>JARQOC010000004.1:425212140-425563355 GCA_033576535.1 Allobates femoralis | reverse complement strand
GGCGTGTGCCTCCAATTACAAGTTAAATGAGCGGCGCGCGACTCAAGCGTGCCAATACCTTTCTATGGCTACATTGTACAAACGATGTAGATAAGCCGCCCGAGGCAGAAGCGTGGCAGCAATTAACTATTAGAGCTCCATTAAACAACACCAGGATCAGAATACAACAGGTTAAAGGATTCACCTAGGAAGCAGTTTATGTTCTTGGAATTAAGAATATAAATAGATGTTTTATAGATATATTGTGAGTATAGGAAAGCAATTACAATATTGTGCAGGAGAGCTAGCGAGATTGTAGAGGGGGGAAGAGAATCTTATTATTAGCATGAATAAGCAATATTAGAACTAGGATAGGATTATTAAAAAATAAAACATATATATACGCTTTTAATCATACAAGAACTGTCAAAAAATATGTGTGTTCTGCACACCCCCCGCTCCTCATTGTATGCTGCGTGTGGGTGGCGGCGCTGTCACCCAACAACATCCCAACCCCCACCCCCCCGCTCCTCACTGCCTCATTGTATGCTGGAATGCTGCGGGTGGTTGGCGGCACTGTAACCCAACAGCACCCCCCCCTGCTCCTCACTGAATGCCAGAATGCTGCAGGTGTGCGGTGGTGCTTGAACCCAGGAAGGGGAACGGACCTGCCGCTGTAGCCTTGAGGGGCCCCCTAGCCGGTTGGGGCCCTGGTGCAGCTGAACCAGCTGCACCACGGTGGGTCCGCCCCTGCTGTGAAGGAAAGGAAAAGATACAACTTGTCCACTGTGCGCGTGTAATAAAATAATCATATAGCGTACTATGGAGTCTAGTGTTAACAATCGACATCAAATTTGTATTTTAGTACTAGATAATATATATAAATTAATCTATAAGGAGCGCCATTCACCCTCATTTATAAAGCAGAATTAGGAAAAGGCATCACAATGCATGCAATCCTGTATCATAGCTCAAAAAAAGGAAAAAATAACAATATACCTGTCTAACTATTCAGGATAAAGTTTCTCCTTAATAGGAACACAATTTTAATTATCAAAACTAAATCAGAAAAATACAAAAGAAAATTACTTTTAGTGCATTTGTATTATTACATTATTATAATTCTGTCCTATAGGAATTGTGTTATATCAGTGTAGTCTACAAGTATGGTGTTAATAAATAGGATACATCTCCTTGTGTTGCATATATTTATTCATACTATTAGATATTATGATTAACTTATACAGCCTCAGGGATAATCAAAGTAATGATAAGTTGATTGATTCCCCACAATTCCTACTCAAACTTCATGTATATGTTATCCAATGTGAAAAAATAAATGTGCACTGTGCCTTTAAGGCAAAAAAAACCCCTCAACATACCCTATAATTAAGTGTAATGTTATATACAACTCTTAAAAAAATCACTTAAGTAAGGGCAAAATGTTCCACTTGAAAAATGTGAAAATGCTCATAAAATGCTTTTAGAATCACCTAACATAAGAAGGACAACTGTGAAAAGAGCAACAGTATTCACATAGCTACGTAACTTGCAAATGAGGAAACCTCTAGTGTATCTGCGGTGGAAATTACTTGTTTTTAGTGCAGAGGCATTAATTTATATTAAATAAACAGAGTACAATACTAAGGAATCTAATCCATTACCTTAGAGTATATCTGTACAGTATGTCTTATCAGGCGAAGCGCCCTGTGTGTAATGATCTCCGCCCTTAAATAAGCCTGTGGCCGGAGACGGAGTTAATTACACTTCCTTGCGGTTCAACATGTATTCAAATGAACCGCACGCCAGCGCATGCACACAAAGTATCTAGCCGAATACATGTTGAGGACATGCGCAATAAGCGCTACATAGTAAAAGTAAACAGTGAAGTTGCAAAACAGTAGCGATCTCATCCCAGATGTAAAGTCATCTCTCTTTCTATCATTCAGCATTGCATCTAGGATTAGAAAGAATAGATCAATGCTTGTGACAGACATGGTAATAGTACAATATAACATTTCCAGATGTCATCAGCCAAGAAATTAATGAATACCTCAAAAACAACAATGAGAAATAGGCAACGTTACATATTTTACTCAATGTATCTAAACTCTTATAATTTAGTAAGAAATGTATTAAAAATTGGAAAGAAGTTATACATTATGTTATCAGTCATAAGAATTTTGTAATTTATCAATATTGCCTACTTCCTTTGTCATAACTACTTATGTCGACAGACCCCTAGGTCAATTACGGTAAATTATTACCACCATAAAGACAGTACCTGCTCAATACTGCATATATGTCAAACACTTTTCCAAGATAGGGTACTAAACAACATGCATGGATATTAAAAGGAATATATTATCCAAAGAAGATGGAACAATAATATCCCTTCACTATCATGTCATAGACCTAAACAATGTCTTAAATGACTTTTTGCGTCCCTTTCCAAATATACTATCAAAAAAATACTATCGAAATTATATAATATCCATGCATGTTGTGATTGTTAATATTTTCTATATTCAAAAAAACTTGATTAAAAGCTCTCATATTCCCTGTTTAGGCCAAAGGGTTCCAACGTTTGCAACGTATGGATCCAAAAGGCTTCCCTCTCCTTTAACTTTTGGACCCTATCTCCACCCCGTCTGGGTATAGGAACACTCTCAATTACCTGAAATCGCAATTGAGAAATGTTATGACCTCTCTGTAAGAAATGGTGCGGTATTGGAAGCAAATTGTATTTGCACCTAATGCTGGATTTATGTTTGGAGATCCTATCACGGATATGGTGGGTTGTCTCCCCAACATATCCTAACCCACATGGGCATTTTAATAAATGTGATGCCACATAATTGGCATCACATGTGTGGAACCCTTTGATCCTAAAACGTTTACCCATTCTTGGATGGGTAAAGGTCTCCCCCTTGGCCACATTGGAACATTGATTGGAGTTCAAGCATGGAAACGTACCAGTACGGGTTTGGTGATTGTAGTCTGTCTCAAGGGTCTTATCGCTGAACCCTACGTCTGCATGAACCAGTAGACCTTTAATATTATCAGACCTCTTATGACAAAAAAGTGGTGTCTGACCAAATTCTACCACGGATGGGTAGGAGGACCTTAGGAGTTGCTAATGTTTCATGACAATACTTTTGATCATAAGAAAGAAGGGATGATATGTAGCAATGAAACAAATTATTTTATTAATATCCTCTCTATCAATTCTTAGACTAGTTTGTCGTGTCGCTACGTCCTCCGGATATTCCCTATATATGAATTTTCTAGTCACTTCATCCTGTCTCATCATACGGATTTCTGGATCTGACACAATCCTGGCTATTTGTGTATGTTGTGAAATAGGCAGAGAATTTTTTACATGACGTGGATGGCTACTTTTAAAGTATAATAAGCTATTCTTATTGGTTGGTTTAATGTATAAATCAGTGGAGAGACCACCCTCGCAGTCCTTTTTCACTAAAGTATCCAAAAAATTAATTTCATTATAATCAAAATGCATGGTAAACAACAAGTTGGGTACCAATGAATTGATAGTTGTATGGAACTCATGTAAAGACTAGAGGTCGCCGTGCCAAATCACAAATATGTCTATATAGCGACGCCATACAACCATTGGGTGGTGGTGAATATGGTCCTGTTTGAACTTGCCCATATATATATTAGCATAAGGGGGTGCCACATTCGACCCCATTGCCGTTCCTCTCTTCTGTATAAAAAAAAATCTGTCCTCAAAGAGGAAAAAAATCTTCTCTAATACTGTAGTAAGTAAATCAAGACAAAATTCCTTCTGTATCAATGAACAATGACTATATTGTTCTAGGAACCACCTGACCGCCTCTATCCCCAATTTGTGTTCAATATTAGTCACATTTGATGTTGACAGTCTATATACCAATATACTCTCCTTCGGTATTTTACCTAATCCCTTGATTAACTCCAAAAAGTCGTTAGTCCTCTGGTACCAAAGATTCCATCTTATTAAAAAGGACACTAAGTATCCTTTCCAGGACAATAGCTCATGGCGATAAAATAGATTCCGTAGATGCCACGATCGGGCTTCCCGGAGGCCTTCTTAGATCCTTATGGATTTTGGGTAGTACATAAAACATCGGAACAACCGGATGTTTCTTTACCAAAAATTCTGATAATTTTGAATCCATGATATTACATGGAATATATTTCCTAATCAATTTATCAATATGTTCTCGGATACTTGAAGTCGGATCTCTTGCCACTTGCTCATAAGTGGAGTTATCCATCAATTGTGCATTAATCACCAAAAGGTAATACGTTCTATCAAGCACCACTACCGCCTCACCTTTGTCCGCGGGTTTTACAATAATAGATCCTTAAAAGAAAACTCTTCTAAGTGCCCTCGACTCACTCAGATTCAAATTATGGTGAAGGTGAAAATGACCCTTTTCTATTTGCTATTGTAAAGTCCTTATATCTTATGATACCAAAGTTACATACGTCTCGACTGGATGATATTTCATAGGTGGTGTAAAATTACTAGGTATCCTGAGGTTTAAGGCTTTCAATGTGAATATCATAGGGTCCACAATCACTTTCAGAGTCAGAAACAATAGTTCAGAGAAATGTGCCTTGAGTCGTAGGGACTTAAATGGTTCTTTAAGTTCCTGTTCAACCCGAAATGTGTTGAACGCCAGGGTTAGACAAAAGGATAAGCCCTTCTTGAGTACACTAAATTCATCCAGTGATAAATTGTAGGAGGAAATATTATAGACAAGTTGTGAACCACCTGTGATCTCGTCACCATCCTGGAAAAACCTGCGGGATTTCTGGCTCCTCCTGGTTTTCTTCTTTGATTTCTCCTTTGACCTATAAAAGGAGGTGGATAGATAGGTTCGGAGGGTGATTATGCTCCCGCATACACATCCTTCCCTCATTTTCCGCCTAAGGTGGATTGATAACCAGATCTATATGGTGTGGGTTCAACTGTACGCCATCTATAAACAAGATTCTTATCATAGTCATCTTTATCCCTGTTAAATTTAGCCTTCTTCCGAGCCTGTAAGACTTTACCAACAATGAGTTCACGAGTTTCTGCTTTCTTGCAAATTTTTTCAAATTCCGCAGTGGACATGTAGTTCTTCAATTGTTGTTCTAGTGACTGAATACTGCTGTCTAGGTCTTCCAACTCCTGATGTAAATGATCTATAGTAAGTAACATTATGTCCATGGAACATTTATTGAGAATGCCCTCAAATTTTGTGCAAAAAACATCATCATCATCATCATCAAAAAACAGTGTCGGTCGTAATTGGACCCTAAGGCCCCTAGAAATTCTCTGTACACGATGATATTCAGCCAAGGTAATAAAGTGCAACTTGAAGAAGAGAACTGCGTTTAACTCCTTCTCATAACTCGTGGTTCTTGCTTCTTCGGTTGGTGTGGTAAGAAACTCTGTAGATTGGTAACTCTAGATAAAATCGTGGAAGTAGTTGCTTCATCATATGAAATGGTATGAAAAGCCATATTTATAGAAAAATAGTGGGAGCTCAAGCCAATAGCTGTAGTAAGACACGATCTGGACCCGCACAACACTACAACTCCCATCATGCCTCAGCATGCATGCGCAGGGCCCTGTGTGGAGTCCAGTGACAAACTGCTCCAGGTGCGCACAATGAATGCCAGCAATTGTAGTGAATGGAGCAGAGAGGAGCGGGAACAGAGAGGAGGGGGGAACAGCGTAGGGGAAAAAGGAGCGGCAGGGAGGACTGTGGTGGCGAGGAGGGTGGAGGACAGATCGAGAGGCTGAAGGATGGGGTCTACTGCTGGGGTGTGCAGGTGCTGGAGTGGGGGGGTGCAGGCTTCTACAGCAGGGCTGAGATGGCACCAGAGGGGAGGTCTACTGCGTGGGGTCTGTGGCATCGGGAGAGGTGCGGAGGGAGGCTGGCGGGGGTCTGTAGGCGGCGTGTGCACCGTGGTATTGTTGCCTGTTCCGCTACTAGCCTGAGCCATATTAGCGTACCTATCACTTGGGTGTGCTAATAAAGCGCGGCTACCAGTGCAGCGCAGTGCATTATGGGATAGCGACATAATTACTAATATGTTTCACAAGCTTCCAGCAATTATGTATTTAGATTGGGGAGATTATAATATATCTAGAGGCAGAATTATAATCTATGGCGGAGCATATATATATATAGATTATAATGCAGCTTCTATATACATTATAAAAAAGAAAAAAAAAAAAAAAAAACTGCATAGCACTCACAGACTATATGTGAACTGGTGCTAGCAGGGACGCTGGGTCAAATAACTAGAAAAAAGTACTCTGCAGCACTCAGCTACTACCAATGACATACAAATGCTAACAAGCTATATGTATATGAGAAAAAAGTTAAAAACGTACGTTTTTTCAAAAAACTCAGAACTTCAGAAATAAAAAGATAAGATTTTTTAGTACATACATTGGCCAATGTCTGCTTGCTCATCGACTGCAACAAAGTGACTTATTTGACCCAGCGTCCCTGCTAGCACCAGTTCACATTTTGTCTGTGAGTGCTGTGCAGTTTTTTTTTTCTTTTTTGTATCATATGGAGTTGCTGGCCCCAGGCTGCAATTTGCACCCTCATTGCCTACTGGTGATCTAGAGTCGAGATGGAGTCTGCCCACTGAGAAGTGGGGGGTAGACAAGGAGGACAGGGATATCGGCGTAGGACTCATCGGGCCTGAAGTCACTTTGGCCAATGTCTGCTTGCTCATCAACTGCGACAATGTATGTACTAAGAACTTCAGAAATAAAAAGATTTTTGAGTTTTTTGAAAAAACGTATCTTAAGTTTTTAACTTTTTTCTCATATACATATAGCTTATAGCATTTGTACGTCATTGGTAGTAGCTGAGTGCTGCAGAGAACTTTTCTAGTTATATATATATATAACATTTGAAGTGCAACTATTGTTGATAATAGACAAGATAATATATTGGTAGAGTATATAGTGGACACCCATTCACTTTGCAAATATTATTCTTTTTGCTTCTTACTGCCTTCTTTATTTCACTTTTAGTATAGCATTAATCATGGAACAACTTACTCCTTGAACAGCAATCCTTTGTCAGCACTTATCGCATTGTCTCTACTCTCGATAAATATTTCAACACACAATTTGGTTTTATTAAATTTATATAATTGGTTAGATTTGTAACCTATCGTGCTGTGATTGAGCTTCTAACGCGACAATGGATAGAGTAACAATGGCTACATCGTTTGGTGGTAGGGTCCCCATCAGATCTTAGAAACAATTACATCTAAAATTATCATTTGTCTTATTTTGTTATTGTTGAAATTTAATGTTGTTAATTAATAAAAAAATTGTTTATACAGATTTATTTTTTAAAGAATGCTTTATTGAAAGATGAAAGTATAACTTTCACAAGGCACTGTATATTATGTTTTGTAAGTATTCGGTCCCCTTGAACTTTTCAACCTTTTGCCACATTTTAGGCCTCAAACATACAAAGATATAAATTGTAATTATTTTTGTGAAGAATCAACAGCTACTGGGACACAATCGTGAAGTGGAACGAAATTTATTGCATATTTTAAACTTTCTTAACAAATAAAAAACTGAAAAGTGGGGCGTGCAATATTATTCAGCCCCCTTGAGTAATACTTTTTAGCGCCACCTTTTGCTGCTATTACAGCTGCAAGTCACTTTGGGTATGTCTCTATCAGTTTTGCATGGAAGAATGGGCAAGAATTTCAGTCTCTCGATGTGCAAAACAGCTCGAGCTCAGTGAGGTTGGATGGAGAACGTTTGTGAACAGCAGTTTTAGCTCTTTCCACAGATTCTCGATTGGATTCAGGTCTGGACTTAGAGTGGCCAAGTCAAACACCTGGATACGTTTATTTTTGAACCATTCCATTGTAGATTTTGCTTTATGTTTGGGATCATTGTCTTGTTGGAAGATAAATCTCCGTCCCAGTCTCAGGTCTTTTGCAGACTCCAACAGGTTTTCTCCCAGAATGGTCCTGTATTTGGTCCCGTCCATCTTCCCATCAATTTTAACCATCTTCCCTGTCCCTGCTGAAGAAAAGCAGGCCCAAACCATGATGCTGCCACCACCATGTTTGACAGTGGGAATGGTGTTTTGACGGTTATGAGCTGTGATGCTTTTATGCCAAACATATCATTTTGCATTGTGGCCAAAAAGTTTGAGTTTGGCTTCATCTGACCAGAGCACCTTATTCACCATGTTTGGTGTGTCTCCCAGGTGGTTTGTGGCAAACTTCAAATGAGACTTTTTATGGATATCTTTGAGAAATGGCCTTTTTCTTGCCACTCTTCCATAAAGGCCAGATTTGTGCAGTGTCCGACTGATTGTTGTCCTATGGACAGAGTCTCCCATCTCAGCTGTAGATCTCTGCAGTTCATCCAGAGTGATCATGAGCTTTTTGGCTGCATCTCTGATCAGTCTTCTGCTTGTTCAAGATGAAAGTTTAGAGGGACGGCCAGGTCTTGGTAGATTTGCAGTGGTCTCATATTCCTTCCATTTCAATATGATCACTTGCACAGTGCTCCTTGAGCTGTTTAAAGATGGATTTGGATACAAAAAGATTTCCCAAGTTGTAAACTTCACCACAACATATCTCGGACCTGCCTGGTGTGTTCCTTGGTCTTCATGATAGTCTCAGGGTTCTGTTTCAAGTGCAGAGAGCATCACAGAGCAGGTGCATTTATACAGAGACTTGTTTACACACAGGTGGATTCTATTTATCATTACCAGTCATTTAGGACAACATTGGATCATTCAGAGATCCTCACTGAACTTCTGGAGTGAGTTTGCTGCACTGAAAGTAAATAATATTGCACGCCCCACTTTTCAGTTTTTTATTTGTTAAAAGAGTTTAAAATATCCAATAAATTTCGTTCCACTTCACAATTGTGTACCACTTGTTAGTTCAAATTTTTTGTGAAGAATCAATATCTTTGTTTGAAGCCTGAAATGTGGCAAAAGGTTGAAAAGCTCAAGGGGGCCAAATGCTTTCACAATGCACTGCATTGCAGGAAATCACATAAATCTTATATATCTAGGTTCAAACCCAGTAAAGATTGACTTTGATTATGCTTTTGCCTTGCAAATTGCACATCATAGTTTCATCTGTCCCCAGAGTCACTACTTGCCGTCATATCTGACAGCATGTATCAATTACACATTACATATCTGGATATAGTATTTTTTGGATTATAAAACACACTTTTGTTCCCCAAATTTTGGGGGAATCTAATTATCCGAATCTAGTTTTGGTACTGTAGGTGGGGGGTGGCTCTGGGGTGGTGTCCAGGGGCTGTTGAAGCTTGGCTGTGGGCTGCAGAAGCAGCCCATGGTCACACTTAATATGCACTGCATCCCGCTGTCCACGTCTCAGTGCTGAAACCGCGCTGAGAGATGGACAGGAGGACCAGCGCATATTATATGAGCCTGCTCTCACGCCCCCATCCTGCAGTCACTCCCTTCATTCTGGATATGCCTCCCTGTCACTATATGCCCCTATGCTGGCGCACACAGTAAAATAATAAATGCTGTAACTTGCCCTCCACCGCTCTGTGCTCACAGCTCATCACAATCTACTTGTCTGCTGATCTCCGGCTGTCACAGCTAGAGTTGGTGCCTACACTGTTTCTGTCTGTTTAGCCCTCTAACTGTTGTGATCAATAGCAATCACAGCATTTGGGAGTCGGCGTGGGCCGTACTGACGAGGTCCCGATTATGGCAACCAAAGGTCAAATGACGACCTCTGGGTTACTTGAAAATGTTGACAATGCATTTGTAACAATTTAGTAGATACTTTAGGATTGTCTCAGTCTTTTGTCCAGTCCTATGCCATTAGGTTCCTAGAGTTTTAGTCTATATTGACACATTTGCAGCAGGGTTAAAAAACAAGTCCAGGTACAGGTACAGGTGCAAGCAAAGATGAAGGAACAAAAAACAGTCTGCAAGGTGGGCGTGAAGTATTCCTAAGGCCACCTTCACACCACAGTTTTCGAGTACCGGGGCTGTCCGGTTTTGGCCCCATAGTATTCCTATGGGGCCGGATGACATTGTTTTGCCATTCGGTTTCCATCTGTCCGGGAGAATTCAGGTTTTTCTCCTGGGCACAAAATTACAGCTTGCTGCGGTTTTCTGTTCGGGGCAAAAATCTGAAAAAATCAGATCCTCCCGGATCTGACGCAATCCAGCACCCCCTAATATGGGAGTCTATGGCTCCGGATCCAACCAAAAGTCGGTCTGGACATCAGGTCCTGAGGGTCAGCGCCAGTCAGCGCTGAACTTCAGCACCGTGGAGAGCTCCCCTCTGAAATTTCAGGACGATTTTGAAATTTCAGCAGGGACGGCTCCTGAAAGCTGAGATCTGCCAATTCCGGCAGAAAACAGGACTGGAGGGCATATTTGCCATCCGGTTAGGTTCTGTCCGGTGTTTTGCTGGAAGCACCAGACAGAACAGGACAGTTCAACCATGATGTGAAGCCGGCCTTAGGCTTGTTTCACACTGCAGTTTATCCCTGATCAGAGCTCATCAGGTTTTGTGTGCCAAAACCATGAGTGAAACTTGCAGAGAAAAAGTATAATTGAAAGATTGACACCTGTTGTGGGTTTTGGAGGCACTCCTGGTTTTGGCACACACAACCTGATGAGCCCTGATCAGGGAAAAACTGCAGTGTGAAACAAGCCTAATGGCCACTTCACACGCTAGGATGTCCTTAACAATATCGTTGAAACATCACGGATTTGTGATCGTTCAAACATTATCATTTGTGCGTCGTTGCGTGTGTACGAATGATGTTGGAAGGAAAAATCTTTGGAACGTTCATCCAAAATTTGAGATCCTGACCTCAAATCTATCGTTCGTCGTCCAATTAACATTCTGGGAAGCAGCAACATCGTTCAGTGTGAAACCTTTTTGAACGATGTCGTTCATAATTCTCCTATTCCTGCCGCTTTGTAAAATCGTTCAAGCGTTCTTCTCCAAATAGTTGGAGCTTTGTTATTTAAGATCGTTAACAAAATCCTTGCGTGTGACAACGCGCTAACGATGTCGGAAGGATCGTGGTCACGTGACATAGCTAACAATCTCGTTCACCTATATCCTAGTGTGTGACGGTACCACAAGTCCCAAACTAGTTCATACTCCGTGTGGCTGGTGCTGTACATGTATCAGCAGGAAACAATTTGCACAGGTAGAAGTAAATGATGAGACCGCAATAGTCCCGAAAACAGTCTTAAGCGGCGCAGTTCACACTGCAACTAAGCAGAAGAGGACTGTGTACACTTATGCTGAAATTGACTCCAGAACAGTCTCTTGCAGCGCAGCCCACACAGAAACTGGAGTCCTTTGGCAGTGTACACAATAGCACTAATACAAGTTTATGCAGAAAAAATACAGACCGTAGCAGTTCAGCAGGCTAGTTAGAGCCAAATGTTCTTACCCAAAACTAGGGTTGTTGTGGAAGCTAAGCCAAAACACACAATGAAACTCATTAGCGCAGGATACTGAGAGCAGGAGAAGCAAGCCCCGAACAAGAGGCTTGGAAGAGCCGGAAACAGAAAGTTTTGAACTGCAGTCAGGAGCTTGCAGCAGTAAAGGTCAGAGGAGAAAATCCAGCGTTACACTGATGAGCCAGTTAGAACACAAAACACTCAGGCAAGGCATGAATGCAGAACCGGAACTTAAACAGGCAGGGCAGACAGGAACCTCAAGGTCATGATGAAGCAACAAACGCCATCTTGAGTAAGTCAGTGTCATGATGGTTTCTCCTACTTTTGAGAGTTGACAGTTTTGAGATCTCAAGTCTGAAAACAGGAATGAGACAAATATTAAACATGAATCCGTCTTTTGGAAATGTAGAATTTAATGTCAGTTTCTGTTGATAGCTAGCTAGTTCTTTGTCCAGGTGTGGCTACTTGGGGATTACTTCCATCCCCTTTATATAGTCACATGGTTTCTGCATTCTTTGCTCATGATTGAACTTCATTCCTGGCCTGGCTTCCTGAAGTGAAGGAGGTTCTCAAGAGAACCTGACAGATGCCAAGCCATCTGCTGCCTAGAAGAGTGGCAGTAAGCGTGAAATTTTTGTTGTCCTCTTGTCTGTCTCTTTCCCACTTGCTATACAACAGTGGTCGGAACTAGTGCTCCTGCTGGCCATTTCCCTATTGAAGGCTAACATCAGGGCCAGTGAGGGACTAGGTATCCTGTTAGGCAACGGGTTGAAAGATCCCAAATATGCATGGTAATGAGATCAGGGCACAGCCACAGTGCAGGAGGTCACCTCTTCCCCGTTCCCTATGAGCAGGGCCCTCCGATGTATTTGTTCCCCCCCCATCCCCGGTGTTTCCCCATCTGGTGTTCTGTGTAGTGTGCCAAACATCATTGGTCCGTGCATCCACTGTCACGCACGGTAGCCGGCCACCCCCTTTGTCCAGTGTGACACAAAGCGACACAGACTTTCAATGGAAAACCTGTAATCCTGATAGCGTTACATCAGTGTAAAAACAAAGTATCATATATATTTTATATCACTGCATCCAGATAGACCCGATCTATAAATCTGTCACATTAGTTAACACATTCAGTGAACACTATAAAAAATTTTAGCAAAAATTAAGGTTTTTCCTCAAACCGCTGGAATAAATTAGAAAAAAAAGTTAAATATACATAAATCTGAAAATGACGGCATATCTCACCAGGTAATCTAAATCTTATCATGGATGAACAATAAATAATCATGTATGGGTTTTAAAGGGATCACATTGTACAACAAGTAACGCATTTCTGTCGCTCACTGCGCCCATAATCATTGCAGCTGAAGCTTTGGGATAAAGCCGTCAACTTTCATTTTGTTTCTTATTTATACGTAAATATGATATCCCTATGTAGGTCATCTTGGCTTCCAAGAAAACAAGCTGCAAAACAGCTCCTTCAGGGGACAAATAAAAAGCTATAGCTTTCATAATATACCGTACCAATGTAAATTTTTTTTTTCTATAGAAGTGTATTTATTGTGTGAAGGAGGCAAAACATAAAAAAAACATAAATGTAGTATAGCTATAATCTTACTGACCCGTAGAATAAAGCCATGTTCTCACTAGAGATGAATGGACCCATAGAAGTGCGGGTTCTGGGGGTTCAGACAGACTTTATATAAACTTCTGTTCTGCAACAAAACTTGATCCCAACCTCATTGGAAGTCACTGATTAGGCAGTTTGGCTCTCCGCCCACACACAGCCACCTATTAACCAAGCACTTCCAAGGGAGGGAGTGATAGGTTTTGTCATTTTATTTTTGGACCCACTACAGGGTGGGCCATTTATATGGATACACCGAAATATAATGGGAATGGTTGGTGATATCAACTTCCTGTTCGTGGCACATTAGTATATGGGAGGTGGAAAACTCTTCCAGATGAGTGGTGACTATGGTGGCCATTTTGGATCCAACATTTTTTTCAATGGGAAGAGGGTCATGTGACACATCAAATGTATTGAGAATTGCCCTTCCAGTGACATATGGCGAGTGCTGCTCTGTGGGCTCTTGCTAAATGAAGCTGGGACAGACACTGATTCTTCATTATTGAGAGTTTTCTTGTGTCCACATTTTGGCAAATCCAGCAGTGAACCTGTTTCACGAAATTTGGCAAGCAGTTTGCTAACTAGCATGGGAGATGGGTGGTCTCAAAGGGTGTCTTGCATTAAAATCTGCTGCAATGACCCGGGTACTGTGTTCACCAGACATCAACACCATTTCTATCCGCGCCTCACATGTTAACCTCTACGACAGGTCAAAGGCTGTAAACAAAGAGAAACTTGTAAATAACCCATGAAAAAATAAAGGTACGTTAAAACCAAGCACACCATTGTTTTTCTTATGAAATTCTCTATACATTTGATGTGTCACATGAAACACCATTGAAACCATTTCCATTGAAACAAATAAAGTTGGATCCAAAATGGCCGACTTCAAAATGGCCACTGTGGTCACCACCCATCTGGAAAAGTTTTCCCCCTTTCCATATACTAATGTGCCACAAACAGGAAGTTGAGAGATCACAAACCATTCCCATCTTATTTAAGTGTATCCATATAAATGGCCCACCCTGTACATCCAATAACACTAACTTTACCACCAGTGCGAGCCATTCAAACACTTCAAGCTGCTCACACTGGGCTGAGCACCAAGCATGCAAGAGCACAGAGATGCTGGCTCCATTAGTGTGCGTACGTAAAGCACCTGAATACTGAACATTTTTGTATCGTCTGTTTTCAGTACGCTAATCCCTAGTTATCACTTTTACCAAACAATGAAGAACATTAAAAAGAAAAACTCTGAATTTCTGTTTTGTCTTCATTCTGCCTCCCAAAAATTGGAATAAACAAACAATGTTAGTTACATGCCTGAAAATAGTATGACTAAAAACATCAACTCATCCCACTAAAAAACAAGCCATCACATGACTCGATCAGCAGAAAAATGAAATAATTATAGCTCTCAAATAATGGTGATTCAAAAATGTTTTTGAAGTGTTGTTTAGTGTGATAGAAGCCAAACATAAAAACCCAAAATAGACCTTGTATCCCTGTAATCGCACTGACCCGAAGAATATAAATTGTTTTATCATAATACCACACAGTGTATGGCATAAAAAAGGAAATAAAATAAATTCTTGACCTACTGTTGATTTGTTTATTCTGCCTTCCAAAGATCACAGTAAAGCTCGGCTCACTCATTTATACTCCGCTCTCTGATAAGCGCTTACATCGGAATTTACGTGTAAATCTATGAAATATGTGAATCATTTGGAGCCCCAACGAAACATTCACAATAATGAGGCAGAGAGAGAAACAGGCCTGTGAACTCTGGCGTGTGATCCGGTGGTGTGTGTCTTTTTAAGGGTTCATATAAACGTGGTTGGCCATAGTTTTAGCCACTTCTGAATAAACATACACCGAAAAAGAAAGGCCACACAGAATCCAGTGAAACTCTCATCTGAATCATATTTGAGGTTTGTATCTAAATCTCCAAATAACATAAGTTAGATCTATACCCTAATGTAAGCTCTCTTTGCATAGAACACAGGAGACATGTGATCCAAAATGTCATGTAAAATGTTCTTATTATAAGCTTAAACTCAATCCACAAAAAAGTCTTTGAGTCATCTGTCAATGGAAATATGGGAGGCTTCTACCTTACTGGTAATACAAAGGCTCTGGAAAAGCACCATGGCTACCCCCAAAAAGAAGTCAAGCAAAATCTGCATATCTAAATACAAATGCCCCCCTCCTTTATGAGCTGCACAATGTGCCTAAACCACATCTAGCATTCATGTTTTGCATTTCTGTAGTGAGGATAGAATGATTAATTTATCAGGTGCTTATCTCCAGAATCACGAGCAGGGCACAATCTATGTGCACTACAATGTACAGTGTGTGCAGAATTATTAGGCAAATGAGTATTTTGATCACATGATACTTTTTATACATGTTGTCTTACTCCAAGCTGTATAGGCTTGAGAGCCAACTACCAATTAAGTAAATCATGTCATGCGCATCTCTGTAATGAGAAGGGGTGTGGTGTAATGGCATCAACACCCTATATAATGTGTGCTTAATTATTAGGCAATTGCCTTTCCTTAGGCAAAATGGGTCTGAAGAGAGATTTGACGGGCTCTGAAAAGTCCAAAATTGTAAGATGTCTTGCAGAGGGATGCAGCTTTCTTGAAATTGCCATACTTTTGAAGAGTGATCACCGAACAATCAAGCGTTTCATGGCAAATAGCCAACAGGGTCACAAGAAGCATATTGGGCAAAAAAGCGCAAAATAACTGTCCATGAATTGAGGAAAATCAAGAAGTGAAGCTGCCAAGATGCCATTTGCCACCAGTTTTGCCATATTTCAGAGCTGCAACGTTACTAGAGTATCAAATAGCACAAGGTGTGCTATACTCAGAGACATGGCCAAGGTAAGGAAGGCTGAAAAACGACCACCTTTGAACAAGAACCATAAGATAAAACGTCAAGACTGGGCCAAGAAATATCTTAAGACTGATTTTTCAAAGGTTTTATGGACTGATGAAATGAGAGTGACTCTTGATGGGCCAAATGGATGGGCCAGAGGCTGGATCAGTAAAGGGCAGAGAGCTCCACTCCGACTCAGACGCCAGCAAGGTGGAGATGGGGTACTGGTATGGGTTGGTATCATCAAAGATGAACTTGTGGGACCTTTACGGGTTGAGGATGGAGTAAAACTCAACTCCCAGACCTACTGCCAGTTTCTGGAAGACAACTTCTTCAAGCAGTGGTACAGGAAGAAGTCGGTATCGTTCAAGAAAAACGTGATTTTCATGCAGGACAATGCTCTATCACATGCATCCAACTACTCCACAGCGTGGCTGGCCAGTAAGGGTATGTGCACACTGGCCGGGTTAGGGTCGGATTAGGTGTGTAAACCGCCGGTCGGTTTACATAAATTTCATGTAAATTTATGTTAATCCAAACCGGCGTTTGGATTAACATTGAAACCTATGTAAACCGACACTCGGTGTCCACACACCGGCGGTTTACACATGCTCATCCGTTGCTAACCCGCTGGGTTCCCAGCGGGTTAGCAAAGAATGAGCATGTTCTATAATCCGGCCGGTTCTGCAGCGGCTGCAAGCAGAATCATGTACTGCTTCCAGCCGCCGCAACACCGCCGGCGCTAACCCGCTGGCCACCCGCCCGGCACCCGCCGCACATACCCGCCAGGATGCCGGTGGACGGCTCCGGAGCTTCCTGGCGGGTCCGCCCAGCCGCCGCCGACCAACCCGCCGGCCAGTGTGCACATACCCTAAAGGTCTAAAAGAATAAAAAATAATGACATGGCCCCCTTGTTCACCTGATCTGAACCCCATAGAGAACCTGTGGTCCCTCCTAAAATGTGAGATCTACACCTCTCAGAACAGTGCGATCAACATTGCGTGCAGCAGCTACCACAGCCTCCCACACAAACAGATTGTCAGTTGCTTAATCTATGGATGGAAGGCTGTTGAGTGTCATCATAAAGAAAGGTGGCTATATTGGGCACTAATTTTTTTTGTTTTGTTTTTACATGTGAGAAATGTTTTTTTCTCAATTTTGTGCAGATATATTGCTTTCCAGTTTATAGAAAAAAGAGACGGCACTCACCGGTTTCTTTTGCTCACTTTAATCCACTATATGTGGGTTACATCTTGTGCAGGGAGGGGGTGTTGGAGGCAGACAATGGCACCATTTTTCTGATGTTCAGCTTCCACGGGTCTGTACCTACCCATGGAAGCTGAACATCAGCGAAACGGTGCCGTCGTCTGCCTCCAACACCCCCTCCCTGCACAAGATGTAACCCACATGTAGTGGATTAAAGTGAGCAAAAGAAACCGGTGAGTGCCGTCTCTCTTTTTCTATAAACTGGAAAGCGCTGTTTCCTTCACTCTCAAGTCTTGTTGTGTGGCTAAGCACTACTGTACAGTGGGGTATTAATCAGAAATTGTGCTACACATTTTAGTAGCATTGTTACTCATTTTCCCATGTGAAAATGTAAAATCTGGGGCTAAAATACATTTTTTGTGATAAAATGTAATTTATATCATTCAGCCGTGAAGAATGAATCAAGTTCTTTGACACACCCATGATGTCAATATTAGAGGTATATTTTGCAAAATTAAAAGTGCTGCTGTGCTAATCCTTAGGTTGGAAACAATTCTCAATCAGAATAAAAATGATTTGAGTGTGTCTATGCACATAAAAGGAGTAAGGCAATGTGCTCACGGTGCATTTTTTTATATTTTATTTTTGCTGTGTTTCTTCACCAAAACTGAGGAAGGTGCCAGGAGGGCACCGAAACGCGTCGGAAGCAATAAAGATAACCTGATTATACATCACCGACCTGTGTGTTCCTTGGAGTAAGTGGACCTTGGCAGCGCGGACTGTTGTACACCTGTTTTTCCCTACATCAGCTTCATGACATTGTTAACATCTTCTATGAACATCAGAGAAATTCCCGTCCAGTGTCTCGTTAGATCCATAATCTCCTGCATTTTCACCCTGGTGTATGGTGGTGGAAAATATATTCCCACCAAGCATATCATTTTGCCATATACTCTGCACACCAGAAAGACTGCCCGTCTTTGTCTACTTTAACCAATCACAGCTACTCCCAAGGAAAGACTTCAGCCCAGCATCTAAGCAACAGCACAGCACCAAGACCTAGAGCAAATAACTATCAGCAGCAGATCTGACAGACGAGAGGGAAGGCTATTTAAAATAAGAGGGAGGGGATTCCAGGTGAATCACACATCAACCCCTCAACCAGCAACTGAACATAATAGTGAATGCCTCCTGTATTGTGCTCCAGAGCTGCAAAGACCTTCATAACTACGCTTCATGCAGCTCTTAAAGACAAACAACATACTCAGCAGCATCCAGCAATGCCAGCGCCATCTAAGCGCATGACAGTATCCCCTCTTTTAAGAAAAGTCTCCCGACTCGACTACAGACACATCCGAAATAAGTCCACATCCCGTGAGTGACGAGATATTAAAAACGTTACTGGTTGCCAAACCTGGGGGTAGATCAAGTCGGTACAGCACAGGATTGCAAATGGACGATATCCGAAAAGGTCCTACAACCCCGGAACTCAGAGCCCTAGTAGCACGCCTCCACCTGACGTGCTTGGACAACACCCACACATACTCATTCACACTCAGGTCTGGACCTGTACATTTATTTCCACACAAGTGGGCACAGACAGAGGGTACAGTCTTAGGTAGGCAAGTACCAGGTGCGTTTCTCTGGACCCCAGGACTCCCTCCCATGGGACACACAGTAGAAACAACCACCCTCTTCCTAGGATGATACCTAGAGGCACCAGGAGTCGGGAGCGTAACGTGCACTCCACCCCAGGCAAACTCCCAACCTCCTTGAGCGAAGAAGTTGGCGTAGCCGTCACCAGCACAGTGTAGATGGAAGTACCCTGGCAAGTACCCTCACAGGCAGTACCCCAGTGAACCACCTCCTGGCCCCGCCAATCAATTACCGAGTTGTGTTCTCAGCCAAGGGAGACCCAAGACAATTGGGGCAGGTAAATTCTCCAAAATGTAACAAGAGAAGAACTGCTGGTGATGAGTTCCTATGCTCAAGTTCACATTATGCACCACTTGGGATAATACCTTCTGGCTGAGCGGAATTGAGTCAATGGCGGAGATAGGAAAGGGTCTCGCTAAGGTGCTACAGACGAAGCCATGAGTCTGCGCAGAGTGAGAATCCATAAGAACGACTCCTGCTCCGCTATCAACTAGTACCAGTATAGTCTCCGTTTTTCCATCTACCAGCACCTTGGTAGACAGTGTGAATGGAGACTTAGAAAACAAGGAGATATAAACCCTCTGGTCGTCTCCTTCCGAACGACCTGAGGTAGGCTGAGAACGAAAACAAGACTGGCAATGGACATCTTATCTTAGGACAGACTACTCAACCACATAATTCAAAGAACACGAGTGTTCTATTGCCCTAGTGAAGTATAGACCACCTCAATGTCCACAACAGTGTTAAATGCAAGAACAAACAGTTTTATTCATTACAGTGGAAACACTTAACGTGGAGTATATTATACAATAAATGACTTATCAACAAGGGAGGGCAGAGAGGAGGGAGACAGATGACTGGTAGCCGAGGAGGATGATGAGTAAGAAAGGTTCAGAGGATGTCAGTAAGCAAATTGCAAGCTGCTAAAGTGCAGTTTGGCCAGGGACTAGGTAATAGCAAGAGTCACCCTATCTGGTTCACCGTACACCTGAGCCAGAGCAGCAAAAAACCTGTTCACCGACCGCAGCGATGGTGAGTCGGTCAGTAGGGAGAAGGCCCAGGTCTGGGCATTTCCCTTAAGAAAGGAGATTATAATCCCCACCCACTGTTCCTCGCACCCAGATGACCGGGGCCGAAGCCTGAAATAAAGTTTACCTCTTTGAACACCAATAATTTATCTCTTCCCCCAGAAAACCTAGGTGGAAGAGATATCTTGGGTTCAGGTATGGCCTGGCGTGAGCCGAGGCCAGATACCCCACAAACTGCTGCAGCTGCTGCACCACCTGCATCCGCAGACCAGTGACCTCAGCTGAGATGGTTTGCATCAGTTGTGAGAAGGCATCTGCGGAGGATGTCTGAGACATAACGGCTCAGGGACAAAAACGGTAATAGGGCTGCTGATAATGTCATGCTTGGGAGGTAAGGGAATCAGGTAACAGGTAGGTGTAATGGGTGAAGGGATAAGGAGGAGCTAATTTGACCCTTACCCTGGGGGTTCCTAGCTCGCCCTGAGGTAGCTCTGATGATGAGGAGGTCCGAGTCTCCGCCCTATTCCCTGGCTCCTGAATAGCCCTAGGCTGAGGTCCCCTACCTCCACCCATAGATCCGGGATCACAGCTACTCCCAAGGAAAGACGTCAGCCCAGCAGCTAAGCAACAGCACAGCACTAAGATCTAGAGCAAATAACTCTATCAGCTGCATCTGACAGAGGTGAGGGAAGGCTATTTAAAGCTAGGGGGAGGGGATTCCAGGTGAGTCAAACATCCACCCCTCAACTAGCAGCTGAACATAATAGTGAATGCAGCACTGGAGCACAATACAGGAGGCAAATACCTTCACAACTACACCTCATGCAGCTCTTAAAGACAAACAACATACACAGCAGCATTTAGCAATGTCATCTCCATCTAATTGCGTGACAGCCGCATACATTTGTAGATGATGAATTATTCCATCCTGAAAAGGTAAATTTGACTATTGTTGATGATCTGATGGAGTGACAATAGCGAACTAGATTTTTGTGATGTACATATTTGGTAAATGCTTTTTCCCAGTATTTTCTACCTGGTACAAAACATATTTTGCAAGGATAGAAAAAAGTCATGCGATAAATTTAAACACAACGTATATGGTACTTTTTAATAACCCTCGGGATAAATTACAAATTGAAACAAGGAAGCCGGAAGAAGCATGAAGACCAGGAGGAGCGCGATGGCGGCGGCGACGACTGGGATAAGTATAATGATGTATTACTTTACAGGTTTGCGGCAGCAAGGGGGGGCCCTGTATACCGTTGGGGGGGCCTGTATATACCACTGGGCTGCTGCTGTATACTACCACTGGGGCTGCTGCTGTATACTACCACTGGGGCTGCTGCTGTATACTACCACTGGGGCTGCTGCTGTATATACCACTGGGGCTGCTGCTGTATATACTACTGGGGAGGCTGCTATATACCACACTGCTGGGGGCTGTATACCTGTGCTGGGGTCCACCCTCAGCTTATACACGAGTCAATAGGTTTTCCCAGGTTTTGGGGGCAAAAGTAGGGGGGTCGGCTTATACACAAGTATATACGGTATATCATAATACGGGAGCGTGTGTCAATAAGACAAGCACAATAAAAATCATTCTGGTTGCAATTATTGCAGTATCAAAATACCTATTAAAAAAGAATAATTATCAAACCTATATATAATTGGATCATGATTAAAAGATAATGATGTAATGTCACAGCTGTGAGAAGGAACGCGGAGTGTGACTTACATATTTAATGATCACCTGTCCTCATTCCACCATGCCATGAGTAAGACTAGTATGTTGAAACGCGTTGGCTTTGCCGCACCTCTTCCACTGTAACATGGAGGTTTTATATATGTGATTAAATAAGCATTTTTGGGAAATTCTCCGGTGGAGCTTTCTTTCTTTTTAACTATTGTCCCGGCACCATGGCGGTTTCCCTGCGGATTATTCTCCGGACCTGACAGGATTTACAACACCGGTGAGCTGCTTTTCCCTCCTCCCCCCCTCCCCACGAATGTGCTGTAAACCTGGTTAGCTTGCTCCCGGTATCTGGACTTTGTGCCATTTATTATACTGACTTTACCTGTCACGGATATGAATAGTATACCTACTATGTCAAATTCAAACAGATTTACAAAATTTGTCTCCATTTTCAACAATGCGGGAGATACAAACAGTGCGTTAGTAGGTGTGACCTACAGAGAACCATATTTCTTTTTGTAATTTAGATTCTAGCTGAAACGATCGTGAGGGGACTCGAGTTCATTGAAGTCATATATCAGTAAAAACATGGTACCAAGGGGCCTCCGAATGCGCAAAAATCCTACATTCATTTATACACAGGAGTTCCTAACAAATTCGAATAATGTCCCTTCTAAAAGCTCTTACTACTCATGGAGCTTATTATCCAGGACGAGGAACAGGAACTCATAAGGGTTAAGGTGGAAATTAAGGAACTAAACACCGCCCTAGACCCTTTCAAGGACACACCCGAATTTATAGCCATGAAAGAAAAAATGCTTGTGGCTCTTGAAAAAGTCAAAAATGGGATTGTTGAAACTAAAAGGAAGAAATTCCCAAGGGATACCCTGGATTACTCTACTGGCCAGATATACTCCTGGGCACCAGCAGCGGAAAAAAACGATCCATCTTAAAGAAGACAAATGGCAAAAGAAACAGAAAGCGAAATCTAAATTTTGCCAGCCAGGATACTTCCCTATCCTCAGCATTCACTTCAACTCCAGGGAATACCCCGGGACCTGCTTCTGTACAATCCAGCAATATCCCGGTGGAGTCTACATCAAAAAATGGCGAAGGGGCGGGAGGAGGCACCAAAGAACTAAGGTACAATCTGAGGTCGAGATTTTAAATCTCCCGGTGTGGAACTTCTCAAGTTACATATTGTCAGAGACACAAATCTCTTTATTATCGAAAGGATTAAGGTTCTCACTGGTTAAGAACTTTGACATCTAGTATAGTAGAAAACACATCAATCTTTTCTGCCGAAACTTAACATTTAAATGTCATTTTTTGCTGATGATTTTTCTCCCATAACTGAGCGTGTTGCGGATTCTACACCTGTGGTTGAATTTCTTGTCATCCCTAATTTCAATGAATTAAATTCACTAACTGCATTACGAAATTTAGTGTCTGACTTAACCACAGATGATGCTGTAAATATCCACATGAATAATCCGGGTTTTTCCCCTATTAGGTCTAGACCTGAAATATTAGACACTTTTCAGGATCTAGTAGAAAAAGATCTGGTAAATTTGAAGCTTAACCATAATCATGTTCAGGATAACCTCACAGCTCAAGAAAAAAAACACTTTGAAAGAGCTGCAGAATAATGATGACTTGATTATTAGAATGTCTGATAAGGATGGTGCTATCACCTTAATGAATTCAGGGCTGTATAGTAAGAAAGTTTTGGATGATCTAAACAATATAGAAATTTATACAAGATTACCTTATAACCCCTGTGAAGTAGTGACCTGGGGAACTCGCTTGCTGCATGACGACACGAACACATTATAATTTTTCAATGACTACACGTTTATTTCTCACCTACACATATCATAAACTGGGTAGCATATCAAACATTGAACATAAGCACATCACATAATACATTACATTACACTAAAATAGCACATCACATAATACATTGCATTACATATTACATTACATATAATATGGCGCCCCTGCGTCCTGGAGGCCACAAAGGGAACTGCAGCCAGGCAGGTAGGACATTGTTGCACAACAACACCCTCACATCCCACACAACCCACGTGTAAGAGAAGGTTTACATCCAGCCCTGAGATTAGAACTCTATGAGATCGAGGGGTGGTGGATTCAGAGGAGTGGGTTGGGCATACCAGAGGTCAGGTGACTGACAGTATATAGTGAGGGGGAGGAGTGAAGGAAGTTAGTAGGCCCAAGGTGCCCAGCTGTAAAGACTGAAGGACAATCACACTTCTGTGAGTGCAAGGCTAGGAGCGCAGAATCCGTACTGAGCCAGTGCGAGCCAGAGGGGAGAGAAAGCCCATCCGACGCTGATGCCACCAGGAGTGTGACAGGACAGAGAGGGATGGTGGAACCCGTGCCCTAGACAGCAGCTAAAGCCACTGACTGCAGAGAGAGAGAAGTCCCTCCTATGATACTGGAAGGAACAGAGAGAAGGAGCCTGGTAGAGCCTCGTGCTGAGGACTGCTGGAGGCTGGGCTGAAGTAGAGTGTCGGCTCTAGAGGGGACCGTAGTTCACCCGGCATTCCCAAACACCGACGGGGGATCACAGCTTCACACTAGGATCCCTAACCCCAAGGACAGGCAGCTCAGTGACAACCCGGAGGACTCACAGGAGCCCGAGTCACCGCCATACTGTCCAGTGTCGCACAACACGTAGTAAAGAGAATGTAAACAGCCCGGAAAGGACACTAACAGACTGTGTGAGGGATCACAGAGAGAGAGAGAGGCCTGGCTGCAGGGAGCAAAGGGAACCCGGAGATGGAGAAAGAACCTGTGTGCTTGAACTGTGTACCGAGAGCTGTACTTAACCTTGTAAGAACTGCAAGCTACCTGTAAACTGTTGGAACAACAAAGAGTAAAGCTTTGGAAAACCCTGAATTGCCTCTCTTGTCTGCCTCTATCTGCACCCCATTCTCCCTCATACAGATCCAGCCTGTCAGCACCAGCCAGGAGGAGAGATCCCTGCAGCTTGCAAAGTAAGTGTGCTACAACCGCACCATAGACTTAACCCTTACTGCCCCGGGGGATACAGTTCTTCCCACTGGAACTACACCATCTCCGCTGCCACTCCATCACCCCCGGAGGTTCTGCAGCAGCGGCGGCCCCCATCACTGGCCGCACCAAGTGGGTGGCGTCACACGTGACATTTCCCCTGTAAATATTGACTCACCCATTGTGTGGGCCCGGGACACGGCCCGGACCAGGACCACCCGTGACTTCCCCAGCAGCAGACCGGTCCGGTACCGAGTACCCCCATCCCAGTGGGCTCCACAATAACATAGAACATCTACATTCACCATAACTATCTATCACCGGGACCTTTGTGACCTAACCGTCAGTCCCAATGGCGGATAACTCGTGAATACCTCATGCATGGCCCTTTCATCATCAGCCATCATGAGTCATCCACGATACACCACCTTTCCTTGGATAAACAGGGCTTATGTAAAATTATCCTGGGTGATCAATCACCCAGGGTAATTTTACATACGCCCTGATGATACTCATAACATTTACATAATAAATAGTTATTCACACTTATCCACGGGCCCTGTGGGTCCCAATGGCGGTACCAGCCGCCTGGCTTTATTTACTCAGCTCAACACTTTAATACTAACCCTTAGTACAGGCTTCAGCCTGACTGGGGCCTTGCACACCGCATGTGATCCATCATACACATCCATGGATCACATACACGCTCACAGCCCATCATAATACATTCATGGACTGTGGCTCCCCTGGGTCCATAACAGGGATTGAGCAACATTAGTAACCGGGTAAACCATATGTCACCAAGGGCCCCTTACTGGACGTGTTTCGCCCCACGTCCGGAGCCGAGCGCCCTCCAGGATCAGCCTTGGTTCCCCACTCTAGGAGCCCTCCTAACCCCTGCATCTGGCCACAGGTTCACACACGTGCTGGGTCTCTCCCACAGACAGGATACCTGGCCCTTTTACCTAAGCCATCATATACTTCCATGGCACTTTTACATAAGCCATCTACAGCCCTGTTCACACAGGTCCCATACGGGCTGCTACACTGTGGATTGCTTTCACACAGATTCATCCAAGATCAACGGGACCACAGCATGACCCATGGTCGGTTCCACTGGTGGCTACGACCGTCTGGCTCTCAAGCCATACGCGGTCTCACACCACCTGGTATGGTACACAGTGCACACTAGCATACGAGAACTGCTGTCTTACCGGGCACGGATCCTGGTCTAGCAACCTGAGTCACGGGTGCACCCTGCATCCCCAAGGGGTCCTTTCCGGACGCGTTTCGCCCCACGTCCAGACCAGTGTCCACCTGGTTCAGCCACGGGTTCCCCACTCCAGGAGCCATAACGCCCCATTCCCGGCTACCGGCTGCACACAAGCAACAGGAGCCTCCCGTATGGAGAAGGGCCGGTCTCCTCCAGGACGTGTTTCGCCCCACAAGCACCCTTCCATCACAGTCATCTGGTCTGCACTGAGCTCCAGTCATCTCCTGCCTCCTCTCTCTGTTGTCTCTGTCTTGTACTCCTTCACACAGCACCTTTTATCGTAGCTGCCACACCCACGCTGCCACACCCACCTAACACGTCCACACTGGCTGTTAGCATTTAGCACAACTTGCTCTTTCAGCCGCTCATTGGTCTCATGATTAATTTATCTGTTAACACGCTGTGTACCGGACAGGATTACAGCACTCACTCTCAGCTGTTAGGTCACAGTAAAACCGGCTCATGTGCACAGGTTCCTAAGCCAGTAACCCATGTGATGCACCCCGGCCATGGGACCATGTCGGCCGTGCCTCACACCCTACTAAAAAATTTAGTAATAAACTTACATCATTATTACATGAGGGTTTTTGCATGGGGGTCTTAGATAAAAAAAACAGAAGAGTTTCTCTTGGTGAAACATCCTATTGTCCCTATATATAACTGTCTTCCTAAAACCCACAAAAATAAGTTTCCTCCCCCATGTCGCTCTATTATAGTCAGCATTGGGGCATTAGAGGAGAGATTGGGATCTTGGGTAGACCAACAATTACAGCCCCTAGTTCGCAGCCTCCCAGGCTTTACCAGGGATTCTAAATCAGTGGTAGCGACTTTCGCACAATTCAGATGGAAAACAGAATACACATGGCTTAGCTGCAATGATACCAGCCTGTACCCGTCTATCCCACATAATGTTGCATTAAAGTGTCTTACTGACAGCCTAGAAAAACACAGTAAGTATAGCCAACCAGTTCAAGATTTTATAGTTATGGCGGTGGACTTTCTGTTACGGCACAACGACTTCTCCTTTGACAATGTGTTCTATCTGCAGAATCGTGGAGTGAGTATGGGGGCTAAGTTCTCACCCATCCTGGCCAATATCGTTAAGGGTGTATGGGAAGAATTATGCATCTTTAATGATAATAACCCCTTCCACACCAGCATTGTGTGGTACGCAAGACATTTTGATGATACCATGCTGGTGTGGAGGGGTCCCCTGACTCACTCCGCATTTCGTAGGATATCTGAATACCAATGATTTCAATCTGAAATTTACACTCTTTTCTGATTCCAACAAAATTAATTTCTTGGATATCAGCTTGACTGGCAATGCAACAACAGGGGAGGTGGTGGTATCACCGTACAGAAAGCCCACCGCTACGAATTCTATACTTAGTTCAACTTCCTGTCATCCCCGGCATGTTCCCCTGTAGGGGAACTAATTAGAGCTAAAAGAAGCTGCCGAACCAACAAGCATTTAGAATGGAATCTAAACGGATTACAAAAAGGCTGTAGCATCGCGGCTATTTCAAAAATAATCTTCTCAGAGCTGAAAGAATAGTAGATCACATTAACAGGGACAATTTGATCAATGACAGTAGGAGGTTAAACAACGATGGCCACAGATTTATTCCATTTGTGACCACATATAGTCCACAATATAATGAAATTGTGAATATCATAAAGAAATATTTACTTATGTTAAACAAAGATCAAAAACTGTCCCAAATTCTTCAGCATACTGAAGTTAGATTCAGCGCTAAAAAAGCCCCAACCCTTGGATCAATACTTTCCCCAAGCCTCTTTTTAACATCTACTCCCAGAAATAGTAACACTTGGCTGACATTAAGACCCTTTTATAAATGTGGCCATACCAAGTGTACTGCATGAATAAACCTGTCCATCATCACCTGTTCCACCATCTGGGCAGGAGTGGCAGACTCGGACTGCAGCCATTTCTGGACTAAATGTAATAAGTCAAACATCTGTGAGCGAGGGGGTTTGTCGCCCGCATACGCCCAATGGTGGACTCTTTGCGCTCTGACTGCCATAGACACTCCGGACCGCGCCAATATCTCTGCGCCTTCAATTTAGGGTACTCCTGTGCATCCTGAAGTGCCAGGTCATAGTAGACCTTCTGGGGTTCACCGGTTAAATAGGGGGCCAGCATCTCTGCCCACTGCTGTGGTGGCAACTTCCTGCTCCACTAACCTCTCAAACACAGACAAGAACGCCTCAACATCATCCCCTGGGGTCATCTTTTGCATCGCCCGCCTAACGGCCTTCCTGACGTGTAAGTCATAAGACATCCCTGGGTGTGGGGCGGACGCTCTGCCCTGGATGACGTCAGTGAGAAACTGCATCTGCTGCTGCTTCTCCTGGTGGTGCTGCTCCTGCGCTTTCTGCTGCAACTGGATCTATTGTAGCAACAACTTGGTCGTTTCTAGGTGTTGCTGTTGCATGCTCTGCTGGCTCTGCACATGTTGACGGTGCTGTTGCTGCTGGCTCTGCAGCAGGTGTTTGAGGACCTCCTCCATGCTGCCACGCTTCTCTTAGCTGCAAAGAGACAAGAAACAGGAGGGGCGCTCCAATGGGTAATACCCGATGGTCAAAAGGGGGGGGTGGCTAGGTTTACACTAACCTTTCCTGGTTGTACCGCCTGTAGAACCAGGATCTCCAGCCTGTGGTGTATTGCTACTCACCAAGCAGAGCCCAGCACTTCCTGGATGGCCGGATCACGTGACTGTGACATCATCAAAGGTCCTTCAGCCTTCTGCTCCCAGTGGTATTCCTGTTTCTTGAAGCAGATACACGGGTTCCTGGGTATCATTTCCGCAATCACTAAGGGAATGTGGGCGTACATGTTCAGCGCCACAAGAACATAGGCGTGACAGACTGGTGTATTCTGCGCCCCAAACACGCTGATTAGACAACGCAAGAGCGTCATGATTGGCCAGCCTGTGCAGGAAGGCTGGCTAATACATGACGCCATTGCCATTGTGTAGTGTGAATGGACAGCTCTTCAAATATGGCGCCCTGTGAAGGGACAGCCAATGGTAACACAGTAGCCTCCACCAATCATCGCTGATGGGGTGCGGTATCCAGCACGCTGTGGCACGCCTCTGGGAAATCACTAGGCGACGCAGATTCTATCCCTATCGCCCGTTCACACGCCAAAACCAGGGCAATTCACCTTCAAGGTTGCCTCTGGTTTTTGAGCAATGCTCTGAAATAGCACCCGGCAGCAACGTCGAAAATCACCATCGCTTTCACCTAATTACACGCCGCAATTTCGTAGCAATTTTAAGGCAACGGTGACGTAAATCACGATTGCCTCTCAGTTGCTACACCTTAGTGATGTCTACACCGATCACTGTAGACATCTCGACAACTACAGGTTGTTAGAAGAAATAATAATCCTTTGTGGCAGCAGTCTGTAGATGTTTGATATTTAAATTAAGCATGTCACCAGTAGTGTTATCAGATGGAACATTTGTCCATCTTCACACACCTAATATTACTCATGCCCCTTTGTCACATTCCTATTACATCAATGTAGGCACATACACATATATACACATATGTAAAGAGAGAGATATATATTTATGTGTCATATTAATTATGCCTTCACTTCCCCCTCAACATTGCCCCTGTTGTTGGAAAATACAACAATGAAATTTGAGGGAAGTATGGGATATATTTGTCTACTAAATCCTATCACCAATAACCGTTCAGGATGGAATGAAGTAAAATTTTCCACTTAGTTATCTAGACATCACCCATCGCCATGGCCTCTCCCCTGCCATTCGCCGTATTCCAGTGTCTCCATTCACAGATTACACCATAGTCATCTGTCATCAATGTGATTCTTCCATGGATAGATAGTTGAGTCTCTACAAGGCAGGTCACAGTTTAGTGGGTAGGGCATGGTATCAGCATACCTAAGTTGACTGTGAGAAAAAACACAGTCCAACCGACCTTCAATCCATCCCTTATGAACCTGTCCCTACATAACCTTACTCTTTCCTCATTCACACAAAAACAAACAAATCTATATCCCTCACCAAACACATCTATACCAATGTAAAAATGAACCAGTATGTAGACACTTATAATAACAATACTATATCTCCCTCCCCCATCTTATACATTTGAATTAAAGTAAAAGCCAAACAATATATGCAATGTTATGAGGTTTCAGGACTGAGTTGACGTAATTTTCTAAACACTCTTATCTATTATATAATTGCCTAGAGTTCTACTTCCGGACAAAAGCCAACTTCCGTGGCTTTGTCCGGAGATAAATGTCCGGAGATAGGTGACGTCACCAGCGTCACATACGCCCGCTCAGGGTGGACCAAGATGGTGGCCCTAAGCGGAGCGGAACTCAGGAAGGTCCGCTGCGCTTAGGGCCGAGGTCTGGCGGACATTTATCTCCGGAGCGGCCGCGAGGTAGCCTGGAGCCGACCTCGGGTCCTGGCTACCTCGCGTTGGCGGAGCGAGCCGGGGATCTCCGTGCCGGCCATATCCGCGGCTCAGCTCCGGGGAGCCGCGAGCCAGCCGGGATTTGCTTGACATCGCTGCCGCCAGGCTGATTGGTCGCTCGCTTGCGAGTGACCAATCAGATTCAAGCTGTGGCACGGCGCCTTTTTTTAAAATCTAAGAAGTAAAAAAAAAATTTTTAAAGATGGCGCCGTGTTTCGCGGCGCTCTTTTCATTGGTCGTCGCCAGGCCCGAGCGACCAATGAGAAGAGTGGGGCGGGGCACGGCACCATATTTGAAGTCCAAAGTTCCCGCTGGATTTCAAATATGGCGCCGTGTTGCGCGCGCCGCTACTCTGATTGGTCGCCGCGTTCAGCGCGCCGACCAATCAGAGTAGCGGCGCGCTGTATGGCACCATCCTTCAAATACACTGTACTCAGTGTATTTCAAATATGGCGGCATAGCTGAAGGCGCCCACCAATCAAAATAGCGGTGCGCGCAATGCCGCCATATTTGAAATACACTGTAGTCAGTGTATTTAAAGTATGGCGCCATACTGCGCGCCGCTATTCTGATTGGTCGGCGCGCTTAACGTGGCGACCAATCAGAATAGCGGCGCGCGCAATGCCGCCATATTTGAAATACACTGAGTACAGTGAATTTGAAGTATGGCGCCATACAGCGCGCCGCTATTCTGATTGGTCGGCGCGCTGAACGCGGCGACCAATCAGAATAGCGGCGCGCGCAATGCCGCCATATTTGAAATACACTGTAGTCAGTGTATTTGAAGTATGGCGCCATGCCATACAGCGCGCCGCTATTCTGATTGGTCGGCGCACTGAACGCGGCAACCAATCAGAATAGCGGTGCGCGCAATGCCGCCATATTTGAAATACACTGTAGTCAGTGTATTTGAAGTATGGCGCCATACAGCGCGCCTATTCTGATTGGTCGCCGCTCATAGCGCGCCGACCAATCAGAATAGCGGCGCACGCGATGCCGCCATATTTGAAATACACTGTAGTCAGTATATTTGAAGTATGACGCCATACAGCGCGCCGCTATTCTGATTGGTCACTGGCGGCGACCAATCAGCATAGCGCTGTGCCGAACAGCGCCAGCGGCGAAGCGGGAGCGAGGTAGCCGGGAGCCGAGGTCGGCTCCCGGCTACCTCCCGCCCGCTCCACCGGCGCGAGGTAGCCGGGACCCGACCTCGGCTCTCGACTACCTCGCGCCCGCTCCGCCGGCGCAAGGTAGCCTGGAGCCGACCTCGGCTCCCGGCTACCTCGCGCCCGCTCCGTGCCCCGCTATTCTGATTGGTCGCCGCCAGCCGCAAGCGACCAATCAGAATAGCGGCGCGCCGAACAGCGCCAGCGGCGGAGCGGGAGCGAGGTAGCCGGGAGCCGAGGTCAGCTCCCGGCTACCTCCCGCCCGCTCCACCGGCGCGAGGTAGCCGGGCCCCTTACTCGGCTCCCGGCTACCTCGCGCCCGCTCCGCCGGCGCAAGGTAGCCTGGAGCCGACCTCGGCTCCCGGCTACCTCGCGCCCGCTCCGTGCCCCGCTATTCTGATTGGTCGCTTGCGGCTGGCGGCGACCAATCAGCATAGCGCCGCGCCGAACAATCTTTAAAATCTATCTTTGGACTTCAGATTTTAAACCTGGCGCCGTGTCTCGCGGCGCGCTTCTGATTGATCGGCGCCTGCCGCGAGCGACCAATCAGAATTGCGCCGCACTGCGACACACTCCGCCCGCCATTTTCAGGGGCGCATTTTGAATTTTTACCTCAGACACAGTTTCTACTGCGTGGAGGCGGTCCCAGTGACGTCGCACTTCAAGCTCCTGCCTAATTTGTCAAAAAAGAGATAAGACTATTTACCTACACTATATATATTTCGTTGTGAAGTGGTTCAGTGACATTTTCACACCAATATTGAACTTCTGTTTGGTGTTTTCTCTATATATACTGCCTATTGTTCACTGACTATTATACTGAGAGACTGCCGTTTATTAACCTCTTCTGTGCCAACTCTGCACACTGGGTGTATTGCTCTATTATTTGCCACATAAGGACATTGTCCATTATTGCCCAGCAATTTCTCTGCAATATAAACTGCCTATTATTAATATCTGCATTCCTGCAAATAACTATTGCCTATTATTAACTGGCTATTTTCCTACTACCTGACACTGCGTCTTATTAATCTGTTGTTTGCCACTACCACGCTTAAAGCTCTTTAGCTTTGCCAACATGAGCTCTAATAGCAAGTATACTAATGACACACAGCTAAAAGCTGCTGATGCCGCACGTAAGATCAGGTGTGATAGAAAGTATATTAATGACGCAGAGCTAAAAGCCGCCGATGCCGCACGTAAGGCAACACAGCGTGCTAACAAGACTACAGAGGACAGATGCAAGCGCCTGAACACTGTTAATGCTGCTTTCATTAAACGTGTCACTAATGAGTCTTTTGAGGAAAAAACTAATCGATTAACTAATAAAGCTGCTGCTGCACGCCATCAACGTTACAAACATAATATTTCCACGTCCTCAGTCATAGATTCTGCCCACAATACAGCTTCTATGTCTCCATTCATTGAAAGTGCGCTGCCTGAACCTCCTGCAACCAATGGTAAATCTGCACGTAAGCGCAAACACTGTCCTACCGACACTCCAAATGATAAACGGCGTCGCCTGCACACCGTTAAGTCTGCTTATAATACATGCTTCACACCTGACTCTTCTAAGGCAACAAACAATCCATTACCAAATGCAGCTGCTGCACGCCGTGAACGGCGCAAAAAAAAACGCTTGCACCTCCACATTGATAGACCCTGACCACGATACACCTCCCAACTCCTCAGTGATTGAATCTGTGGACAGTGAAGATCCTCCACCAGGTCCACGCTTTATATATGTTGGCTTACAGAACTATTCCAAAGCTCCGTTACCACAACCTCTACATTCTACAGGTTTTACTGATGATAGTACTGTAGTAGAACACACCTGTGGTCCTATGAACTATTTATGTCAACATTGTGAAGCATTCCATTTTAATGCTGAGATACCAGCAGATAAAAATTTTACTCTGTGTTGTCACAAGGGTAAAGTCCATATACCTATACCCCAATATCCCGAGGTCTTTAAACAATTGCTGACAGGGGAGAGAGAGTTCAGTAAGAATCTCATGGAAAACATCCATAGTATTAACAGCTCATTTGCTTTCGCCTCCATGGGTGCCAATATTTCCCCTCCACCTGGACATGGCCCTTACTGTTTCCTCATACATGGACAAATATATCATCGCACTGGAACACTACATCCCTCTGATGATCAAGTTCCAGCTTATGCCCAACTGTATATTTTGGATACCGATACTGCGAATGAACAACGTTTAAACTGTCAACAAAATCAAAAATGTCATCCCACTTTGATGAGTATAATTGCTCTTCAATTAGACAATGTGAATCCCTTTGTTGCTGCTTACAAAATGTTACGGGATGTGGAACATGAAGAACATCTTAAAGCTGAAGCTAATGGCACTCTCATGCCAAATATCATCATGGCCCTTAAACAAGATCGGAATCAAGACCCTCGCCGATATAATAATCCAACTGTCAATGAAGTTGCTGTCGTATTTGAAAATGACAATGGAGAGCCACCATTCCATTGTGATATTTTAATACATTTAAAACCGGACCCCAAAAATCCTTTGGCGCCAAGAACACAACAGGTCATCATTCTACACAGTAATTTAGATGCTTTACTCTATCCTTTATTTTTCCCTTACGGAGACCAGGGCTGGCATGATGGACTCAAGCATCAAGGCCAAAGTCCACGCAGGATTACGCAACTGCAATATTACTGCTATGTGCTGTCCGTAATCAGTTTAATCTAATCCTGAATGGTGGCAAACTCACTCAGCAGTACTTAGTGGATGCTTATGTGAAAATCGAGGCTAGTCGCCTAAATTATATCCGTCAACACCAAAAGGATTTGAAAGTAGAGGATTATTGCGTACTCCAGGAACATCTCCAGAAAAAATCCATTGAGAAGGGCATCCCCATTGGAAAAACGGTCATTTTACCATCTTCGTTTGAAGGCAGTCCCAGGAATATGCAACAGCGGTACCAGATGCCATGGCTATTGTAACTAAATATGGTCGCCCTGATCTATTCATCACCATGACCTCTAATCCGAAATGGAGTGAGATTACTCAGAATTTGGAAACTTGGCAGCGTGTGGAACACAGACCTGATTTGGTGGCACGTGTTTTCAAAATAAAACTGGAAGCACTCTTCAAAGAAATTCACAACGGATTATTTGGGAAAGTTTGCGCTATGGTTCATGTAATTGAATTTCAAAAACGTGGCCTTCCACATGCTCACATTTTAATTATTCTGGACAGCAACTCCAAATTAAGAACTAAGGAGGATGTAGACAATACTGTCTGGGCAGAAATTCCTCATCCTACCGACTACCCTCAGCTCCATAAAATTGCTATGCAACACATGATACATGGTCCCTGTGGAGAACACAACCCCAACTCTCCCTGTATGGATAATGGAAAGTGTACGAAAGGTTTCCCAAAAGATTTACAACCATCTACCATCATTGCTAAGGATGCCTATCCTACTTATCGCAGATCCATGGGTCCTTCATTTGAACACCATTCCAAGATGATTAATAATTCGTGGGAAGTGCCATACAATCCTTTCCTATTATTAAAATACAAGTGCCATATTAATGTCGAAGTTTGTGGTTCCATTCAAAGTGTAAAATATTTAATTAAGTACGTGTATAAAGGACATGATAAAGCCAATCTTGAAATTTGCCAGACGAACATCCAACATGATGAAACACATCAATTCATGGATTCAAGATATGTTAGTGCACCAGAGGCAGCTTGGAGAATCTTTGCTTATCCTATGCATAAGCAATCTCATAGCATAATTCGCCTTGTCGTCCATCTGCCACATTCTCAACAACTCTATTTTCATGAGGATGACTCCATTCCAAGCATCAAACAAAAGCTTCATACCAATTCTACACTTATGGCCTACTTTAATCTTAATAAGGACGACCAACATGCTCATAAGTATTTTTACCCCGAAATTCCTCAACGGTATGTTTGGCAACAAGGATCTTGGGAAAAAAGAAAACGATCAGGTAGCTCTATTATTGGCAGAATGTATACTGTAAGTCTCAAAGACCAGGAACGCTACTATTTACGGTTGTTGTTATTGCATGTGAAAGGTGCAACCAGTTTTGAGAGTCTTAAAACTGTCAATGGAGTCATACATCTAACCTTCAAAGAAGCAGCATTAGCACTTGGATTACTATTCGATGATAGTGTCTGGAGAAATACCTTACTTGATGCCTGTATTCTTAATATGCCTGCACAGCTTCGCGACCTCTTTGCCTATATCTGTATATGTGGCCCTCCAGCTAATCCTCTTGAGTTGTGGGATGAATTTAAAGAACACTTTGTACAAGACTACTGCCGTGCATACCACTCCAACATTGAAGACTGTATAAATTGTGAAGGATATGCTATGACAGATGTCCAAGATGTTCTAAAAGTTCACGGGAAAAGTTATACTGATTTTAATTTACCACGCCCAGCTAAGAAACCACAACTGCTCCCGCAGTATGATAAGGATTATGAGCTAAGAACAGCTGCTGAGATGAAAGCTACTCTCAATGAAGAACAACTTTTGGCCTATGATACCATTAATCAGGCTTTAGAAGACAATAATGTAACACCCAAGTGCTTTTCCCTTGACGGTCCTGGTGGTAGTGGAAAAACCTATCTATATCATCTCCTCCTTCATCTTCTAAGGGGACAAGGAAACATTGTATCACCTGCTGCCACTACAGGAATTGTGGCTAATTTACTACAAGGGGGACGAACAATACATTCTCTCTATGGCATTCCAATACCTGTGAATGAAACATCTGTTTCCAGGATTAAAAATGATACCGATGCGGCTAAGCATTTGCATAATACGAAACTTTTTATTATTGATGAGTGCACAATGCTATCTAAACATGCCTTGAATGTCATCGATAGACTTTTACGAGACATCATCACAACGAATGTGGCTAAGAAAGAGAAAACACCATTTGGAGGAAAAGTTATTGTTCTTGGAGGAGACTTTAGACAATGTCTTTCTGTTATTGCTCATGGATCAAGAACAGATATTTTAGAGAGCTGTATTAAATATTCACAAACATGGCAACTATTTGCTCGACTGCCGCTTATCAACAACATGCGCTCCATTGATCCTGAATGCAGCAGTTGGTTGCTTCGACTGGGAAATGGACAGCTGTCAAATGAAGATAACCTTGGAGACGATGTCTTTGAAATTCCTCCAGACATGGTGTGCACTGGCTGTTTAATCACTGATATTTTTGGAGATAAACTTTCTATTGATGTGAATGACACCGAGAGAATAAATATTGCTGCTTCTCATGCTATTTTATGTCCAAAAAATGAAGACGTTTAGAAAGTGAATTCTAACGTCATAGATCGCTTGCCAGGTGAATATATCAGTGATGATTCCATCGATCCTGATGAAACTGATGACCTCGACCAATACCCAGTGGAATTTTTAAATTCACTAACACCAACTGGAATGCCTTCACATCGGCTAAAACTTAAAGTTGGCACCATTGTCATGTTATTACGAAACATCAACACCAAGAAAGGTCTCTGCAATGGTACTCGGCTGATTGTCACTGCGTTACATGGCAATATCATACAAGCTAAAGTAATTTGTGACTCAGCAGCAGGAAATGTGGTATTCATTCCACGAATTGATTTGTGTCCATCAGAGACTGGATTGCCTTTCAAATTACGACGTAGACAATTTCCGATTAAGCTAGCATTTGCAATGACCATTAATAAATCCCAAGGGCAGACCCTCAATCGAGTTGGGATAAATCTACCAGAACCAGCATTTGCCCATGGTCAACTCTATGTTGCATTTTCCAGAGTCAAACAGCGTTGCAATGTCAGGGTCAAAGTGGTCAATACACCACTTCAAGGACATTTACTGCCTGATAGTCCCAAAGTTTTTACACAAAATATTGTGTATAAAAATGTTTTAGGTTAAAATTTTTTTTTTTTTTAGTTTAGTCATAGATATATTTAGTTTAGTGATAGGCGGCCGTCACACGCTTCCATTTTATGAACGATATTGTTAGTGATCACGTGCACGCGCGATCGCTAACAATATCGTTAGATGTGGAGCAGCGAGATCGCTGGTAACTATGGTACACATCGGGTTACTAGGCGCCGCGTGGCGCTTAGTAACCCGACGTTTACCATAGATACCATCTCCCAGCATAGACTCTGCCGCTGGGAGATCGTTCATTGTGGTGTCACACACCACGATGATGCAGATTGATCAAGCAATTATCGCTTGATATGAGCTCTGGCTCACAAATCTGCGATCAAACAATCTAGCGATTTTACATTGTAAAATCGCTTGATTACATGCAGCGACGCACAAACGATATCGCTTAAGCGATCAAAAAGCAGATCGCTTAAGCGATAATAGCCACGTAACATATATAGTTTTTAGTTTTACATCTTAAATCCTTTATTTAGACAGTTCTCTCATTTAGTAAAAGATGATAGATGTGTATCATCCAAATTTATGGATTTGGTGATATGAACCACAATCTTAAGCTCCAGCACTATAGGTGCTGAGAAATTTGCATTTCTTTTTTCACTGGGAGAGGTTTTTGTGAACAGCTGAGAGACGGGTGGGATGGCTGTTCACACACATCTCCATCTCAAGGTGTGTTCTGTACATATAGATAGATAGTTTCATATATAGATAAAAAATTATAGATTTAGCTTTAACATCAGCATTTTTCAGCTATTTGTGGAAGTTTTGGTGGAAAAAAACACAATTTCTGCACTTGCTGCCTAAGGCCTCATCTACAGCACACTTGCCGTAAGCTGCATGCAATTTCTATGGAATTTATGGTTCACTTGCGGCAGATGCCACATACGTGGTTATGGCAGTTTCGGCTGCGAAAACCGCACTGACCTGCGGTTTTGTAGCGGCTGCATTTCGTCCACCTGCCGAGGCCATGTGTGTGCCGCATTTACGGCGGGTTAACCGCAAGTTCCATATACATTGCATCAGAATTGCTGCAAGTGTGTCGCAAGTAAGCCCTTAGGTGTCAAGTGCGGAAATTGTATTTATTATATCCCCACCTTCTACAAATAGCTGAAAAATGCTGCTCTAAAACAGCTTTTAGTCTTCATAAATAGGAATTAGTTAGAGTAGGGACCCATGAGACGTAGGGCCACCTTGACGTGGTTGATGGGCAAACACAAACTGGCTGATACGCAGAATATCAATATTGATTTTTTAAATCAAGCTACTTACTGAGTATCAAGTATTAACCAGTCGGTGTACCAAGAGCCCTACAATATAATTCAATTGTCCAAAAATAATATTCATCCTACAACTATACATAGTTCATGAATAGATATCATGGATTAATTGTATTATTCTTAATTTTTTAACAATAAACTATATATGGATTCTAGACTACCCGATTCTTTACAATCGGGCCGCCATCTAGTTAAACATAATCACAAGGTTCCAGGAATTTTAGTGCTAAATCCTGGACCTTTGTCAGCAGTTACATTTATGAAGTTCTGCCTGGTTCTCTTGTATCTGTTGGGCTAGTCTCTTTACTCTCCGGTAAACTAGGCACAGTCCAATGTACATTACAAGAACAAGAACCAGAAGAACAATCACAGGGTGGATAATGAAGTTAAAAAAGGATGTAGATGTCGGACTATAGCCAAATAAACATTCCCACCAGGACAACTTAGAGTCTGTATCTAAAGCTCCCGTCACACACAATGATGCAACAGCGATCCTGACATCAATAACCATCCTTAGGGATCGCTGTTGCGTCACTTTGGGATCGCTGGTGAGATGTCAAACAGTTAGATCTCACCAGCGACTCAGCAACGATCTGGAACGATAGGAGGTTGTTGAGAACTGTCACTCTCGGGGTGTAGTATTGAGATCATTGGTCATTGTCCCTTTCAAACACAGAGATGCAGCATTCCCAGTGGGAGACCAACAACCTAAAAATGACCCAGAGCAGTTAGCAGCGATCAGGCCCCTGCTGTGAGATTGCTGATCGTTACAAAGTTTTACGCATAACGAGATTGTTAGTGAGATCGCAGTTACATCACAAAATCTGGGACTTAACAATGATCTTGCTAACGATCTCGTTATGTGTGACGGGGGCTTTTGGCATTGGTAATCCTTGTTATCTTGGTTTTGTCACACTCAAGCTGAATAGTGGCTTTATTCTAAGCCTCATGAAGATTTTGGAGTATGTTGTCTTCTTCGCTGAAATCTAACAAGAGATGCTTGAGCTTATGACCAAAACCAAGAGGAATCTTTTGCAGCCTCACAGGAGTGTTGGGGCGGATGTTGAGTCTCTTCTCCGATGTTATCGAGGTTCTTTTCCGCTGATCTGCGACACCTAAACCTAAAACAGGACTAAGGGTACAACATGCTCTTGGGAGGAGTATGCCTCTTTCGGTGCAATTAGTGCCATATGAAGAATACATAACATTTTTCCCTTGGTACCAACACCAATACCCTTGACCCAAATATTTCAGGCGAGAGAAAGGTATTGGGTTATCCTTCATCTCACAGGACTCCTCAGAGTCCCAACACTGGTGCCTAAGCACCCCATTTTTAATCTCTTGACAGAAGATAGTGTGGCGCCCTGCTAACCACAGGCACCCACAGACTCACCCGCAGCATGGATGGGTTTCCACAGCGGGTACACAGACACAGACAACACCTTCCTCACCGGCACAATAGGGGGAGCACCACCTGCTGCCCTTAGGCAGGAGCCCCTATAAATACTGGTGCTAGGGGCAGAGTTAGACAGAGTGTGGCAGAAGCTACAAGAGCTGCAAAGAAGTGCTGGTGTTCGGTGCTGCGTTAGGCCCGAGCCAGTCACCCTGACCAGTCTCCAGTAACTCTGCAAGGCCCAAGAGTGGGGTCGAGAGGCAAGGAGAAAAGGCAGAACAGTGGGGGACAGTGGAGCCAGCGTTGGGTTCACCCCGAGCAAACCACCGGACACGGAGTCCGTGTCCACTGGAGTGCCCAGGCCAGTGGAGAACACCGGAAAACCCGTGGAGACTTCAGTCTCCTGGACCCCTGGCGCAGTCACATACCAGGGAGCCAGGTACCGCGGGGAGAGAAATCAGCAGTAATCAGCAGAGGGCATTCCAAGGACAGCACAGGAGGAGAATGAGAGAGCAGAGGAGGCCAGCCAAGTTCTACACAGGTGGGGGCTTCACACACGCACACACACACACACACACACACACACACACACGGGAAAGTAAAGAGGAGGCCTTATACCCACTCACTGTGGAGACCACAGAAGTGTGTCCTGAACACCCGATGGTACTCTGGATGATTTACCTGCTTCAACACCAGTAAAAAGGCAAAGAGCAACCAGCGTGCGTGTGTCCGTTCCATCTCTGCGCGCCCTGTCATCCGGCCAGGCCCCGGCTCATCCATATATCCATGACCAGCACCCTAACCATCACTGGTGCATCCATGCCCCAGAGGGGGTTAGCTCCACCTGCAGGGAGCTGTACCATTAAGGTAGCTATACCACCACCCCCTGGAGGACTGAAGCGGTGCTGGTGCTGAATCACCATAAGCTGCGGGTGGCGTCATGAGAACTACATTATAAACTTTATTCCCCTGTACATAACCCCCCCCCCCTTTTTTTTAAAAGTTCGGTCTCCGGGCAGGCCCCCAGTGACATCCCCCCGACCACAGCGTAATCAATCTGGATTGCGGACCATGGATCCTCCGCTGGCGGAACTCGCTGCAACACTGGCTTCAGGGCTAATGCCCTTGGTTTGACCTGGGTACATACCAGGCATTGCTGGGTGACTTCCTCTACCATGTTGGACATTACAGACCAGCATAATTTGTCTCTCAGGAGGAACAAAAGCTGCCCAATCAGTTGTTGGTTTAGTATCGTCAGTTCTGCCTGTAGATGTTGCGGGACTACTGGGAGAGAAAGTTGTTGGTTACCAGTATCATGACACAGAATCCCCTGACATCTCAGCTCCACAGCATCCCTGGATATTATATGTGTCATTAGAAGGGGATCTTTTGCCTGTTCCTCTTCAAATGACACAGGGCCATCTTTTAGTTTGGTTTGCCTCACTGCTATCCGGAATACAGGGATGTGCTCAGTGCCTGGTTCCCAAAGGACTCCAGACACTGCTGCAAACTTTAAAACCAACGAACCAAAATGTCTTTAAGGTACATAGAGTCACACGATGCATCTTCATGCGTTACAACCAGTTTTATTTGTAGAAAAACAAGTGATTGTCACAGCTAGTAAGCAAAAAGTGCATCAGTGAAAAAGGGGGGAGGGGTTTAAGGATAAAGTGCAGGGTGAAAAGAGAGATCAAACACAGGACCCAGAATTTTCCCTAAGGCTGTGTTCACACTGGGCGTTTTTGGGCTGTTTTTGCTCATCAGTTTTTGTAGCCAAAACCAGGAGTAGAGCAATCAGAGGAAAAGTCTAATAGAAACACGTCACCACTTCTGGATTTAATCACCCACTGCTGGTTTTGGCTACAAAAACTGTTGAGCAAAAACAGCCCAAAAACGCCCAGTGTGAACACAGCCTAACACAGTCCCCAGGCAGCAGGGATCTCTCGTATGAGAACTATTTATTAACCTCTTGTGTCCCTGACATTGGTTCTAGTTGTATGTTTATGATGTTGTAATCTGGCTGTAATCACCTTGGCTGCAACTTATGCAAAAGACTGCAACTGTATTCTCTGTTGGGGGAATTTTACCTTTTATATTAACGTCATTACCATTGAGATGTCTGTAATGCAAAATTCTGGGTCCTGTGTTTGATCTCTCTTTTCACCCTGCACTTTGTCCTTAAACCCCCCCCCCCTTTTTCACTGATGCACTTTTTGCTTACTAGCTGTGACAATCACTTGTTTTTCTAGGGACATACTAAAAAGAATGAAGAAAAGGAATAAATAAAAAGAATGAAGATAATAATTTATTACCGAAAGATTATGTAGATGTAAAAAAGTTTTCTTGGGTATCTTAGACATGGAATGGACACATATCCCATATAACCAGGTGTATATTATGTTACCTGAGCTATATAGGTGTGGAATGAACGTGAAATATATGTAGATAATAGGAAAATTAACACATATCCCATATAACCAGGTGTATATTATGTTACCTGTGTATTATAGGTGTGGAATGAAGATGGAATATATATAGATAATAGGAAAATGAACACATATCCCATATATCCAGATGTATATTATGTTACCTGAGCTATATAGGTGTGGAATGAAGATGAAATATATGTAGATAATAGTGGAATGAACACATGTCCCATATAACCAGATGTATATTATGTTACCTGAGCATTATAGGTGTGGAATGAAGATGAAATATATGTAGATAATAGTGGAATGAACACATATCCCATATAACCAGGTGTATATTATGTTACCTGAGCATTATAGGTGTGGAATGAAGATGAAATATATGTAGATAATAGTGGAATGAACACATATCCCATATAACCAGGTGTATATTATGTTACCTGAGCATTATAGGTGTGGAATGAAGATGAAATATATGTAGATAATAGGAAAATGAACACATATCCCATATAACCAGGTGTATATTATGTTACCTGAGCATTTTAGGTGTGGAATGAACGTGAAATATATGTAGATAATAGGAAAATTAACACATGTCCCATATAACCAGATGTATATTATGTTACCTGAGCATTATAGGTGTGGAATGAAGATGGAATATATGTAGATAATAGAAGAATGAACACATATCCCATATAACCAGGTGTATATTATTTTACCTGAGCATTATAGGTGTGGAATGAAGATGAAATATATGTAGATAATAGTGGAATGAACACATATCCCATATAACCAGGTGTATATTATGTTACCTGAGCATTTTAGGTGTGGAATGAAGATGAAATATCTGTAGATAATAGGAGAATGAACACATATCCCATATAACCAGGTGTATATTATGTTACCTGAGCATTCAGGTGTGGAATGAAGGTGAAATATCTGTAGATAATAGGAAAATGAACACATATCCCATATAACCAGGTGTATATTATGTTACCTGAGCATTTTAGGTGTGGAATGAACATAAAATATATGTAGATAATAGGAAAATGAACACCTATCCCATATAACCAGGTGTATATTATGTTACCTGAGCATTTTAGGCGTGGAATGAACATCTACTACATAATTGTCTAAGGCGTCCGTCGGTCACAGAAATCGTGCGCCAGACAGAGGCCGCTGATTGCGCTCCGGCGAGCACCAGAGTATGCAAATTGGTGCGCTAATTCAAAGTTCGAATTGCTCGCCACTGTTGCGGAGATACACAGGGAACCCGCCGCCCCACCTCGCCCCTCCCCCCACGCCCCCACCTCGCCTCCCGCTGTTCTCACCCGTCTGTACACAGCGCAGGCTGTGTGATGTCACATCAGCCCGCCCTGTGCACAGACTGGTGAGAACAGCGGGAGGCGAGGGGGATACTGCCTCCCACCCGCATCCATACTGACCCCCCTCGCCTCCCGCTGTTCTCACCTGTCTTCTCCGTCACACTGCGGTCATGTGACAGGGCAGGCTGATGTGACATCACACATCCGCCCTGTCACTTGACAACTACAGAAGACAGGTGAGAACAGAGGAGGGCGAGGGGGATCCTGCCCCCCGCCTCCATCGTGCCCCCCTGCATCCATTGTGCCCGCCCACATCCATCCTGCCACCCCCGGCTCCATCCTAACCTGCCCCCCCCCGGCTCCATCCTGCCTCCCCCTCGGCTCCATCCTGCCCCCCCTCGGCTCCATCCTGCCCCCCCTCGGCTCCATCCTGCCCCCCACGGCTCCATCCTGCCTCGCTCGCTCCATCGTGCACCCCGGCTCCATCCTGCCCCCCTTACCCCGGCTCCATACTGCCTCGCTCGCTCCATCGTGCCCCCCCGGCTTCATTCTGCCTCCCCCCCCCGGGTCCATCCTGCCCTGCTCGCTCCATCCTGCCCCGCTCGCTCCATCCTGCCCCGCTCGCTACATCCTGCCCCCCCATCCTGCTCCACCCTGCCACCATTCTGCTCCTCCAGCTCCATCCTGCTCCTCCGGCTCCATCCTGCTTCACTTGCTACATCCTGCTCCGCCTGCCACCATCCTGCCCCGCTCGCCATCATCCTGCCCCCCCGCCGCAATCCTGCCACCCCCCCCGCCACCATCCTGGTCCTCCGGCTCCATCCTGCCCCGCTCGCTCCATTCTGCCCCGCTCTCTCCATCCTGCCCCCCGCTGTTCTTGCTTCCCCGCCTCCATCCTGCCCCCCCTCCGCCTCCATCCTGCCCCCCCTCAGCCTCCATCCTGCCCCCCCTCCGCCTACATCCTGCCCCCCCCTCCGGCTACATCCTGCCCCCCCGCCATCTCCATCCTGCCCCCCCGGCTCCATCCTGCCTCCCCCAGGCTCCATCCTGCCGCCCCCCCCGGCTCCACCCTGCCCCACTCGCTCCATCCTGCCCCGGCTGCCACCATCCTGCCCCGCTCGCCACCATCCTGGCCCCCGCCGCCATCCTGCCACCGCCCCGCCACCATCCTGCTCCTCCGGCTCCATCCTGCCCCGCTCGCTCCATCCTGCCCCTCTCCCTCCATCCTGCCCCGCTCCCTCCATTCTGCCCCGCTCCCTCCATTCTGCCCTGCTCTCTCCATCCTGCCCCCCACTGTTCTTGCTTCCCCGCCTCCATCCTGCCCCCCCCCTCCGCCTCCATCCTGCCCCCCCTTCGCCTCCATCCTGCCCCCCCTCCGCCTCCATCCTGTTCCCCCTGCCGCCTCCATCCTGCCTCCCCCCGGCTCCATCCTGCCCCCCCCGGCTCCATCCTGCCGCCCCCCTGGCTCCATCCTGCCTCACTCGCTCCATCCTGCCCTCCCCCCTCCCCACCCCGTCACCATTCTGCCCCCCCGTCAGTTAGTGGTCATGTGAACGATCAGCTGATCGGTTTCCCAGGCAACGACGGGTCCTAAAGGCCTGTAGGACCTAGAAGACGGAGGTGGAGCGAGCCGGCGGACAGGTGAGTATCCTCACTGAGGTTTTTTTTTTACTTTTACTGTGGAGGTGCGCGGGGGCCGCGGGGAGCGGAGTATCACCATATACCATAGTGCTGCTATACATGTACTGTAATGTATCGCCATATACTATAGGGCTGCTATACATGTGCTATAAAATACCACCATATACTATAGTGCACCTGTACATATACTGTAATATACTGCCATATACTATAGTGCTATTATACATGTGCTATACTGTACCACCATATACTATACTGCTGCTATACATGTGCTGTAATGTACCACCATATACCATAGCGCTGCTATAATATATATATACCGTATATACTCGCGTATAAGCCGAGTTTTTCAGCCCAAAAATTGGGCTGAAAAGTCCCCCACTCGGCTTCTACGCGAGTCACTGTATACTGTATACAATGTATACAGTATACAGTGCCCCCCCATCAGTATACAGGGCCCCCCCCCTTGTGTAGCAATCCTGTAAAGGAAGAGATTAGTATACTTATCCCTCCGCTGTCCCGCTGCCGCTGTCCCGCCGCCGCCATCGCGTTCCTCCGGCTTCATCCAGCATCTTCTCGGAAGAAGACGGAAGACGCTGGATGAAGCCGGAGGAGCGCGATGGCGGCAGCGGGACAGCGGCAGCGGGACAGCGGAGGGATAAGTATACAAATCTCTTCCTTTACAGGATTGCTGCACAAGGGGGGGGCCCTGTATACTGATGGGGGGGCACTGTATACTGTATACATTGTGTACAGTATACAGTGACTTGCGTAGAAGCCGAGGGGGGACTTTTCAGACCAATTTTTGGGCTGAAAAAGTCAGCTTATACGCGAGTATATACGGTATCTACAGATATTTCATGTTCATTCCACACCTAAAATGCTCAGGTAACATAATATACCCCTGGTTATATGGGATATGTGTTCATTTTCCTATTATCTACATATATTTCATCTTCATTCCATACCTAAAATGCTCAGGTAACATAATATACACCTGGTTATATGGGATATATGTTCATTCCATGTCTAAGATACCCAAGAAACCTTTTTTACATCTACATAATCTTTTCGTAATAAATTATTATCTTCATTCTTTTTATTTATTCCTTTTCTTCATTCTTTTTAGTATGTCGCTCGTTACTGCATCTTCTCATTTTGCAGTTCCCAATTGATTCATTCATTGTACAACAAACTTGATCCCAACACAGTGGGGAGTCCAGCTTGTTCTATGGGCCCCTGACATTGCCAAAGATTTGGTGGTGACTCAGAGCACAAACTACAAATGAAAATGATCAGATGTAATGACAGGAAATGGAAGAAGAAATTGGAGGTCAAAAGAGAAGTTGCATAAATTACGCACTTTTCTTTTTGTGTTAAATGAATTCTCCACTTTTGTGGTCATTTTTTTTTTCTTAAATAAATGGATGCATTTAGGGCTAAGGGCTGGTCCACATCTGGTTTGTGCTATGCAGCAGCATAAACACCATGTACTGGATGCGTTAACGCATCCATAGACTTACATAGCAAAAACTTATAATTACGCATCCAAAAATAGGCAAGTATGCGTTATTTGCAACGCACAGAACGCTGTTGACCGCATTTTCCTTTGGGTTGCAAATAACATGAACTTGCCTATTTTTGCATGCGTAATTATGAGCTTTTGCAATGCAAATCTATGAATGCGTTAACGCATCCAGTACATGGCGTTTATGTTACTGTCCAACACATCCATCGGGACGCACAGCACAAACCAGATGTGGACCAGCCCTAAAAAACATCATCTTTACAATTGGGTTTCATGAAAAAGTTTGCCCTGGTTTCCTCCACATGTTGCTCTATTACACTGTCTATTGCTGGCTGCAGCACGAAACTGAAATATATTTAGAATACAAGTTGCAATGAAAAAGGATAAATAAGAGATAAAAGAAATACATAGAGGCGCCATGGTGTAAAGTCTGGTCTGTTGCTTCCACGCCCGCCCAAACCAAATTAATCTTGTATGTTACGGTACCTTTACGCATCGCAACATTGCATGCAAATTCACTTGCAACTTACTGGTTGCAGTGAAATCATGGACACATTGTTCTATTTTGCTGCCGTGTACAAATGTAACAATGTGTCCATCATTTCACTGCAACCAGTAAGTTGCAAGTGAAATTGCATGCAATGTTGCGACGTGTAAAGGCACCCTTGCGGTCAGGTTTACAGAAGCAATTTTTTGTTTTTCAGGCTACATTGAAACTGGACGTTTCTGATCTGTTTTTGGTACTGAATTTTTTTTTTTGTAAACTTCACCAAAAACGGATCAATCAAAAACGTCTGCCAACAAAGTGAATGGGATATTCAATTTGCTGTACAGACGTCAGTGATTTTCACTGCTTTGTTGGTGGTGCAGAAAATAATGAGCATCAATTATTGCTCCGTTTTTCTGCTGCCCTTACTGCACAACTAACATCCAATTACTTACCTTCCTCGGAGATCTCAGAGTGAGCCCCGATGATGTCTTCCTTCCGAGCACCATCAGGTCCTGTCTGTGAGCAGTACGAGTACTTACAGTACCTGCCACCATGTGACTTAGTCACATGGGCAGTTCCTGGAAGTACCATACTACTCACAGACAGGACCTGCCGATGCTCGGAAGGAAGACATCAAGGCTCACCCTGAGATCACCAAGGAGGGTAAGTAAATGTGTCTGTCTGTGTGTGTCTGTGTGTCTGTATGTGTGTGTCTGTCTGTCTATGCCTATCTGTCTATGCCTGTCTGTCTATCTGTCTGTCTGTGTCTCTGTGTGTCGGTCTGTGTGTCTGGGTCCGTGTGTCTCGGTCTGTGTGTCTCGGTTCGTGTGTCTCTGTGTCCCCTGAAAATAGAACAAAAAAGCAGCACAAAGGTGCGACTGTGAGGCTTTTTTGCATAAAAAAGAATCAATTTTTGGTACAGGAACTGCACCAAAAGCGAATGAATAAAAAACAGAGCGCAAACACTCATTTGAATGTAGCCTAAAGGATCCCTTTATGTTGGATTGATCCTACATAGTTTTGTCATACTGATGATAACCAAGCAACATTTGTCCTAGAGTTTTTGCCATTGAATAAACATTCTGCAATAATGTGCGAGGCATATGTGTATATTTTAATAAGAACACAATTGATTAATTAAGCAAATCATTATTAGCAACTTATCAAAGCTAAAAGATACAAAATAAGAAACGACAAAGCAACATTCAAAGGAAACTGATACATTGAGCGGAACACGGAGATTTTAAACCAACCAATGAGATGGCTGCATTGTGCCCGCTCCCTACACTCTGCACAAGACTGATACAATGTATCAAGTTCCTTCAAGTGATTATTTAGAGACTTTGTCACATTCACACAGATCAGAGTTTGTAACATATTCTAATAGGAGGTTTTCTAAATAAAGTAAAATCCTACAATCCAGAGGGTCATTATTTGCCAAGATAATATATGGGCGATATATATATATATTCTCCTCGAACTTTTTTAAGATTTTTTTCCTAACAGTTTACATTAAGTAAAATTAAAAGAATTTTTCAAAAGCTTTCAATAGCAAAGAACAATACATTTCTTATCACATTATTCATTTCTCAGTTGATACATCTCCCACATATAGTGTTAGCCAAAAGTATTGACACCCATGCAATTCTGTCAGATAATACTCAGTTTCTTCCTGAAAATGATTGCAATCACAAATTCTTTGGCATTATTATCTTCATTTAATTTGTCTTCATTTCACACAAAACTCCAAAAATGGGCCAGACAAAAGTATTGGCACCCTCAGCCTAAAGGCCACTTTACACACACCAACTTATCTGTCCAACTTCTGACCAACTTGCTTGTTGCAGTGAAATCATGGACACATTGTTCCATTGTACACAGTCACAAAATGGAGCAATGTGTCCATGATTTCACTGTAACCAGTAAGTTGGTCAGAAGTTGGACAGATAAGTTGGTGTGTGTAAAGTGGCCCTAATACTTGGTTGCACAACCTTTAGCCAAAATAACTGCGATCAACCACTTCCGGTAACCATCAATGAGTTTCTTACAATGCTCTGCTGGAATTGTAGACCATTCTTCTTTGGCAAACTGCTCCAGGTCCCTGATATTTGAAGGGTGCCTTCTCCAAACTGCCATTTTTAGATCTCTCCACAGGTGTTCTATGGGATTCAGGTCTGGACTCATTGCTGGCCACCTTAGAAGTCTCCAGTGCTTTCTCTCAAACCATTTTTTAGTGCTTTTTGAAGTGTGTTTTGGGTCATTGTCCTGCTGGAAGACCCATGACCTCTGAGGGAGACCCAGCTTTCTCACAATGGGCCCTACATTATGCTGCAAAATGTGTTCGTAGTCTTCAGACTTCATAATGCCATGCACACAGTCAAGCAGTCCAGTGCCAGAGGCAGCAAAGCAACCCCAAAACATCAGGGAACCTCCGCCATGTTTGACTGTAGGGACCGTGTTCTTTTCTTTGAATGCCTCTTTTTTTCTCCTGTAAACTCTATGTTGATGCCTTTGCCCAAAAAGAGAGAACATTCTTCCAAAACGTTTTAGGCTTTCTCAGGTAAGTTTTGGCAAACTCCAGCCTGTCTTTTTTATGTCTCGGGGTAAGAAGTGGGGTCTTCCTGGGTCTCCTACTATACAGTCCCTTTTCATTCAGACACCGACGGATAGTACGGGTTGACACTCTTGTACCCTCGGACTGCAGGGCAGCTTGTACTTATTTGGATGTTAGTCGAGGTTCTTTATCCACCATCCTCACATTCTTGCGTTGAAATCTCTCGTCAATTTTTCTTTTCCGTCCACATCTAGGGAGGTTAGCCACAGTGCCATGGGCTTTAAACTTCTTGATGACACTGCGCACGGTAGACACAGGAACATTCAGGTCTTTGGAGATGGACTTGCAGCCTTGAGATTGATGACTTGAGAAACCAAATTGTGAGAAAGCATGAGCAGACAGTTCTTTGGTCTTCTTTCTTTTCTCCATGCTCAATGTGGTACACACAAGGACACAGGACAGAGGTTGAGTCAACTTTAATCCATGTCAACTGGCTGCAAGTGTGATTTAGTTATTGCCAACGCCTGTTAGGTGCCACAGGTAAGTTACAGGTGCTGTTAATTACACAAATTAGAGAAGCATCACATGATATTTCTAACAGTGCCAATACTTTTGTCCACCCCCTTTTTTATGTTTGGTGTGGAATTATATCCAATTTGGCTTTAGGACAAATCTTATTGTGTTTTTTTCAGTGAAGACAAATTAAATGAAGATAATAATACCAAAGAATTTGTGATTGCAATCATTTTCAGGAAGAAACTGAGTATTATCTGACAGAATGGCAGGGGTGTCAATACTTTTGACCAACACTGTATTCTGTGCACCAATCACAATCACTCCCATCATTGCTGTTCCCAGTGATTATAATAACATAACATCTATTTCTCCAAGCAGATGATTGCTCTGGACCCGACTGATGAAACCTTTCCTTATATTAATTAATGAAGGAAGTTTCCAAATGTATATAAATAAATATACACATTTATTATGTTTGCTCCTTTGGCATATACTGTATATATTGTTAAATTACTATAAAATGTGCAATTTTTTTTATTTGTCCCAAGAAAACGCCTTTCCACACGACGCTTTACTCTTCCTTGGGATATTTCTAATGAGTTATTCCCATCTAAAACCTTTGGTTATGTGCACACAGTGCATTTTTTGGTGCAGATTTATCACAAATCTGCATGCCTATCCTGAAGCCAGTAAAGTCAATGAGAATTTTGCATGCGTTGCATATTTTTTCTGCAAGCAAATCTGTAAGGAAAAAATAAGCAACATGTCAACATTACTCTGGGTGTAGGGAGACACCCAGCACAGGCAATGAGGGGGTGGGGAAGGAGTCCCTGATGTTAAGGGCAAAGAGGAGATAATGACCACCTAGAAACACTAGCGCTGACACCTGGCTCCTCCAACAACCCTATACTGTTGCCAATGAGGATACCTCATCTTTGTCTGTCCATCAACAAAGTTTACGCAGGGATCAGACAGGGTGAGCACTGGTCAGGAGACAAACCAGAATGAAGAAAAAGACCGCAAACAACACTGGAAATCCACAATGCAGTGCAAAGCCAGGAAGCAACACCACCTCCAAACACGCTATTACCAGCAATGCATCATGGGAGCCAAAAGGTATAAATAGAGACAGCTGAAAGGTCGGCAGGTAGGAGACCTGCTGAGTCCTAGTGACCTCAAACTCGTCAAACACAAGAATACCACTTGAAGGGAAAGGACAACAGTTCAGGATTTAGGCTGTTTGGCCAGATGCCGTGACCTTCTACAAGTAGCTCCAACATCCTTGTCGGTGGCTCCTGATACACCCGTGACAGTCAATCCTCAACACTTTTCAGCCCTTCCAGCCATTGACTTAAAAAAAATTCATGGCACAAATCTGCATTGCAATTTTGATGCCTTATTCTGCTAGAGGATGCAGATTTGCTGCAGAAAATTCATGCACCAAATCTGCAGCGTGCGCGCACATCCTTATGAGCCACAGGGTATGCACCAGACCCCTGACTGATGTGGTTCCCAACACCAGGAACTGCACATGATTCAAGAATGGGATCCCAACACAAACCGGTCAATGGAGTGCCCTCATCCATCTCCAGAACGGTGCACCCTTACACTCCACTGTCGGTGGGGCCATGGCACATATAGAGGCTCTCTCCATATACAGAGCTCCTGCTCAGCAACCATTGTGACTTACAGAGAACAGTGTTTTCTTAACTATCTCTCCTTTTTGGACAGGGCTCAATGGAGAAACATTTCCAAGACTGAGTCAAAATTATCTCCAGTGTAGTAAAACTTCTTTTGGCGGTATGTTCCTATGAGGTCACTATCTGCACCCGTCACTGCTGCGCAGGTTACAATGTGTTACGCAGGGGTGGACATACCATTGGCGCAACCTATGAAGCCGCACGTGGGTCCTAGAGGTAAGGGGCCCATTTCTACCTCCAAAGCCGATGCAATTTTGCATTTTTAAGAGCTTTTGGGCAGTAAAGGACACTTACAGACAGAAAAGGGCCCTGTGTAAGAACAATGTATCAGCCAGTGGTGTCAGTTCATTTGTGAATGCGATGCAAAAAACAAAGGCCGTCCCACTTGTGATTTGCATGATAAAAGAACAATATTTAAATCGTTCTTTGTGGTCAGTGGTCATATTGGCCACATGTGGTCAATATGAGGACAAAGGTTCATGTCTGATGAAAAGGTGAAGACAATCATGCATTCATGAATCCCGCAAATTGCCTCTTCAAAGAGGACGTGAATTCTAGTGCCACCAATTAGTAGTAGCAAACCTAAAAGTCAATATTGACCCTTTAATGGGTCTTGTCATGAGACCAAGAATATCAACCAAATCATATTCTCAATCTGCAGACACGGATTACTTTTGAGTCACCCTCGTTTATGCCAGTCTGAGATGGGATGATCTGTGTAAGATGGTCATAGCCAGGATAATGTCTGCTTGACTCTATTGAATGGTGAGATGGTCACCTGCTAGGTTTAGGCACAGTCGGCCTGATCATACACATTGGATAAATGTTGGCCGATCTCAGGATATAAATCTGAAATATATGAGGTCAGACATAAGTCTGGTCTATTGGTAGCACAGGGGACAAAGCAACTCATCCAACTCTCCCTATGTGATAGAATAGAACATACGTGAAAATTTATGTGGATGTTGGAAGCGGTAGCCAACCAGTATCTGTTGTGTATGGAGAGCAATAGGAGGCTCTTCACGAGATGTCCTCTGCTCCAGGCCCCGGTTTATCATCCGCTCCAAAACTCTTGGAGAAAACCATTGAAAATGTATTTCTATTATTTTTTTAACTATAGGCAATATAGGCAATAAATAATACATTGGTTAATGCTATATTATCTGAATAGTGCCGTTCCTGTGAACGGAACTTTGCTTGTGATTAAAGTAGTGCCTAAAGAACAAGCAATGCTGAATGACTGATGGCCAACTACCACTACAAAGAAGTTATGGATATTGAGTTTGTCTTAAGGATTTGTTCTTCCTCACATGGTGTCCATTATATATCAGCTGGAATCCCTTTATATTAATGGACACCAGTGTTCATGAGAGCTTAACCCATCTCCCCTGCCTAGTAGATGGCTGCCAACTGGTGGACCTCCCTCAATGACCTCAACACACCCCAATAGAGCAATTTACAAAACAAATTATAAACTAGATCAATATCATTAAGCTGGACCATTAAAATATTATTAGTCAATGATTCTAAAAGGGAAGAGTCCATTAAAATCATCAAGAAGAATAAAGAATATGAGATCTTAACCCATCTCCCCAACTAGTCGAAGGCTGCCAACTGGTGGACCTCCCTCAATCACCTCAACACACTCCGATACAGCAACTTATAAAGACGTTTCCAAACTAGATGAACATCGCTAAGCTTGCCCAATAAAATATAATTTGTCTATGATACTAAAAGGAAAGAGTCCATTAAAATCATCAAGAAGAATAATGAATATTAGAGCTTAACCCATCTCTCCTGCCCAGTAGATGACTGCCAACCATTTGACCTCCCTCAATGACCTAACACATCCCTTACAGAGCAATTTATAAAGAACTGTCTAAACTAGATCTACATCACTAAAGGTACTTTCACATCAGCGGTTTTCGCCGATCGCGGCAGATGCGGTGAAAAAACCGCATCTGCGCGATTAATGCATAACCGCTGCACTTGCGGCACAGTTGCGGCAAGCCCCATACAATGTCTATGCGGGCTTGCGGTAGGTGCGGCAAGTGCGGTAGCGGCACTTGCTGCAGGTGCGGCCACAAAAAAACGCGGCATACCGTTATACGGTAATCGCAGCAGTTGCGTTTTTTTCACCACAACTGCCGCGATCAAAGAAAACCGCTGATGTGAAAGCATCCTAAGCTTGTCTAAGAAAACATGATTAACTTAATGATTTTAATGGACCCTTCTCTTTTATAATCATAAGTTAACAAAAAAATAAGTCTGCTCAGATAGCTGAGAAGCAGATCCATCAGATTGGTTATAATGTCTCATTGGTATTGTGGTCTGATTCCTCAGATGATTCTGGATTTAATCTCTTCCTTTCATTCATTTGATCATCTCCATTGAGGTTTCCATTTACATGAGGAGCAGGGGTCAATAGCCTGGCATTGGGGTTACTTTCATACTTGTGATCACCTCCATTGGTGTCCCCATTTTCATGAGGAGCAGAGGCTAATGGCTTGGAATGGGTTTCGGTGTGTGAGTTGAGCTTGGTGTCAGATTCAACATCAGTGTTGGTGCCAGGTCTTCCACAACTGTCAAAGTAATGAAAAAAGTTTGAGGTCAATGGTTCACAAGTACAAACTTATTAAAAAATATTCCCAAGAGTGTTCTTAACCTTGATATAATATGTAATACGCACATTGTCATACTCAATTTCATTGACCCAAGTAAGGTGACCACATCAAACTCATACATATTTAGCCAAGGGACATCTTCACATAAAAATATTACTAAGTATTTTATTGAAATGTTAGAGAAAACAACCTATGACCATAGTCAATGAAGCCAATCTGGTGTTGCATGATGTCATGATTACCATTGTCTTTCCTGACCCAGGAGCTCAGGTCCTCCTGCGATTCTCCTCTCTAGTTCATCCCTGCCTTAAACCATCTATTAACATACCTTTGAAGTGTACCTAGACTTTGGTTTTCCTTTGTGATCTGACCATCTGGTGTGTGATGATTCTCCCCATCATTGGGAGGTACAGTGCCAACCCAACTACATATGGAGTATAGGTGCATGTTGGATTGTAGCACCATGCCAGATGGCCAAAGCTGAAGGAAGACACCAATGGGAATAATAATGAAACAGTCTGACATTTGCTGGAATTTCAGGTATGAACTAATACTCCTGCACTTTGGTTTCTCTTTTCAAGGTCCACCATAAGGGTCCATGAGGTATCCCATAGCAGAACCCGACATCCACCTTGCTAGGGTCTGAGGGGAAGTGGAGTTCTGTGCCCGGTACTAATCCAGTCATGGCCAAGACATCTGCTCCATCAGGTGTCATCTCATCAGTCCGTATAACATTTAAACAATCTGTATTAGATATTTATTGGTCCGGTCTGTCACCGGGGTCTCCTGTGCTTGAGAGACGTATGACAAATTTGGTAACTGAGTCTCACATTGTCTTGAGAAACATTGGGATTTTAAACATAGTTTCTTTCTTTTATTGCAGCAAGGGTTAAGGGGAACTCCGGGGTGATAAAATAACATTTCTACAGTCCCTGCCCTCCTACATAATGAAGAAGAGCTGGCACTACAGTTCTAGGATCTAAAGATCACTTATAAATCAATAAAATCATATCTGCCTCTCAGCACTCACCCCTCCCGTATGGGACAATACATCACAGAACAGTTTCAGCCGGGGGCGTGCCCATCTCTGATGCTCTCACTATATGCCAGCCCCCACTCTATATGCCTGCTGTATGTATCGCTGAGTTGACAGTGACAGCTTTACAAGCATACACATATACAACATACACTCAGCTCAGGAGAGTCCTGCGATACATACAGAAGGCATACAGAGTGTGGGTGGCATATAGTCAGAAGAGTGGGTGTGATGGGGCATTGCCACTGGGGGCTCCATACTCATCCTACATTCCAGCCCCCTCATAATTCTTGCTAGTGTACAAACAGGGAATGTGCTGGTGCTGTAGCTCCCGGAGGCTCCATGGTCATCCTACATTCCAGCTCGCTCATATTTATAGCTAGCGTAATGAACAGGGGGCACAGCTGCCAGCCTCGTGCTCTCACTCTATGGCAGCCCACACTCTATATGCCTGCTGTATGTATTGCTGCACTCTCCTGGGCTGGCAGTGACAGCTGTACAAACATACACACTCTCACTTAGTTCAGGAGAGTCGTGCAATACATGCAGCAGGTATACTGTATAGAGCAGGGGCTGGCATATAATGAGAGCATGTGAGAGTGGTAATCATGCCCCCTGTTCATTACAGTAGCTAAGAAGAAGTATATCAGGTCAGGGAGCTTGAATCTAAGATGAGTATGGAGCCCCTAGTAGCTAGGCCACCACTGCTCCGCCTGTTCGTTCAATGGGGCTGGAAAGTAGGATGATCATGGAACCCCCAGCAGCCATATCCCCTGTTCGTACCCTAGCTAGAAGTATGAGAGGACAAGAATGTAGGATGAGTATGGAGCCCCCGGTGGCCATACCCCACCACACCTCCCTGCTGTCAGCAGAAGCCTGAAGCTGAATCTGCTCTGTGACGTATTGTCACCTATGGGAAAGGTGAAGGTTGAGGAGCAGATTGTCATATCTCAGAGTCTGCTCCTGCATTTTCTGCATCTGCCATCAGCTGCCGCTATGTTCACTGCAAAGGTGGGGCTGGTGATGTAGTAGTCTGACTTGTGGATGTGTTGTATGGCTGCCCAGCTGCAGTCATTAACTCTGACTTCAGCCAATTAGGAAGTGCTGCAGCCTATTTGAATATTAAGTGTCTCAGGGTACCGTCACACCTGGCGACGGCACCGCCGATTTCTTAGGCGATGTAGAGGCGTGGCCTATCGGCGCCGATATCACCCCTGCGTCGCCTAATGTAAAGGGGCGATGTCAGCGCTACATATCGCCTCTGAGTGGTCGCCTGGTTTCACATCAGTGATCTGGAACCAGTCGAGCACTCAGGGGCGATGTGAACACATCACCCCATGTAAATGGGGGACGGCGATCTTACAGGCGATGGGAGCCATAGGCTCCCATTGTACTGCATCGCCGCTGGGGTCTTTAGACACACCAGCGGTGATGCTGCCTGTCAGATCGCCGGTGCTTCGCCGAAGGTGTTACCCCATGTAAACGGGGGACGGCAACGCAGGCGGGGGGCCAAAAACATGCGCGCTCCTGCCCGTCGCCGCTGATACCTCCGGCGACGTCGCCACGTGTGTCGTGGCCCTTACTGCTAGTTGCCAGAAATACTCCCTATTTGCTTGATATTATCCTGCTTTGTATTATTGATTTTCCAGATTGACCTCTGCCTGATTTTATACAATTCTAAAGTCTGACGATTTTGTACTTTTCTGACGTCTCGGCTTTGACCCTGCTTGGCGACTTTTCTATTCCTGGACTGCAACCAATCTATAGGTAGCAACCCCCTGGACCTTGCAGTAAAGCCAGATCCCTGGTAAAGGGGTTAAAGGGTATCTGGGTATCTCGGGGTTCTGCCTGATGGTGCAGTTTTCATTTGGTCTGTCTGAGATTCCGCTTTTTAGCTGTAACTCGAATAGACGTTAAATAGATACTATCATATTAATTGGTAAGCGATCTAAACATCCCAGAACTGTAGTGGACAACTCAGCTTCATCATGTAAAATAACAGGGACAGTACAAAAAAATAATTATCTCCCACGAGTTCCCCCTTAAAGAATCTTTACTTGATGGTTGTTCTTTATTACTCCTATCTCAGGTGCAGTGGCTTGTGACCACTCTCCTCCACGTGAAATAGTCACATATTCCATTACTTGATGTCGGTTATAGAAATTGATTCTTAATTGACCACCTTGAAGAAAGAAAGCTTCTTGTTGGAGTCCTAATGCCTGCAGTCCTGGTGTCTGACTGCAGCTTTGAAGTTGAAGTATAATCCTTTTGCTTGTGTTTCCCTGTCTACTTTCCTCAGTGTCAGACTATTGTAGAGGTGATGTCTAGTGAACTCATTGCCCTTTGCACTAGCCAGGGTGAGTGGAGAGACAGCGTATAGACTATGTACTTGATGGCAGAGGGGGAAGGACCAATTTACGGATTTTAGGAAGTGCAGGGACAAGGTACATGACAGCAGAGGGGGAAGGACCCACTTAGGGATGTTACGTAACGCAGGGAGCTGACACAGGTTAGTCTCAAATGGTAAACCATTTCCCCTTTCCCTCTTGTTAGAGTCTTCCTATCCTTTTCCATCACCTGCAACCTCAGTATTGCGCAGTGCGTCGGACTTTCCCTATCTTCTGTGTCTCGCTCAGTGGTGGTCGGGCTCAGCCTCCTCTGAGGAGTATCAGGGGCTGCGTCCTCAGCAGATCTCAGACTCAGGAAAATCTTTTTTTCTACCATTTTACCTAAGCTCCTATTAATTCTGTACACGCTGTAAAGGGCGGGGCATACCAACGCAACACTCCCTCATTACACAAATACAAGTCACCTGATCTGCTGCATCCAATCAGCATTCAGGTTTATACAGTGGGGAGGTCACAATTTGTATCGCCTAGTAATTGTACACACAGAGTATTGGCTACAATGTATCAGCTAAGAGCTGAGCTCTGATTGGTCGCTACGCACTGGACAATTTTCCAGTTTGGTCACTTGAGGCTTTAGTGTTGAATTCATCAAATGTTAAGTGTAGAAATTACCTTTGAAGTTTATCGCGAAAATACCACAATAATGCAATTCCAACAATAACTGCTAGAACAGGGAAAATAATCAACCAGGTATATTCCCTGTCTTTGGTCTTATTCTGACCCTTGTTCTGGTTGTTATCTTCGGTCTGGTTCTTGCCCGTTAAGCTGTTATATTTGGATGTGTTTTCCTCCTCTGGTTCTTCATTCAGCAATTCTGAAAAATAAATAGAGGGTTTAATGGTTGGAAAAACTGTGGTCTCTTCTTTCAGGAAAGTTATCTAAGATGCCCTCTCCCCAGCACGAGTGGACCCGTCACGGTACCCACCAGATCAGCTCACCCCTCTCTTGTATCGCTCTCCTCACATACTCTGCACTGCTGAACAACCCAGCTCTTTCTACCATATGCAGTGCCTTCTGAAAGTATTTGGTCCCCTAGAACTTTTCAACCTTTTGCCACATTTCAGGCTTCAAACAAAGATATAAATTCTAATATTTTTGTGAAGAATCAACAAGTGGGACACAATCGTGAAGTGGAACGAAATTTATTGGATATTTAATGGATATTTTACACTTTTTTAACAAATAAAATACTGAAAAGTGGGGCATGCAATATTATTCAGCCCCCTTGATTTAATACTTTGTAGCGCCACCTTTTGCTGCGGTTACAGCTGCAAGTCGCTTGGGGTATGTCTCTATCAGTTTTGCACATTGAGATACTGAAATTCTTGCCCATTCTTCCTTTCAGAACAGCTGGAGCTCAGTGAGGTTGGATGGAGAACGTTTGTGAACAGCAGTTTTCAGCTCTTTCCACAGATTCACGATTGGATTCAGGTCTGGTTGTGACTTGGCCATTCTAACACCTGCATATGTTTATTTTTTAACCATTCCACTGTAGATTTTGCTTTATGTTTGGGATCATTGTCTTGTTGGAAGAGAAATCTCCGTCCCAGTCTCAGGTCTTTTGCAGACTTCAACAGGTTTTCTTCCAGAATGGTCCTGTATTTGGCTTCATCCATCTTCCCATCAATGTTACCCATATTCCCTGTCCCTGCTGAAGAAAAGCAGGCCCAAACCAAGATGCTGCCACCACCATGTTTGACAGTGGGGATGGTGTTTTGAGGGTGATAAGCTGTGTTGCTTTTACGTGAAACATATCATTTTGCATTGTGGCCAAAAAAGGAGAATTTTGTGTACTCACCGTAAATTCCTTTTCTCTTAGCCTCTAATTGGGGGACACAGGACCGTGGGTGTTATGCTGCTGTCCACTAGGAGGCGACACTAAGCAGAATCTGCAAAAGAGTTAAGTGGCTCCTCCTCTACAGCATATACAGCCTAGAGCAGGAAGTGCTTCTCCAGTTTTGTGCTAAAGCAGTAGGAGAATTAACAGAAGAAAGACAAGAATCACAGTAAAATAAGGCCTGTTAAGTAAACAGGCAGCCACATAATAACAGTAAGGTAAAACGTGTAACCGAACAGGGAACTACGTAATAACAGTATAAGCAGGCCTGTAAAATAAACAGGCAACTATATAACCTCTCAGGAGTAAGATGAGAACCTAGTTACAGCCCGAAACGGGCAACAGGGTGGGTGCTGTGTCCCCCAATTAGAGGCTAAGAGAAAAGGAATTTACGGTGAGTACACAAAATTCTCCTTTTCTCCTTCGCCTCATTGGGGGACACAGGACCGTGGGACGTCCTAAAGCAGTCCTGGGTGGGAACAGCAACGGAAAATCACTACTGATAAAAATAACAATGCACCTACAGGTGGGCTACTGCCGCCTGGAGGGTACGGTGTCCCAGACTGCATTTGCCGAGGACTGAGAGCACTAAAGCGCTTGGTAAACCTGTGCATGCTGACCGCGTGACTACCTTACACACTTGTGCTAACTCCTGGTGCCTAATAGCTCAGAAGCCCAGTAGGTTTCGGTGGTCATAGTAGAATGTGCTGTGCCCGCAGCCGGAAAGGATACAGCACCATGGAAGAATGGTTCTGTATAAATAAATAATAAGTATAAGAATAATAACATTAATGATATATGTATGTATTTTTTTTTTTTTTTTTTTTTTTTTTTTTTTTTTTTTGGTAATAATGTAATAAGCACCCTGGAAGGTGGATTTAAGCCATCTGATCAAAGTATCTGTAGAGCCCGGCCTGCCTGCTGCGTTATCCTTCTGGGAGAAGAAAAAAGAGGTTTCTAAAGGAAACTGGTCTGGGCGAGGATATGTGCAGGGCTCTGACGGAGCTCTAGAAACGTTGAGCCTTCTGGCCCGATGAACTGGCGGGACTTAGCGCCGTCAGAAATATATATTCAGGTAGGCGGACAAAAAGGACACCCCCAACTTGGGAAAAAACCCAACTGGACGTAGGACAACCTCGTCTGGGTGGAAGACCAGAAAAAAAAAAAGGTGATTTACATGAAAACGCTGCAAATTTAAGACTCTGCGGAGAGAGGTAATTGCCATCCAAAAAACAACTCCCTGTGTGAGAAGACGAAGGGAATTTTCGTTCATGGCTTAAAATGTGGGTAGCGTACAGCCGTGAGAACGAGGGTCAGGACCCACGGTTCTAGTAGACTTTGATTGGGCAGAACAGGTCGGCAAAAATCCTTGAAGGATGTTACTTGAGGCCTGGCAGCAAGACGTTGTTGAGAGAGAATGAAAAGGGTTGAAACTTGTCCTTTGAAAGGACATAAGGACAGTCGTGAGTGTAGATCCGATTGGATGGAATTGGGAACCCTTGGGAAGGAACAGTGCTAAGGTGAAAAAAAAAAAAAAAAAAAAAAAAAAAAAAACCACGAGAAGAAAGGAAAAAGATTTCCCATATTGATGGGACATCTCTTCTGAAACCGGTGTCCGTGCTCGGATTGAGGTCGCGACACCATACTGTGAACACCCGGGTCTCCAGGGTCACATCGTCGAATTTAGAGTTGATGAATCATGATGGTAAGATGGCCTTGAGGGGGCAGGTCTGGACGATCCAGTAGGTGTCATGGCACGTCTACTATGAAGTGGACGAGATCGGCATACCAATCGCGCTTGGGCCAGTGTGTGGCCACAAGAATGAATTGCTGACAGTCCAGTTTGAATATCTTCACTAACTTGGGATAGTGGAAACCTGGAGCAAATGTAGTGGAGTTGGAATTGGGTCCAGTCCAGGACCAGTCAGTCCGCCATCCATGACTGTGGGTCGTGGGACCCGGCTATGAAGCTAGGAACCTTGGCAATGAGGTGTGACACCATTACGGATACTTCAGGAGTTCTCCAGTGATGTCAGCTTTGTTTGAAGACATCTGGATGTAGGAACCCTAATCTGAGGTAATTTCTCGGCGACGGAGGAACTGTTTTTCCTAATCATCTACAAGCGGTAGAGTAACGGACGATAGTACTGAGTTCGTGAATTCCGCCCGCCTAGTGAAGAATGTGGTAAACTTCCTTCATTGCCTGGGAACTGCGGGATTCGCTCAAGTGAATCGACATATGCCACAGCCGTGGCATCATCAGCCTGCCTTCTGAAATTGGCGGGCGGCCAGAAGACGAGATAAAATCTTCAGTGTTGGGAATCTCGCCCAAATCTCTGAAAGGATGATGGGTATTGCTGACCCGATCAGGACCAATCGTTCCGAGTGTTGAGATGGAGGTACAGCGCACCTCATTCTGTCTGATTCATGTCGGTGAATAGCACCTTTCAACTTGGCAGAAGAAAATACTTCCCCTGCGTACTAGTGAGTGGCTGAGTCACCGCAGGAGATACTACATGGCTGGTACTGGAAGATGACACCTCCTGATAACTGATCGTATAATCTTATCTCATGACGTGAGCATGGATAACCATCCTGCCTCTGACAGTCATGTCAGCTCTGGAAGGCCTGAGTTGAAGGAGTGCAGACTTCTAGTTGGAGTGCCCATGCCTATTCTCGGAGAAGTCTGACTATGGAAGTATTGAACCGCCTTCCGAAAATACTAGAGACTGCAGTGAAAACTGGTGTAGACTTGTGGAGGATGACCAGCCAAACAAGTCTTAATAAAGTGTTCACCGTAATAGAAACGCTGCGTTCTTAATTTCTGAAGGTCATGCGTTGATGGGTAAATTGTCCAGGCATGGAAGATTGACCACGTCCCTGGAACGCAGGAAAACCAGGTGACTGCCGTAACCTTTGTGACCTCTTCAGGAACTGTAACAAGCGTGGACGGAGGCGCCACAATTAGGATGGTCCTTGCAAAATGTAAATATGATAAGTGGCTGCAAGGGAAAACATGCAGGTATACATCCTGTATATCTAGGGGTACAAGGTATTCTCCGTGTTCCCTGGAAAATTATCATGGAGCGGAGAGAATCTGAGCGGAAAAATCTGTCCCAGGCATTTTGTCTAGCTGTTTCAGTCCAGCACAGGACGTACCGCACGTACTTGGTAGGGACTACAAGGAAATTGGAATAGAATGTTTAAGCACGCTCTGCGTGTAGCACCGACATATGACTCCCTCAATTAAGGGGCCCGTGATGTGAGTTTGGATGGTCGTTTGCGATCGCTACATGTGCGTTGATCGAGTTTGTGTCCATCTAGACGATGATCCGCTAAATTAATTCCCAAAAGGTTGGAATCTGGATTGCTGACGGCGAGTGAGACACCGTCTGGTGCTGTGTTCTGTTCAGCAGGACTGTGTCCCTAGGGGGAACCATGTTTCAGATAGGGTACCGCACGAAACATGCCATGGAGTCCCAACTAACAAAACTCCCTTATGGTAAATGGGGTGCTGAGGGTCCCATGGGTACGGTCTTGCGTCCTGTGAGACACAGTTTAATGTTCGAAGTATCGTGCTTTCCTAAATATGTTGTCCTGGTGTCCTACCAGAGAGGCATAAAGGTTCGAGTCTGGGTTTGAATTGCGAAAAACCATCAGACGTCAGAGCCATCATCCTGCTGCATGCCAGTTTCCCATAAACTGCGACATAGCTGCAGACGGAATGACTGTCTATTTAGATGTAGCATTATATGCTCTGACAGGTACTGGCATCAGGGCTGACAACGGTGTAAGGAAAAACTAGACCGTGCCTTATTAGTGTGTCACCCGCACTAGGCAGAGGGACTCTGCTCGCTGGTTGAGTGTCATAAGAGGGACACCTCCGATGTGGTATGACCATAGGCGAAGTCGTGTCACTGCGACGACACAATAAACACATTACGTCCATAGTGCATCCAGTGGATCACGTCTCCCCTGTGCGTACTTGAGAATAATCTGACGCCTGTTTTCTTCACTGACATTATGTATAGCTGTTAAAAATAAGGTTAACAGCAGCACAGATTATGTCCGGATAGCTCTGTTAGGGGCTGCACACTCATTGAGGACAGTGTCGTGCAGCATTTTATGAAGTTAAAAATTTACAATAAAATTGACTTCGCAGCAGCACAGAGTATTTCAGGACAGAAATATGTCGGTCTGCCCACTATCCGTCTATTAAATCCAGAGGGAGGAGAGAGTAGTAGCAGGGAAAAACCCTGCCGGCTTTCCTGCCTACATAGATTGTGACACATGGCATAGCCTGTAACACATGGTGTACAGGGAGAGGAGAAGCTGCAGAAAGGAATACGGTATATCCCTGCTGGCTCTCCAGTATATGCTCACATAGACTGTCACCTGGTGTACAGGGAGAGGAGAAGCTGCAGAAGGGAATATCCCTGCTGGCTCTCCTGCATATGCCCCCACAGGCTGTCCTCTGAGGTATAGGGGGAGGAGAGCTGCAGCAGGGAAAATATATCCCTGCTGGCTCCCCTTAGGGGGCCATAACGGATCTCTACTGCACAGGTACCTTGCTGCCTGCACTTGCAGGGGCAGCACAGGGGAAGCTGGGCACCTCTTCCTCTGCCATGTGCTGTGGGAGCAGTGCAGGAGGGGGGGACTGGTAGACACCTATGTCCCAACTATGCATGAGCAGTGCAGGGCTGAGTAGGGGCTGGAGGACCCAGAACCCACCGGGATCCTGGCACATTCGGTACTGGTCCCAGCAGGATATGCAGCTGCACTGCTGGTACATGTAGTGCCATAGTGTAATGGCCCATAGTGATTAGGGGGTCATCTCATGCTCTTTGGCGTCTCATCTCCTTGTCAGCCTGCGCTCTTGCAGGCAGCCATTCAGGATCCCAGCCCAGAACGCAGCATGTGCTGCTGGTAACTGTGGTGCCACAGCCTAATGACCCATAGGGTGATTAGGGGGTCATCTCTGAGCCTGTGCTTCTGCAGGCATCCATCCAGAATCCCAGCCCAGAATGCAGCATGTGCTGCTGGGACCTGTAGTGCCACAGCCTAATGACCCATAGGGTGATTAGGGGGTCGTCTCTGAGCCTGTGCTTCTGCAGACATCCATCCAGAATCCCAGCCCAGAATGCAGCATGTGCTGCTGGGTCCTGTAGTGCCACAGCCTAATGACCCATAGGGTGATTAGGGGGTCGTCTCTGAGCCTGTGCTTCTGCAGACATCCATCCAGAATCCCAGCACAGAATGCAGCATGTGCTGCTGATACCTGTGGTGCCTCAGCCTAAGCACCCAGAGGGTGATTAGGGGGTCGTCTCTGAGCCTGTGCTTCTGCAGGCAGCCATTCAGAATCCCAGCCCATAATGCAGCATGTGCTGCTGGTACCTGTGGTGCCTCAGCCTATGCACCCAGAGGGTGATTAGGGGGACGTCATCTGGCAGGTAGTCCAGCTCTGGCTTCAACTCAGGACCCCGAGGGAGTGAGGAAGGTGGATGTTATGCTGGGCTGTCTCAACTTTAACCCAGCAACCCAACAGTGGGAGGCCGAGAAAGGAGTACGGCATATGTAACGATTCTCAACGTCAACCCAGCGCCCCAACAGTGGGTGGCCGAGGAAGGAGCATGCCGGGGGTCACACCGGACCCACTTTTCTTCATTGGGAGAAAAAAAGATGAAAAAAATAGAGTAAAAATGGTCGTGTGCCTCCTTCGACACTAAGCAAAAAACTGGAGAAGCACTTCCTGCTCTAGGCTGTATATGCTGTAGAGGAGGAGCCACTTAACTCTTTTGCAGATTCTGCTTAGTGTCGCCTCCTAGTGGACAGCAGCATAACACCCACGGTCCTGTGTCCCCCAATGAGGCGAAGGAGAAAGGTTGATTTTGGTTTCATCTGACTTTTTATGGATATCTTTGAGAAATGACTTTCTTCTTGCCACTCTTTCATAAAGGCCAGATTGTGCAGTGTACGACTGATTATTGTCCTATGGACAGACTCTCCCACCTCAGCTGTAGATCTCTGCAGTTCATCCAGCGTGATCATGGGCCTATTGGCTGCATCTCTGATCAGTCTTCTCCTCGTTCAAGATGAAAGTTTAGAGGGACGGCCGGGTCTTGGTAGATTTGCAGTGGTCTGATACTCCTTCCATTTCAATATGATCGCTTGCACAGTGCTCAATGAGATGTTTAAAACTTGGGAAATCTTTTTGCATCCAAATTCAGCTTTAAACTTCACCGCAACAGTATCTTGGACCTGCCTGGTGTGTTCCTTGGTCTTCATGATGCTCTCTGCACTTGAAACAGAACCCTGAGACTATCACAGAGCAGGGGCATTTATACGGAGACTTGATTAAACACAGGTGGATTCTATTTATCATTACCAGTAATTTAGGACAACATTGAATCATTCAGACATCCTCACTGAACTTCTGGAGTGAGTTTGCTGCACTGAAAGTAAAAAGGCCGAATAATATTGCACATCCCACTTTTCAGTGTTTTATTTTTAAAAAGTTTAAAATATCCAATAAATTTAGTTCCACTTCACGATTGTGCCCCACTTGTTGATTCTTCACAAAAAAATTTGAATGTATATCTTTATGTTTAAAGCCTGAAATGTGGCAAAAGGTTGAAAAGTTCAAGGGGGCCAAATACTTACACAACGCACTGTATGTCATAGGGTGGTATAATGGTAAAAGAAATAAGGAAGCAAGATGGGTATGATAGGTAAAAGGCGATCTGGGGAACTAGTCTGACCCTTTGACTAAGGACCCCTGACTCACCCTGATCTCAGAATTACCTCTGAAGGTGAGGACGTTCGAGCCGCCACACTTTCCCTCACTCCAGATTAACCTTAGGCTAAGACCCCTTCACCTCCACCCACAGACTGAGTGGCACAGCAACTCCCACAAGGTAAGGAAACTCGAGGCAGCAAAGCAGGAAGACTTCAGAACAAACTGCACAAGCGTTTTCACAGCTTGAGGTCCAAACTCAACTAGACTAAACTCTATCAGTGATACTTAGTGAAAGAAAATAGAACTATTTAAAGGCAGAGGGAGTGGACAACTGCGTGATCTGACACACATCCTCACCTGAAGAGCCACCCAATTAGAAATTAAAACCATTATCTGCATACAGTATTTAAAGCTGAGTGCATGTGTGAGTATGTGGCATTAGCCCCACCCACTCCACATAGTCATGCCCATTCCACATAACCATGCCTACTCCACAAAGCCACACCCACCCACTCTGCATAGGCTTGCCCCTTAAAAGCTCCACCACCTTTATGGCCCTGCCACTTCACAATATATGTATGTGTGTATGTCCAAGGAATTTGCACCGTCGCACCTAGAATCACAAAATTTTGCACACACCCCATTTGACTCAGGTTTGGAGGGTGCCGATATAGGCAGTCAGGTTTGGGGGTGGAAGTGCAGGTTTGGGGGTGAAGGTGCAGTGGAGGTGGTTTTTGGGGGAGGGGGGTGATGCAAGTTTAGGGGAGTGGGGTGGTGTGGGTTTGGGGGGGTGTTGTTTTTGGAAGTGGGCGGGTTTGGGGGAGCGATTTTTTTGGGCAGGGTGCGAGTTAGTCATTTTTGCCTGGAGGTTGCATGGGGCAGGTATATGGGGAGGGGAAGATTTGGGGTGGGGGCAGGGGGTGAGTGGTAGGTTTGGTTGGGGTGGGAGTGGGTGGGGCAGGTTGGTGTGGTTTAGGCAGGTTTGATGGGTATAGTAGGCATACATACACCCACACATACCTACCCTCAGCTTATAACTAAAAACTGTTAATTACTTTGCCCGGGCAATGCTGGGCTCTTCAGCTAATTTTATATATTGTAAGAAAGCAGGAGTTAAGGTTACTTAGGTGGTTCTAAATTGTCACGAATTTGGCGCTGTTCGAGACCCGGGCCAGATTGACTGTTTGGTTCCCTACCCACATACAGCCAGCGATAAGCAAAACATGTTTGGGGTTGGGAGGGTGGTGATTTTTTTTTTTGGGGAAGGAAGCCAACACACTACACCGGAAAATTCGGGTTTTAACCCCAGTGCAACCGATCAAACACTGCATGCGACACACAATGGGCCAGGCACCAAGCATACTGGAGCACAGCAATGCTCACTCCAGCACAAGTCCCAAACAGGTTTGCGCACCTCTATTCTCTACTTATCATTTAAATCTTCAGCAGGTTAATTAAAAGCTTCATAACCAGCATAGAATAAAGTAAATATAAACCACCTTTCCATCATAAATAAATCAAAACACCACACAAAAACAGTCAATATAATTGCAGGGTTCAGCCGCTCAGGATTAGGGTTCAGCTCGTTTCAGTAAGAGCACCACTCTGGAGGTCTGCTGACCTCCAGACACAGCACTATGAATGAATCCAAAGGACTTCATTTTACCTGCCGGTCCACACCCTACGGTGGAGATATGTGAACAACCATCCCACCCATCTCTTTGACTGTTCAAGGAAAACCCAGGTCTCATCATGGCTGATTAACCCTTTCAGCACATAACATGCTGGAGCCTACATTGTGGGATTCACATCACTGAAGCTAACGACCTCAGTGAAACATATCTCCCCTCCAGGATTTCACCATTTACCATCTTACACCATGTATTAAAGGCCTAATAAGAGCAGCAGCAAAGTGTGTCAGGATTGAAGAAAAACAGCTGATGGATGGTCTGTCCTGCACCCAGGGAGGTTCCTGTAATACTAAGTGTGAGGCCGTTCTGATGTACTGTGCCTGACCCAAAGGATAGTTTTGGGTTATTCCTATGTACTGAAGAAAGTTTTCTTTATTTTGCAGCTGTAAAGTTTATGGAGGCCAATAAACTTTATTTTCTTTTGAGATTAAAACCCTCTGTGGATCCAAGTGACAACCAGAGTGTAATATAATGTAGGATGACTCAGGGATCTATTAGCAAATGGGATCACAGACAGGGTGAAACCATGTTTAAAAGGTGAACAATCTGTAATTATCACAGGTAGCAGATAAGTTAAGTGCGGCAAAAGTAAATTCAATAAACAGGCGGCTACTTAACGTCTCAAGAAATAGTTCTCCCAAATAATAAACTCCCAGAAGCCGGAGAATGGAAATCCACAGAAAAACAAGTCCAAACACTATGTAGAACAGCTTTAAAAGAGTCCCAATATCCAGAGAACTGCACAATAAACAACAGTTCAGTAAGTGCTGGCAAGGCACACAAGGGTTACATGACAGAGCGCCAGGAGAAGACAGCAGCAGAGTCAGGGGGGCAAAGCATAGGCAGCTGGAAGCAGGAGAATAGCAGGAAGGAGGTGAGATTTGCTGGAGTCCAGAGGTAATTGCTGTAGACGCTGGAGCAGATCAGCAGGGAGTGGTACAGCTCTGTAAGCCAGGGATTCAAACTGAGTACTCAAGCATGGCTAGACAGTAGGCAGAGGCGACGATCACATGATCAGGAGCGAAACAGCGGACACCATCTTCAAAAGGGGCAAGATGCACAAAATGTCAATAGAGATACAAAGTCCTAACACAGAGAGACGAAACCTCTACAATGTAAAATAATAAAAAATACTCCTGACATAACATCAGGAAAGACATAAAAAAGATGCTTTAAGATAAACGGTGACATTTTCTTTATGTCTTCAATGGAAAAACTCATTGGGTATGCGGTATGCAATATCCACCATGTGCACCTAGCCTTAGCCTGTGATCTTCTATTTGTCACCTCTATTTGCTGAAATACTCAGTGCTGCTTCCATAAAGGGAACAGAAGAGATTTTGCTCAGGTTTTGACCACTCACACTACATTGTCTACTTACTTCCAAGCATGTGCTTTCCATTCCTGGTACGTCCGTACACCAGTACCCAGTTCTCTGTTTTTAGGTTAGTGCGCATTTCTAGAAGCATTTCATTTTTTGCAGTAACAAATGCTTCTATTTCTGAGCAGCTGTGGGAGTAGGGAAGCGACTCGAAGATAAAAGTGCATTCATCATTGTTGTCCATGTTCCTAATTGTGAGAATTTGATTCATTAGGGATTCATTCATCGGCCAACTCCAAGTCTTCTGCCCTTGTGACGACACTGGAGGAGCTGAGAACATAGATGAAGAGTGAGTGTTTGCTACAATGTATCAGTCTGTACTCCATTAATATATTAAAAACACACACAACCAGATGTCTAATATTGTAGATGAAAAAACATGGTGCAATTTATTAATACCAGAAAGAGGGGAGGTATACACTAACAAGACTGGCAGCCCAATATGGCAGGCTAGTGCCCAAAAGAGCACAGGTATAGTGGCAGGGGACATACAATTGCTTTTGGGGAAGGATAGTTGACATAGCCAAACATAAGAAGTAGTATTCAATGTACAATCACGGATTACATATATATTATATACTTATGTTAACAAGTCAGGTGCCTCCACTGTTTGTATCAAATTAGTAAGTGCATGCACCAAGGCAGTTCAAAAATTACCCTAGTACCTCAAGGAAATAAATATGCTCACATAGATATGGTCTTAAGTGCATATATAGGTAAGTATGCATGCAGACTTCTGCAACATACATTCAAGGAGGCATGCATCCCATACCAAGCAGCTGTATATCAAAATCAGCTCACTATGCAGCTAATACCTAGAGTGGTGGGTATTCTGTGCTTAAGCCTAGAGTACCGCCGACCCCTGAGGCTATTTTGGTTTGTCCTTCACCACAGGCACCCATCCCTTGTAGACTGTGAGCCCTCATGGGCAGGGTCCTCTCTCCTCACCTACTGTATCCTCACCCATCCCTTGTAGACTGTGAGCCCTCATGGGCAGGGTCCTCTCTCCTCACCTACTGTATCCTCACCCATCCCTTGTAGACTGTGAGCCCTCGTGGGCAGGGTCCTCTCTCCTCACATACTGTATCCTCACCCATCCCTTGTAGACTGTGAGCCCTCATGGGCAGGGTCCTCTCTCCTCACCTACTGTATCCTCACCCATCCCTTGTAGACTGTGAGCCCTCGTGGGCAGGGTCCTCTCTCCTCACATACTGTATCCTCACCCATCCCTTGTAGACTGTGAGCCCTCATGGGCAGGGTCCTCTCTCCTCACATACTGTATCCTCACCCATCCCTTGTAGACTGTGAGCCCTCATGGGCAGGGTCCTCTCTCCTCACCTACTGTACTCTCATTCATCCCTTGTAGACTGTGAGCCCTCATGGGCAGGGTCCTCTCTCCTCACCTACTGTATCCTCACCCATCCCTTGTAGACTGTGAGCCCTCATGGGCAGGGTCCTCTCTCCTCACCTACTGTATCCTCACCCATCCCTTGTAGACTGTGAGCCCTCGTGGGCAGGGTCCTCTCTCCTCACATACTGTATCCTCACCCATCCCTTGTAGACTGTGAGCCCTCATGGGCAGGGTCCTCTCTCCTCACCTACTGTACTCTCATTCATCCCTTGTAGACTGTGAGCCCTCATGGGCAGGGTCCTCTCTCCTCCCTACTGTACTCTCATTCATCCCTTGTAGACTGTGAGCCCTCGTGGGCAGGGTCCTCTCTCCTCACATACTGTATCCTCACCCATCCCTTGTAGACTGTGAGCCCTCGTGGGCAGGGTCCTCTCTCCTCACCTACGGTATCCTCACCCATCCCTTGTAGACTGTGAGCCCTCGTGGGCAGGGTCCTCTCTCCTCCCCTACTGTATCCTCACCCATCCCTTGTAGACTGAGCCCTCGTGGGCAGGGTCCTCTTTCCTTATCTACTGTATCCTCACCCATTCTTTGTAGACTGAGCCCTCGTGGGCAGGTTCCTCTCTACTCACCTATACCTTGTAGACTGTGCGACCTCATGGGTAGGGTGCTCTCTCCTCACCTACTGTATCCTCACCCATCCCTTGTAGACTGTGAGCCCTCATGGCAGGGTCCTCTCTCCTCATCTACTATATCCTCACCCATCCCTTGTAGACTGTGAACCCTCGTGGTCCTCTCTCCTCCTGTACTTGTGTGTGCAGTGTATTGTTAATTATTGTACTTGACTATGGATACCCCTTTTTCACATGGAATAATGATGCTTTAATAATAAATAATAATTTTTGAGTGATTTTCTTTTCTGCTGAGGAGTTACAGTAGTTTACAGTGTTCTCCTCTCTTTCGCAGCTTATTTACAAACTGCACGATCATCACTCTCTTCTCCTATGTTCTGCTTCTTATATAAAGCCTATATGATCTGCCCTTCCTGAAGACTTCGATACTTTTTCCCTCTCCACTCTCTATTCTGCCATGTATGTCCCTCTCCCCCCTTCCTGCTGACAAGAGAGGGGCATGAGAGCAGAAATATGTCAAATACACCAGAGAAGCCAAGTAACTGAAGAAGTTACATAGATGATGCAACAACAAAATGGTAGGAGATTTTTAAAGAAGACTATTTAGAAAACCATCAATCATCTCAAAGAAAGCTAACGAATAGCAAAAATAAATTATATATATAAATTGTAAAAATAGTATATGTGTATTCACCTTGCACTGGCATTGGAAACATCAGAATCATACACAGAAACGCAATACTAGAGACTCCAATATTGAATGCGTTCCATAGGCCGCTGTTCACATTCCACATATGGAATCTTGCTTCAGTGGTCGATACATCTCCATATTGGCAGGTGGTGCCCGAGACAACAGGGGTTTTTTCATTGGTGTGAGATTGATGTTGGCTTTTGGGTTTGAGGCGTGAGAGGACACGGTTTTCTCTCCCATCACCTGAGGAAGTTTTATCCTCTGGATTGTTGTTTCTGGGTACATTGTTTCTTTTGAAATTGTGACTGACCCTTCTCCTTCCAGTGTGATCATCTGAACTGGTACCAATCTTAGTTTTAGAGATGTTCGCGGACTGTTTGCCTACATCAATGGAGGCTTCTCCACCAGCCTTACTGGCTCTGGTAACCTGATGATTGGCTTTCTTGTCATCATTGGGTCTGCAATTCCCTTTCTTATTCTGTTTTGATCCGACGGCCTTTTTACGATGTTTGTTTGATCCAGACACCTCAGGTACTGGGCATGATTTAGTATAGACTTCTGGATTGGAGATGATGGGAATACAAGATTTGGTGGACTGGTCTACTGGACTATTGACTTCTTGAGCAGAAGGACTGCCATTGGGACTGATGACATCAAGGGTGTTGCTTTTTTGTTTGACATCAGTTTCTCTTATTTGTGGCTCAACGCACGAAAGCTCATTGTTGCTTCTTCCATGGTCTGTGGATGTCATGTCTTTTAGGTCAGTTTCAACACATGCAGGGTAAGTGTCACATGGTATAAAGTCTATATTTCTGCCCTCTTCATTAGCATTGGTTCCAGTTTCTAGGTCGCTGGATGTAGTCGTGATGGAAGTATCAATTTTGAAGTTGGAGGCATTTCTACTAGTAGGACTAGCTGTGATATCATCATTAGACCTGCAATCCACATTGCCATTGTGTCCTAATCTGATGAGCTCAATGGTATTGTTGCTTGATCTGTGAACTTCGGAGGAAATGTTGTCCTCTGCACATGCGGATGTTGTGTCATCATTGGCATTCTTTGGTTCAAGGCACGAGGACTCATTGTTGCATCTACCATGGTCTAAGGACATCTTGATCTCTGGTTCTTCTGTGTCACTTACACCTTGCAGCTTGCTACATGCGGAGATGATTGAAGTTTTTATACTTGCACCATCACCATTTTTAATGCTGGAGGACATCCAACCACCATGACCAGCTGCGTCATGGCTGTCAGGCATTTCTTGAGTAGTCGTGTAACCTTTTTCATCAATGTGTTCTGATTCAGAAAGCTCACTGGAACTTATGTTTGATCTCTGGATTTCAGGTACCAAGTCAATATTTTCATTGTCCTTAGCAGAACTGTTCTCTGAATTTAATATAATGTTATTGGAACTAATTATTTTTGCATCAGAATGAAGACTTGTTGAAGAACTGTCATTGTCTTCGATGACTTTGTTGCTCCTTTCTTGGTCATCAGCTTCTTTAATGCTTTGGCTAGGGCATAAGAGGTCATTGATGTCCTCTCCATGGTCTGTGGACTTCTTGTTCTGTGAGTCCATGGTTTTATCTTCACAAGTCTTCCCTCCAGTTTGCTGCTTCTTGGGTTCAGTAGGAGGAGTGCAAGCATCTGTATCATCAGGATTGAGGGTGGAAGCATTACAATCATTGTCAATGACTGTAGAAAAGCTTTGGCTAACCTCACTATGGCCAAATACATCATTGGGCATAAAAGCCTCCTTGGCAGATCCAGAGAACTCAGTGTTGTTAACTTCTGGAGCAAGGTAGCCCGCTACAGGTTGTGTGGTAAGACCGTCCTCCAAGTTGGAGTCCATGGGCATGTGGGCATGGCTAACCTCATCATGGCTAAGTAGTTCATTGGCCATAAAATCCTCTTTAGCATTTTGCTCAGACCCGGAGAGCTCAGTGTTGCTATCGACTTCTGAAGTAAGGTAGTCATCTACAAGTTGTGCTGTGGGACCGTCCTCCAACTTGAGGTGTATAGGCTTGTAGGAGACGGAGGATTGGTCATCTGGCCTAATAGCTTTTGCGTCATTGCTACCTTGCTGAAGACCCATGGATTTTTCATTGGGACAATTGGAATCAAAGACATTGCTTTTTTCACTTTTGATATCGGTTTCTTTACTATTCTCCTCAAATACTTCGGATGAGGTTCTCGGAGGACTAGTGTATAAGTCCATATTGTCCTGTCCATCACTCATAGATGGCTTGTGATCCGGCCCATGATCTTCAGTAGCACAGTCACCACATAATGAAATCTCTTCATTTGTCTTCACTGTTAATAATATAGTAAGATTGCCAAACTTTAGGCAGCCTGGAGATCCAGAATTATTTTCTTGTTTCTGTCTTTGGTTGGTCTCCTCGGTGCTAATGGGGGTTTGTGCATAAAAGCTGAAATTGGAAGAATAAAAGGAAATTAAATTAGTTATAAAATAAACTCACAAACTTCTCAAAGATCACGTAGCTCACATCCAGCCTATATTACTGGAGAGACACCCACAGACCTCACATCCAGCCTATATTACTAGAGAGACACACAGAGCTCACATCCAGCCTATATTACTGGAGAGACACCCACAGACCTCATATCCAGCCTATATTACTGGAGAGACACACAGACTTCACATCCAGCCTGTATTACAGGAGGGACACACAGACCTCACATCCAGACTATATTACTAGGAGAGACACACAGACCTCACATCCAGCCTATATTACTGGGAGAGACACACAGACCTCACATTCAGCCTATATTACTGGAGAGACACACAGATCTCACATCCAGCCTATATTACTGAGACACACAGACCTCACATCCAGCCTATATTACTGGAGAGACACCACACAGACCTCACATCCAGCCTATATTACTGGAGAGACGCCCACATACTTCACGTCCAGCCTATATTAATGGAGAAACACACAGACCTCACATCCAGTCTATATTACTGGAGAGACACAGACCTCACATCCAGTCTAAATTACTGAAGAGACACACAGACCTCACATCCAGCCTATATTACTGGAGAGACACAGACCTCACATCCAGCCTATATTACTGGAGAGACACACAGACCGCACATCCAGGCTATATTACTGGAGAGACACACATACCTCACATCAAGCCTAAAATACTGGGAGAGACACACAGACCTCACATCCTGCCTATATTACTGGAGAGACATACAGACCTCACATCCAGTCTATATTAGTGGGAGAGACACACAGAGCTCACATCCTGCATATATTACACGGAGAAACACTGTGTGGTGTTGGAAGGGGCTGAGGTCCAGGCTCTGTGGTATTGGATGGGGCTGGGGTCTGCGCTTTGTGGTGTTGGATGGGGCTGGGATCCAGGCTCTGTGATGTTGGTTGAGGATGGGGTCCAGGCTCTGTGATGTTGGATGAGGCTGTCATCCGGGCTCTGCTATGTCAAATGGGGATTGGATCCGGGCTCTGTGGTGTTGGATCGGGTTGAGGTCAGGGCTCTGTGGTGTTGGATGGGGCTGAGGTCCAGGTTCTGTGGTGTTGGATGGGGCTAAGGTCCGGGCTTTGTGGTGTTGGATGTGGCCGAGGTCCGGGTTCTGTGGTGTTGGATGGGGCTGAGGTCTGGGCTCTGTGGTGTTTGATGGGACTGGGGTTCGGGCTCTGTGGGGTTGGATGGGGCTGGGGTCCGGGCTCTGTGGGGTTGGATGGGTCTGAGGTACGGGCTCTATGGTGTTGGATGGAGCTAAAGTCCACCAGGCTCTGTGGTGTTGGATGGAGCTGACGTCTGGGCTCTGTGATTTTGGATGGGATTGAGGTCCAGGTTATGTGGTGTTGGATGAGGCTGGGGTCCGGGCTCTGTCGTGTCGGATGGGGCTGAGGTCCGGGCTCTATGGTGTTGGATGGGGCTGGGATCCGGGCTCTGTGGTGTTGGATGGGGCTGAGGTCCAGGCTCTGTGGTGTTGGATAGGGCTGGGGTCCGGGCTCTGTGGTCCACAAAGCTGAAGCTACAATTGTCCACAATGTTCACTGGGACTAAATTACAAATAAGATCAAGAGAATTACCAAAGTTTATATAAAGGTTGCTATATTTACATCTACACTGTGAGATATAGATATATGGACTTCTGTACCCCACCCTGGACATGTCCCTATCCCCCAACTAAAAGCTTGATATGCCATGGACTTCTATACCCCACCTTGGACATACCCCTACCCTCTAAAAGGATCCTGATATATCCTGGACCCCTATATGCCTCCCTACTCCCACTTCCTACCCCTGTCCCCCTATTTTCACCATATGCTTTGGCAATGCTAATATGTACTTAGTACTGCCAATAAAGCTCATTTGAATTTGATATATATACAGTGTAATGGGCTAACTGGCTATGTTAGGAGTGACAGGTATTTATTGCACAGACAGAGGTTTGCTGCGATCTAAACCCAGGTTCAGGGGTGAACTGACAGGGGGGTGCAGGCGGCGGCCGGACATGTGAGGGGGGTGCTAGCGGCGGCTGGACATGTGAGAGCGGGGGAAGGGGGGGAGGGGGGTCGTGGGTGTGCCGTACCTGCTCATACTGCAGTGCGGAAGTATGAGCAGGCGGCAAGCTACCGCCGCCTCTCCCCTGTCCTAGTGCCGCCTGAGCAAAGAGCTCAGGTTGGCTCATGGATGCTGCGGCCCTGCCCAGGTTCATTGCTGAGACCTGTTGTTCCACAACTTTCTATAATGTGATATGGGCTGGAGTTAAGGGTTAACCAGAAGCGATAGGCGGGTCTGGTTAACTACATACCTCCCAGGGGAGACTGTGTTGCTGAAGTTATCAGGTGGCCACGCCACGGTCACAGGGCTCTGTCAGTCCCTGGAAGACTTCCTGTTTGTAGCACAGCCCATGGGAAGAAAACCCTGTGTGTGAATGGAGGCTGCCAGAACTCCTGGATGTTGAGACTGGATGGAGCAGTGTGAACCCTGCAGGGCTGCGGGGAGCATGTTACCCAGAGATTGAGGACTTAGGTGTATGGACTGGCTCATGTTTATTTTCTGGAGTGCGGTTTATGAAAGGCAATAAACCAACATTGGACTGTTCTGATATACGGTAACTGTTGCTGTATAGATTGTTTTTGTGCTGACAAGTGAGTGAACCCCAACCCGCTTAGTGATCACTATGTCACAAAATATACATACAGTCTGCTGATACTTTGTAATCCCTTTTATAGAACAATATTTAAATAAGATTACGGTAGTATTTTTTTATCTTTTTTGTTGTTGGACTAGAAGGATTGATAAGATTACTCTTTTATTTCCATCAGGTATGATTTTCAGGCATCTGACGTGTTCAGTGAATAATGATGACTTGTACTAAAGAATTGCTAGAGTAGTTCACTAACACTAAGATCAGACATGACTTACTCCGGGTCCTCTTCACTGCTTGTCGCTGTTCGTGCTGTATCCTGCACTGGATACCGGACACCCTCTGATTTCGCCATTTTCCCCCTGTAATGAAATAGAATTTTCGTAAGGCTGGAAACACACTGGCGTGTACTCGGACCAGTATCTTTAAATGATTGTCTCGCATTACACTCGCTTTGCAATGGAAATGCGAGTGCAATCGCAGCATTAAAAGTATATGGGTGCAAGACAAACTCGCACCCATACAGCTCACAGTGCAAAACTCGCACTCGTGTTTTGAATTTCCCGCTGTGCTGTGATGCAAGATGATTAGTTAAAAACAGATGAATATTTCTGGCTTTCTGTGGCTATTAACTCCATCAGCAGCCTCTGCGCGGCATGTCTGCACAGAGGCTGCTGATGTGGCTCATAACCCGGTGTGCGAGGGCTTTATAATATGCTGGGGTGGTGGCAGCATGTGTCAAGGCAGTGTTCTCAAACCATGGGTCGGTGTCTGCAGGGGTTAACTCCTAAGTAAAATTATAGCCGCTAATTGTCAGGTGAATTTTCTGAACAGCAGAAGTCGGCGGCGGGTCTGTACACAATTGGTGTACTGTACATTGGTACAGGCTCCTGCATGGAGCTGTCCGAGGTGCTGTACTCTATTTGCGTACAGTACAGACCCAGCATCTCCTTGTCTGAGGTGCTGTAATGATTTACAGAGATTTCAGTTCCCTGAGGTGGGGGCTAGAGCAAAGGAGCAGGTATGATTTTATGGAATTATAAGAGATCTATAGATCCTAGAACTGCAGTGTACAGCTCTGCTTATCATGTAGGAGGGCAGGGACTGTCGTAAAAAGTTCTCTCTCACTGGAGTTCCCCTTTAAATCCTGCTGGTTGGTTCCCTTTAAATTAGAATACTGTAATACCTAACTCATCCTGTAGAGGCGCTGCAGGATATCTGAGCACTGACTTCTGGATTAAGCCCAATCATAATTGATCAGCTATTACAGATTATTTTCTACAAAAAAATATGTATTTTGCTCCACTTTTTTTTTTTATTACACTTTTTGGAATGCTATTATTTTTTTATCAATTGATATAAAAAGAATTTAACTTGTTTTAAATCATGTGCAATATTCACGTTATTCAAATAGCAAACGTGTCCTCTTTTGTTTTGTGCATAAAAAAAATACATAAAAATGTAATATTTTAATTGCAATTTTATTTTTATTGGGTATTACTAAAGATTAATTATTGCTAGAATGTAAACAAATATATGTATATATATTTTATATTACAATAGTATTATTTTATTTTTATATTGGTTATGACTTAAAATGAACTATTGCTAGAATGTAAAAAAAAAAAAAAAAAAAAATATATATATATATATATATACACACAGTATATATATATGCAAAAAGCCGTGCGCGTTCAAAATGAGAAGTTTATATAGTAGCTACATGTCGCCAGGCTATATGTACGGCCGCGGCGACCCCCGGCACCGGTACCTGCCGGCTCCGGTACCCGCCGCCTCCCTCCTCACCTGCCTCATCGCCTCCCCCCTCACCTCCCACTGTTCTCACCCGTTTTACAGCGGTCATGTGACAGGGCGGGCTGATGTGACGTCACACAGCCCGCCCTGTCACATGTCCGCTGTACACACAGTGCGACGCTGTGGGTGAGAACAGAGGGGGGCGAGGGGGATCCTGCCCACTCCCTGGCGCCATCCTGCCCACCCCCTGACGCCATCCTTACCCCGCTTGCTCCATCCTTGCCCCACTCGCTCCATCCTGCCACGCTCGCTCCATCCTGCCCCCCCGCCTCCGTCCTGACCACCCTAATATATATATATATAATATTTATGATTTGTGCATTTTATATTACATTATTATTTCATTTATTTTTAAATATCCTGTGGAATGTTAGCCCTGCAATCCTTTGCATTGTGTCATCATACTTGGCAGGCAGCCCAGACATACACCTTGCATACCTGGTGACCATACATGCTGGTTTCCATAGCAACTTATTGGCCCCTTGTGATTACTTCAGGGAGGGGAGGGGAGGATGATATCCTGTCCAGGTAGCCTGCTCTCTCTGCTACCCTCTTTTTAGTGTATGAGTCACACTTGACTTTGGCAATGAAGGGGCTGAAAACTGGTTATGATAATAAGTTCAATCTCGGCCATTGTAGCCAGTGTCACTTTACAGCTGTGGATTGTCAGGAGTCGGCACAGTCACTAAAAATCTTCATTATGGAGAGTGAAGGGGTTAATGGGAGTCTGCAGGGCGAGCTGTGACTCCAAGTTGCGGGAAACGCCCCATGGAACTCCGTGATTTCTTCATTGTAGCCGGATAAGGGTTTTACCGCGCTTTTTAGTTACATATTAACTCAATATCTGCAGGTAAATGGGATGACAGGGGCCCTTTAATGAAGCATCGGCTCCCGATATTTGTTACTCAACGTTCTAGAACGTCTCATTGAGCAAAACGTTTCTCATCAGACTCTCACTAGGTCCCTTCTACCAGAACAGAGAAAGCCAAAACAAAATGCAACAATGTATCAATGCTGAGTGTTCAGTGGACATTTGTGTTGCTCTTATGTAATGATGAAGAGGAATTCATGATTCCAGATGGTTTCACACTGGTGTTTTTCTGTATTGCGTCGGTATCCGTCAAAATCCTGATGCATCCTGATCAGGCATGCGTCCCTATACTTAACATAGGGCTGCAGGGACCTTAGGGGGTGTCTGGATTTCAACGGATGTGATGACTGCAGCGCTTTCTCCGCAGCACCAGCTGCATCTGGTTGCAATTTTCCGGTGCTTGGAAAATCCTGATGAGCCCAAATGCGGTGCAATGTGGCAAAACAACTCATTGAAGTTAATGAGGCTGCATTCAGCTGCTAGCGAATGTGGCCAAATCGGATCAGTCACACAGACGATGTGCGGAGTAGTCAGAGTCCTGCTCGGAATAGTTCATGCCTGGAAATCAATATCTCTTTGTCTGTGTCTCTGTCTCTTCTTCTTCTCTCTCTGTCTGTCTCTCTCTCCGTCTCTCTGTGTCTGTTTCTAACTCTGTCTTTTTATGTGTATCTCTGTGTGTCTTTCTCTCTCTGTCTCTATGTATCAGTCTCTCTCCCTCTTTCTCCCTTTCCTCTCTCTCTCTCCCTTTCCTCTCATTCCTCTCTCTCTCTCACCATTCCTCTGTCTGTCTCTCCCTCCATCTGTCTCCTTCTCCTCTCATTCCTCTCTCTGTCTCTTCCTCTCTCTCTGTCTCTCTCTCTGTCTCTCTCTCTGTCTCTCTCTCTCTCTCTCTGTCTGTCTTCCTGTCTCTCTTTCCTGACTGACTATACACATTGATTTCTATACAAAATCCTGAGCCTGATCAGGCAAAAAACGCTGCGGTGCATCCGATTTTGCATGCGTCATCAGGTGCAGATTCCTGCGTTTTTGGCCTGTGTGAAACCGGCCATAGAAAGTTTATTTCAACACGTTTCAATGCCTATTCTGACTTCTTCATGAAAAACCACAATCGCCTGAAGGGCGAAACAAAGCAAATCTACATCATACTCCTCATCATTACCCTCTTACTTTAGATCTGCAGCAGCCCTATATTATAATATAATATAATTAATTCCATAGCACTTTACATACACCAGCAACACTGTCCCCATTGGGGCTCACAGTCTATATACATGCGCTATATAATTTTCACCAGGTGAGCACAGAATATTAACTTCTTTACCACCTGACTCTATACACTACTTTTTATTCTTCAGTATTTCTTACTCATTGCATCAATTGCGTCTTCTTGCGGGAGTGACATGTCCCCAGAAAGTGAGAGCTGAAGCTTGCACGCCTTTTCTGCCTTACAGTCTAAACTGATCTGGTGAATCATACACAAGAGGAACCGAGTAAACACCGCCCTCTGGTTGGGACGTTACATGAGAGCAGAGGAGGGGGGTTCTTTGATAGAAAAGTGATCAAACTTGCTTAAAACCTACAACTAAGAATCCCTATTATCAGCCCTGGGACTAGTCGGGTCCCCCGGCACTAACAAGGGCCACAGAGACTATTCTACAATAAGATCTCCTGTATTATAGTTGGTTTAGTCCGAGTCATGCCCTTGTTACTATGTGACTTTTAGTTTCACAGTTCTGATGATTCCTGTAACGAATTCTGAATACGTCAACAATTTTAGGGCCGGAAAGCGTTTGGATCGAGGGTCGATTCTCCTGTGAACGTCCAGGTAACAGATTTCTTATACGTCTTAGGGCCACTTTACACACACCAACTTCTGTGTCCAACTTCTGAACAGATCTCTGGTTGCAGTGAAATCATGGACACATTGCTCCATTTTGTGGCTGTGTACAATGTAACAATGTGTCCATGATTTCACTGCAACCAGAGATCTGTTCAGAAGTTGGACACAGAAGTTGGTGTGTGTAAAGCGGCCCTTAGTAATTCTTCCTGACTCTTTTGTTACTTTCCCTTTGAGGTGAGGTTCAGTTTGTGTTGACAGCTGGGCTGAGCCCGGAAAATAAGGGACAAAGTCTACGCTTCCCTCAAAAAAAGTGAAGATATTAATCGAAATCTGATCCAAGGTGACCCTTCTGGGTAAATCGTCTTGTTTCTGCCAAGTATTTTCTTGGTGGAGCGTATTGGTGTAGGTCGTGAGAAGTTTGTTTTCAGGAAGTATTGTCTTGTGAGATAAAGGCCAGATCTATGGAGCCGCAGCCGCATCAAACATTGCGTATAACACGGCCAAGTCAACATTATATCCAGTAACCAATTTCAGTAAGCCTCGCTTCTTTGATTATCCCACTCCTTTAACTCTCCACTGTTAACAATTGTTGGCATCTGGTGAAGTCATTTCAGCACTGGGTGACCTTGACGTGCACCCACAGGGATCATTTCCAGGGGCTTTTCCTAATCCTCTCCTGGATGCCTGCAACCACGACTTCTACTTTGTGAAAAGTTTATGAACCATACCGCCGTATGGTAACTATCTAGAGGTAGATACCAGTAGAGGTTACAGTACAGTTTTATATAATAATTTACAGCTGATGTTCTTTCTCATGGCATTGTGTTGTTCACTTTTCCCGTCTTTTCCATCTGGCATAGACTGACATGACAACTTCTCCGGCCAGGACTCGTCTACAGAGATTACAACTAGAGATGAGTGAACAAGTGACTGTTTTGTCCTGATCTTCGGAAGCCACTAATTGGCAGTTCAGCTTTGCACCCGCATACAGTCAGCCATATGCGAAACACACCCGGGGGCGGGAGGTTTGGGATTTTTCTTTTGGCTAACACACTGCAGCTGAAAACGTGGATTTAACCCCCAGTGCAGCTGATCAATCACTGCATGCAGCTCGCACTGGGCAACAAACATACTGCAGCACAGTGCTGCCTGCTCCGGTACTTTGGAGACATCATGCTTCCCACACTGTATGATGGCTCTGAGAAGCTTGGACACTGTATAATTGACTCAACACATTGAGGGACCCCACACTCTGCTACTCCCACATAGGGGCCATTATACAGTGCGGGGACTACATAAGCTTGCACATCGCATAATGGCACTCACACTGTATGAGTCCCCATCACTAATCCCCACAATTTATAAGGGTCCCCCATAGTAATCCCCACAATTAATCAGGACCATCCTCAATTACCCCCACACTGTATAAGTGCCCCCCACAGCTACTCCCCACACTGTATGAGGGTCTCCCATCATTTTATACCCCACACTGTATGAGAGTCCCCCATCATTTTATACCCCACACTGTATGAGAGTCCCCCATCATTTTATACCCCACAGTCACATCACACGCTTTAATTAAAATAAAAAAACTTCATATACTCACCTAATCCTGACGAGTCACCTGTAATCACCGACACACATCGGAGTTAAGATTTTCCTTTTCTATTGAATGTGGCAGGTGGTGGCCGGATAGCCAGATCATGCACAGATTATAAACCTTTTGCTACTAATGTAATTATTACCTGGCTGTATAAAAGTAATGTGAGTGGTGAGACCGAGTCTTCTTGTTTCCATATTGCTCAATGATTATTCTTTGCTTATTAGTCTGTACGAGGTGTGACATTCACCAATGATTTCCCATCAGATACACTGTTGCCATCAAGTATCCAAGTTGTGCTCATGCTTCCAATGTTCCAGCAGCTTAAAGGGGTTTTCCCAAGTCTGTAAGTTATTAATAAGATGATAAATATTCTCTGTGGTCAGATGACATTAGAGTGGACTTTGAGGCTGTACCTCCTGCCAGAGATGAGGCAACCTAATACTTTGGGAATCCTTTAGTCCTGTGATTGTACAAAATCCTTCTGGATACAGAATGTGTCCCAGATCGAGCAGGAGGTGACAGATATTGAGATATTTTGATTGCAACTTCAAGAACAGGAAGCAAAGTCCAGTCCTGGTGTGAATCGTTGCATAAATTATAATCTGGCATTAATAGATTCATCAAACTTTACTCTCACATCTATGGGACGTCCAGTCTGCATATTTCAGATAGTACCTCTATCAGAAATCATTGTTGTCATAGTTATAGTATAATATTTAACTTCTACTGGTGAATATGCTTTTTATTATCAGATGAAGGGGACCGCGTTGGGTCCTCCAGTGATGCCAAATTATGCAAATCTGTTAATGAAAGGATTCAATGCACAGTTTTGACTTTCTATTCAGGATATAAGGTGTTGGAAGTCTCATCCAGGTGGTGTTCACACTCGGCGGTCATGCTGGGGCTTTAAATCAGAGGAACCCTGTGCTGCTGCCGTCTTTGAACAGTTTTTTTTGTGCAATCTCTTGAATCAGATGTTTCACCTTCCGGATAATACTGCCATTATGATCATCCAGGCCATTTTGACAAATAAAAGGTCTGCTTTCCTGCAAGATTAAGAGATTGGCAGGGAAATAGAGGGACAATACAGGGCCACAGTGGTTTATCTGGTACCATAGGGTCAATGGGACACAATGCAGATTGCTGGTGTAGTGTTTTTTTTTTCACGGTACTAGACAAGGGCTAAAGCGTCATCACGATCAATGCATGTGAACAAAGCCTTAACAAATGAAAAACATTTAGTCCTGGATATGCATTCTCAGTTTTTAAAGGGACTCTGTCAGCAGATTTTTGCTATGTGATCTGAGAGCAGCAAGATGAGGGTGCTGAGAACCTGATTCCAGTGATTCCTTAGGATGCTTTCACACTGCGTTTTTGTTCAATCCATGGCTGTCCGTTGTAAAACGGACAGCCACGGATCCGATTTGGCCCCCATGTTATGCTATGGGCACGGATCGGATCAGATTTGCCCTTAATGGCATCCAATTTCTGTCGGATCCGATTCTGTACGATTTTTTTTGCTGTGCCCAAAATCGCAGACTGCTGCGATTTTGGGCACAGTGGATAAAATCGGACCGAATTGGATCCGACCTGATCTGTGCTAAATACCATGGGGCCTATGGAGCGCGGGTCCGAGGAAACAGCTGATCGTTCCTCAGACCCGATTTTAGTGTACTGAGCATGCTCAGTACACTAAAATCGCTCTGTGCCATCTAATTTCACTTCTGCAATGTACTGTATATACATAAGTGACAAGTGACATTTAGTGAAAAGAAAGGGTTAAAAATAAAAAAAACTTTATTCTCACCTGTCCCACGATACACTGATGCCTCAAGCACTCGATGCTTATAGGACCTGGCGTGATGTCAGTTGCATGACCAGTTGCCGCAGTAAGCGGTCATGTGACTGTGACAACCCGCCAGGTCCTGTAAGGATCAGAAGAAAGCTGAACGCGCCGGGGGACTCCTGGATGGGTGAGAATAAAGATTTTTTAAGGTTGGGAAAAGAGGGAGAAAGAGGGGGAGAAAGAGGGAGCAGAGAGAGGAGGGGAGAAAGAGGTGACAGAAGGGAGAGAGGAGCGAGGTGACAGGAGGGAGAGAGGAGGGGGAGCAAGGTGACAGGAGGAGCAGGGAGAGGAGGAGAGAGAGAGAGAGGATCCAAACTGATCCTGCAAAATATCGGAATCGGATGCCTATTTGGCATCCGATTGCACGCATCAATTTGGATCCGTTGCTGTCTGAGGGGTCCTGCAAAAAGTTGCATCCCCTCCGACAGCAAAATAACGCTGTGTGAAAACAGCCTTACTGGGTTGTGTGTTGCTGTTTCAATACAATCAGTGTTTTCTTAGCAGGAGATTATCATTACAGGACTAGGTGTCTCCTGTCTTCTGGGAACAGCACCTCAGTGATTACAGCACTGCAGGGGTGGATTTTCAGAGCAGAGGAGTCATGAATCAGCAGCCAGGAAATAACAGCAGGGCTGCAGATAACTGAGTTTACTCACTTTTCAAACCTTCTGTTATGTAATTAAGACTCTACAAAGGATGGGGAATACACAGAATGATAAAGAAAAAAATACAGCTATGAACAGTGGCGTAACTTGAAGCTCATGTAAAACTCCAATGGGGCCCCCAGTTATTGCAAATCTTTAATACGGTAGCTGTTTGAGCTTCCCATTGAATTCCATTATACTCTAATGGCCACTTTACATGTCCCAACGTCGGTCCGATGTTGGATACAACGCCGCGGGAGCGCGCTTTTTCTGGGCAGAATTCCAAGATCACATAGGAGATGTTACACAGCGCGATATTGGCAGGCAACGCAACTGCGATGTGTACGCCCCATTGTACAGCCGACCCAGGAAAGACCATTTAACATGGAAGAGAATAGGGGACGTTGTACTTCACATCGTTGTTGGGCTTTTACACAGCCCGATCCAGCCACAACGTCCAACCAATATCGGGCCGTTGGAGAGCCTGCTCATTTCTTCCCCGATATCGTTTTGGCATCGTTCGGGCATCGTATTGGTCGTTTAAACCATACAACGCACGAACAATGTCGGGGCCAACGCACGAACCATATCGGGGCCAACACACGAACCACGTGACTTTTGGTCGGAGTTGGACGCCGATATCGGGACGTGTAAAGTGGCCATAATATTTGAGTGCAGCCCGCCTGAGTGTCCAACCTGCTTGTTTTGCGTGCCTACTTGTTCACGAAACCCTCTTGGGCCTCATCAGAGCTCGGGGATTTGAGCGCTACCTGAGAAGAATCAGAAGATGCAATGAGGGATGGACAAGTGACGATCAGGAGCAAAGAGGCCGGAGAGGTGAGTATAAGGATTTAATTTTTTTCATCTAAATCCATGTTTTCAGAAGTATTTTTTCATTAGAATTTTTCACTCTGAAAAAATCCATGAGAATAAAAACTCAATGTGAACCTACCCTGAATGGATCAGAGTCTTCCCAAGCCGGCGTCTGTCCTCTGCCGACCTTTCGCTTTCTCTGGGGAATCCTCTCTATTACACCTGCAGAGGAGAGGTGAAACCAGATGTCAGTGTGCGTGACGGTATTTCCATAACACCAAAGACAGAAGATTGTAGACAACAAACCGCCAGAGGCGCAATTACAACAGGTGCAGGGGCTGCAAGTGCACCCGGGCTCTGCAGCCTAGGGGGCCCCAAAAGTCCTTTTGACCTACAGAAAAAGATTAATGCTATTAAACATTTGCAATAATTGGGGGCCCCTGAGGAGTTCTTTCATCGGGGCCCACGAGCTTCAAGTTACGACACTGCACAGCGCCATGTATTTGCGATAACATAAAGGAAGAGACGAGGTCCAAGAAGAATAATGTAGAAGTATCAGAAATATATATAATAACATAAACTACCTTTACTGTTTTATAAATGACTAAACTGTGAGACCTTGATAATCCGGGAGCGTTGTCACTTTAATTTCTACTCCCGGATAATTGGGATCGAGAATAGATCACAACTGATGAGTGAGAAGCCACAGCAGGATCACTTGTGATCAGTTCTTCAACATTGGGGATCTGTTTCCCATCATTAATGCCATTTTTTCTTTTACTTTTTAACACAGTTAAAACTTTTTTCTCTTATCTAACAAATGTTCAATCCGATACAGAGATAACGATGGCAAGAGGAGAGTTTTTGTTGAGAGTGAGAGGGACCCAGAAGTACGTTCTTAGTGTGATGCGCTCACATGTTATATTGTATTCAAATTATTGATGTTAACATTTACAAAGATGAATTAATTAGAGTAGAAAAGACATAAAGTTAAAACAATACAATAAATAAATTCAAAGAAAAAAAGAAAAAAAAAACTACCGTATATACATTGACATGGGTATATAATAAAGTAGATACAATTCAGTGTGATACATTAGTAAATCAGAGATTTCTATCGGCAAATCCAAAAACATTGTTACATGTTATATTGCGCCTTTGTCTTCTCCCAATAGGATGTAGTTTCTCCTTTTCCATGCAGTTAATATCTGGGTGGAGCTCAAGTCTCCTGAGGTTTGTGTCTCACTGCTGAGGATTTGGTGCAGTGTAGCAGTAGGTTGGTGTTATCCATCAGCCTACTGTATCCCCACCCGCCCCTCGTAGACTGTAAGCCCTTGTGGACAGGGTCCCCTCCTGTACCTATATGTCCTGATTGTCTAGAGTTATTGTAATTGTGCTTGTCTACCCTATCCTCATGTAAAGCGCCATGGAACCTAATGGCGCTATATAAATAAATAATAATAATAATCCACTAGGTGGCAGTATAAGCATGGTTTGTTCTCCCTGTGTCTGATGCAGATTATAGTCAAAATCTGAGCTGTAACAGATCAGTGCTCCTCATGTGTCATCTCTGGAGTTTTCCAGCTATGGGGGCAGTTTGTAGACTCCGATATAATCCAGCGCACTAAATAAGTAGAATAAATATCTATTCTAGTGGCACAAAACTGTCTATGTGGCACACTTGATTAATATGGAATCCTGTTACCATAATAGGCAATTTTCTCCGTGATTGCATCAGGTGGGCGGTGGATTGACGGTGGGGTGATGATGGGCTGACGGTGGGCGGTGGGGCTGATAATGGGCTGATGGTGGGTGGTGGTGCTGCCATTGGGTGGAGAGTGGGGTGATGAGGTGTCGGTGAGCTTCCTCCCTTTGTTACACCTGTGTTCTAAGTCACAGTTGAACTTGGAAAGCAAACACCATGGACCTCAATCTCCGCTCCTCTCGGCGGATATCACGTTACACGTGCAGAGCCCGTGCTACCACGGCACTGTAAATCTACATCATGAAAGGGTTAATTATCTTGAGCCTCAATACGCGCTCCCAGAACATTAATGTGATAAATATAATAACTCCGCTGTCTGTATCTGCCCTGGACAGACTCATCCGATATCACCGGAGATGAGAGAACTGACAAATAACCAAAACAAAGTATAACTTTATGTCATGTATCAACTCTAAACTCACTGATGGGGCTGACAATCTATATCAACTCCCTAATGGGGACGGCAATGATGTCTGTTATGGAATTAATAGCGCTATATAAGCGAATAAAACAAATAAAAGCATAAAAAAGAAACAAAGTAACTAAATATAAAGACTACAAGAATCTCCCAGTTGTTTGGAGCAGGATTTCCCCTTATTGTTCCCTAAATAGACACAATCCTCACCGTTCTCTGTTGTGTTCTTCGCTCGGTCGCTGTCGTTGTGGTGGAGCAGAGGGATCCGATCTCTCCAGACAGAGGGTGAAGAGGGAGCTGGAGCCGCACGTCTGTCCTCTCCCACTGTCTTCGCTGCACTGACTGTTCTCGAGCTTCTGTCTCCACCTCTCTTTATGGAAAGTCAGATAACGTGAGGGGTGTGGGCGTCTGTCGACCAATGGTTGAATAGCGTCATACAGCCTATACCGCCCATGGAGGAGGGAGAGGGAGCTCACAATACATTAGCACGCCCATCTGGGCATGAATTATAATAATTGATCTGCAGGTGGCGCTGAGAAGCCGCAGAAAGGAAGGTAATAAAAGCACTTTTACATACTTTACAAATACCATTTTTATACACAAATGGATGCCTACAATGCATTCCTAGAGGTGCAGGGACAGGTATAAATGGTCTGGGGGCTGATTTTTAGGGGTCAGGTTCCCTTTAAGGACCGAGTCACTTTGCAGCTTAATGACCAGACCGTTTTTTGCAATTCTGACCAGTGTCCCTTTATGAGGTTATAACTCTGGAGCTTCAACGGATCCTAGCGATTCTGAGATTGTTTTTTCGTGACATATTGGGCTTCATGTTAGTGGTAAATTTAGGTGGATAATTTTTGCGATTATTTGTGAAAAATCAAAAATTTAGCATAAATTTTCAAAATTTCGCAATTTTCAAATTTTTAATTTTTAATCTGCTAAACCAGAGAGTTATGTGCCACAAAATAGTTAATAAATAACATTTCCCACATGTCTACTTCACATCAGCACAATTTTGAAAAAAAACATTTTTTTGTTAGGAAGTTATAAGGGTTCAAAATTCATCAGCAATTTTTCATTTTTCCAGCAAAATTTACAAAACCATTTTTTAAGTGACCACATCACATTTGAAGTCCCTTTGAGGGGTGTACATGACAGAAAACACCCAAATGTGACACCATTCCAAAACCTGCACCCCTCATGCTACTCAAAACTACATTCAAGAAGATTATTAACCCTTCAGGTGCTTCAGAGGAAGGAAAAAATGGACATTTTATTTTTTCCAACAAAATTGATCTTTTAGCCTCATTTTTTTTTCATTTTCACATGGGCAACAGGATAAAATGGATCCTAAAATTTGTTGGGCAATTTCTTCTGAGTACACCGATACCTCATATGTGGTCATAAACCACTGTTTGGGAGCACGGCAGGGCTCAAAAGTGAAGGAGCACAATCTGACTTTTGGAGCTAATTTTCCATTCAAAAAGCACCTGGGGGTTCAAAGTGCTCACTATGCATCTAGATAAGTTCCATGGGGGGTCTAGTTTCCAAAATGGCTCACTTGTGGGGGAGCGCTAATGTTTAGGTGCATAGCGGACACTGGAGGAAGAGGAAAACAGGAGCGGCCAGAGGAAGAGAGCAGGCACCGGAGGAGGAGGTGAGCGAGGCACAGGACAGACCGGGGAGCTGACACAAGATGGGGAGGAGGGAGTGGGGAGAAGAGGGAGGGGAGCAGAGACAGGAGAGAGGAGAGAAGGAATTGGGGAGAGGACGGAGGAGACTGGGGAGCAGAGGAAGATGCGAGGAGAGGAGGCAGGAGAGCGGGCACAGGAGCAGTGGGCACAGGCAGGGGATGCGTGCAGGAGCTGGGCACAGCTGACAGCCTGGCTCCTGCAGCGATCGTGCGGGGAAGTGCTGATATTCAGCATTTCGCTGTGCGATCATGATGTGATCAGTCAGTCATATTGACTAACAAGGGTCCCCACACCTCTGCCCCTGACCCTCAGCTGTCACTGACAGCTGTCAGACTTGAACTGTCACTGTTTGTTTACAAGCAGTGACAGTTCAAAGCCATGACGAGTTTAGCCGCCCTGGTGTGGGAACTGACACCTTTCCATGATGGATAAACTCATCATTGGTTGTAATGGGGTTAAACACATTGACCTTCTGGTAGATTTATTTCCCTTTCAAGTGATTTTTAAAGACATTTTTTTTTTTTTAGTAACTTTTATTTTGAAGAAAGTCTAATGTGCAGGTGACGATGGCTGCAGCCAGTGGCGTAACTAGAGTCCGAAGGGCCCCGGTGCGAAATTTGGACCGGGGCCCCCCTTCCCCTGGGTGCCCACATTGGTCAGATGTACGGGTCCCACATAATGTTCTAAATCCTATAAAGACTCACAAATTGACCTCTGTCCCCTTCATTATGTATTAATGTCCCTCATCCAGGTATATATGATCATCCATTATAGTATAATGCTGCCTCACAGCCGCTCCAGATAATACAATGCCGCCTCACTATAATGCCGCCTCACAGCCGCTCCAGATAATACAATGCCGCCTCACTATAATGCCGCCTCACAGCCGCTCCAGATAATACAATGCCGCCTCACAGCCGCTCCAGATAATACAATGCCGCCTCACTATAATGCCGCCTCACAGCCGCTCCAGATAATACAATGCCGCCTCACTATAATGCCGCCTCACAGCCGCTCCAGATAATACAATGCCGCCTCACTATAATGCCGCCTCACAGCCGCTCCAGATAATACAATGCCGCCTCACTATAATGCCGCCTCACAGCCGCTCCAGATAATACAATGCCGCCTCACTATAATGCCGCCTCACAGCCGCTCCAGATAATACAATGCCGCCTCACAGCCGCTCCAGATAATACAATGCCGCCTCACTATAATGCCGCCTCACAGCCGCTCCAGATAATACAATGCCGCCTCACTATAATGCCGCCTCACAGCCGCTCCAGATAATACAATGCCGCCTCACTATAATGCCGCCTCACAGCCGCTCCAGATAATACAATGCCGCCTCACTATAATGCCGCCTCACAGCCGCTCCAGATAATACAATGCCGCCTCACTATAATGCCGCCTCACAGCCGCTCCAGATAATACAATGCCGCCTCACTATAATGCCGCCTCACAGCCGCTCCAGATAATACAATGCCGCCTCACTATAATGCCGCCTCACAGCCGCTCCAGATAATACAATGCCGCCTCACTATAATGCCGCCTCACAGCCGCTCCAGATAATACAATGCCGCCTCACTATAATGCCGCCTCACAGCCGCTCCAGATAATACAATGCCGCCTCACAGCCGCTCCAGATAATACAATGCCGCCTCACTATAATGCCGCCTCACAGCCGCTCCAGATAATACAATGCCGCCTCACTATAATGCCGCCTCACAGCCGCTCCAGATAATACAATGCCGCCTCACTATAATGCCGCCTCACAGCCGCTCCAGATAATACAATGCCGCCTCACAGCCGCTCCAGATAATACAATGCCGCCTCACTATAATGCCGCCTCACAGCCGCTCCAGATAATACAATGCCGCCTCACTATAATGCCGCCTCACAGCCGCTCCAGATAATACAATGCCGCCTCACTATAATGCCGCCTCACAGCCGCTCCAGATAATACAATGCCGCCTCACTATAATGCCGCCTCACAGCCGCTCCAGATAATACAATGCCGCCTCACTATAATGCCGCCTCACAGCCGCTCCAGATAATACAATGCCGCCTCACTATAATGCCGCCTCACAGCCGCTCCAGATAATACAATGCCGCCTCACAGCCGCTCCAGATAATACAATGCCGCCTCACTATAATGCCGCCTCACAGCCGCTCCAGATAATACAATGCCGCCTCACTATAATGCCGCCTCACAGCCGCTCCAGATAATACAATGCCGCCTCACTATAATGCCGCCTCACAGCCGCTCCAGATAATACAATGCCGCCTCACTATAATGCCGCCTCACAGCCGCTCCAGATAATACAATGCCGCCTCACTATAATGCCGCCTCACAGCCGCTCCAGATAATACAATGCCGCCTCACAGCCGCTCCAGATAATACAATGCCGCCTCACTATAATGCCGCCTCACAGCCGCTCCAGATAATACAATGCCGCCTCACTATAATGCCGCCTCACAGCCGCTCCAGATAATACAATGCCGCCTCACGCTATAATCAGCCTCACAGCCGCTCCAGATAATACAATGCCGCCTCACTATAATGCCGCCTCCAGCCGCTCCAGATAATACAATGCCGCCTCACTATAATGCCGCCTCACAGCCGCTCCAGATAATACAATGCCGCCTCACTATAATGCCGCCTCACAGCCGCTCCAGATAATACAATGCCGCCTCACTATAATGCCGCCTCACAGCCGCTCCAGATAATACAATGCCGCCTCACTATAATGCCGCCCTCACAGCCGCTCCAGATAATACAATGCCGCCTCACTATAATGCCGCCTCACAGCCGCTCCAGATAATACAATGCCAGCCTCAAGCCGCTCCAGATAATACAATGCCGCCTCACTATAATGCCGCCTCACAGCCGCTCCAGATAATACAATGCCGCCTCACTAATGCCGCCTCACAGCCGCTCAGATAATACAATGCCGCCTCACTATAATGCCGCCTCACAGCCCGCTCCAGATAATACAATGCCGCCTCACTATAATGCCGCCTCACAGCCGCTCCAGATAATACAATGCCCGCCTCACTATAATGCCGCCTCACAGCCGCTCCAGATAATACAATGCCGCCTCACAGTATAATGCCGCCCTCACATGCCGCCCGATAAACAAGCTGCCCACAGCCGCTCCAATAATCACAATGCCGCCTCACTATAATGCCGCCTCACAGCCGCTCCAGATAATACAATGCCGCCTCACTATAATGCCGCCTCACAGCCGCTCCAGATAATACAATGCCGCCTCACTATAATGCCGCCTCACAGCCGCTCCAGATAATACAATGCCGCCTCACTATAATGCCGCCTCACAGCCGCTCCAGATAATACAATGCCGCCTCACTATAATGCCGCCTCACAGCCGCTCCAGATAATACAATGCCGCCTCACTATAATGCCGCCTCACAGCCGCTCCAGATAATACAATGCCGCCTCACTATAATGCCGCCTCACAGCCGCTCCAGATAATACAATGCCGCCTCACTATAATGCCGCCTCACAGCCGCTCCAGATAATACAATGCCGCCTCACTATAATGCCGCCTCACAGCCGCTCCAGATAATACAATGCCGCCTCACTATAATGCCGCCTCACAGCCGCTCCATAAATACAATGCCGCCTCACAGCCGCTCCAGATAATACAATGCCGCCTCACTATAATGCCGCCTCACAGCCGCTCCAGATAACATGCCGCCCAACGCTCACATAAATGCCGCCTCACTATAATGCCGCCTCACAGCCGCTCCAGATAATACAATGCCGCCTCACTATAATGCCGCCTCACAGCCGCTCCAGATAATACAATGCCGCCTCACTATAATGCCGCCTCACAGCCGCTCAAATACAGCTCCAATAATACAATGCCGCCTCCACTATAATGCCGCCTCACAGCCGCTCCAGATAATACAATGCCGCCTCACTATAATGCCGCCTCACAGCCGCTCCAGATAATACAATGCCGCCTCACTATAATGCCGCCTCACAGCCTCCAGATAATACAATGCCGCCTCACAGCGTCCAGATAATACAATGGCCCCTAAGGCCTCACAGCCGCTCCAGATAATACAATGCCGCCTCACTATAATGCCGCCTCACAGCCGCTCCAGATAATACAATGCCGCCTCACTATAATGCCGCCTCACAGCCGCTCATAATACAATGCGCCTCACAGCCGCTCCAGATAATACAATGCCGCCTCACTATAATGCCGCCTCACAGCCGCTCCAGATAATACAATGCCGCCTCACTATAATGCCGCCTCACAGCCGCTCCAGATAATACAATGCCGCCTCACTATAATGCCGCCTCACAGCCGCTCCAGATAATACAATGCCGCCTCACTATAATGCCGCCTCACAGCCGCTCCAGATAATACAAATGCCGCCTCACTATAATGCCGCCTCACAGCCGCTCCAGATAATATCATAAAGCCGCCTCACATCTATAAATGCCGCCTCACAGCCGCTCCAGATAATACAATGCCGCCTCACTATAATGCCGCCTCACAGCCGCTCCAGATAATACAATGCCGCCCCTCACTATAATGCCGCCTCACAGCCGCTCCAGATAATACAATGCCCGCCTCACTATAATGCCGCCTCACAGCCGCTCCAGATAATACAATGCCGCCTCACTATAATGCCGCCTCACAGCCGCTCCAGATAATACAATGCCGCCTCACTATAATGCCGCCTCACAGCCGCTCCAGATAATACAATGCCATGCCCTCACAGCCGCTCCAGATAATACAATGCCGCCTCACTATAATGCCGCCTCACAGCCGCTCCAGATAATACAATGCCGCCTCACTATAATGCCGCCTCACAGCCGCTCCAGATAATACAATGCCGCCTCACTATAATGCCGCCTCACAGCCGCTCCAGATAATACAATGCCGCCTCACTATAATGCCGCCTCACAGCCGCTCCAGATAATACAATGCCGCCTCACTATAATGCCGCCTCACAGCCGCTCCAGATAATACAATGCCGCCTCACTATAATGCCGCCTCACAGCCGCTCCAGATAATACAATGCCGCCTCACTATAATGCCGCCTCACAGCCGCTCCAGATAATACAATGCCGCCTCACAATGCCCAGCCTCCAGATAATACAATGCCGCCTCACTATAATGCCGCCTCACAGCCGCTCCAGATAATACAATCGTGCCGCCTCACTATAATGCCGCCTCACAGCCGCTCCAGATAATACAATGCCGCCTCACTAATAATGCCGCCTCACAGCCGCTCCAGATAATACAATGCCGCCTCACTATAATGCCGCCTCACAGCCGCTCCAGATAATACAATGCCGCCTCACTATAATGCCGCCTCACAGCCGCTCCAGATAATACAATGCCGCCTCACTATAATGCCGCCTCACAGCCGCTCCAGATAATACAATGCCGCCTCACTATAATGCCGCCTCACAGCCGCTCCAGATAATACAATGCCGCCTCACTATAATGCCGCCTCACAGCCGCTCCAGATAATACAATGCCGCCTCACTATAATGCCGCCTCACAGCCGTCCAGATAATACAATGCCGCCTCACTATAATGCCGCCTCACAGCCGCTCCAGATAATACAATGCCGCCTCACTATAATGCCGCCTCACAGCCGCTCCAGATAATACAATGCCGCCTCACATGCCGCTACACCAGATAATACAATGCCGCCGCCTCATATATAATGCCGCCTCATATAGCCGCTCATACCAGATAATATAATTCTGCACACACAGCATGCTCACTGCACACACAGTCACATACATTGCAGTCACAGTCACATGCATTGCACTTACAGTCACATGCATTGCACTCACAGTCACATACAACATACATTGCACACACAGTTCATACACTGCACACACATTCACATACATTGCACACACACACTGCACCTTCTCTCCTGTGTGCTCCATGCTACCTGAAGGTCTTCATGCCAGGCCCAGGAAGCAGTGACTAAAGCGGTGCTGTGTGAGGAGGAGGAGAGCAGGCCAGGCCGGAAGACTAACCAGCTCCTCTTTGGCAGAGTAGGTAGGCGTGCTGCCGCAAGTCTCCACTCCTACAGTCCCCAGCCGGCTCCCGCGGTCTGACTGCGAGAGGAAGATGGGGCGCTGGGTGGCAGCAGTGTCACCGGTGAGTGGCATTAGTCCTCCGGCGGCTGTGATCATCCGCCTGGGGACCAGCCGGGTAGAGCGCCACACAGCTGGCACAGCGGTAGCAGGGGTCGGCGGGCTCCGGGCCCATAGTCAGTCAATTATTATAATGAAACCCCATTATTCTCCATATAATATAATGCAGCCTCACATCCCTCCATGTATCATAATGCAGCTTCATAGCCTTCCTTATAGCATAATACAGCCTCATAGCCCTCCTTATAGCATAATACAGCCTCATAGCCCCTCCATATAGTATAATACAGCCTCATAACCCTCCTTATAGCGTAATACAGCCTCATAGCCTCTCCATATAGTATAATACAGCCTCATAACCCTCCTTATAGCGTAATACAGCCTCATAGCCTCTCCATATAGTATAATACAGCCTCATAGCCCTCCTTATAGCGTAATACAGCCTCATAGCCTCTCCATATAGTAAAATGTAGCCTTACTCCTCTCTCTACATGTGACAGCACAGTTATCTCTGTACATGTGACAGCACAGTCTTCTGTACATGTGACAGCACAGTCCTCTCTCTACATGTGACAGCACAGTCCTCACTGAACATGTGACAGCACAGTCCTCTCTGAACATGTGACAGCACAGTCCTCTCTCTACATGTGACAGCACAGTCCTCTCTCTACATGTGACAGCACAGTCCTCTCTGAACATGTGACAGCACAGTCCTCTCTGTACATGTGACAGCACAGTCCTCTCTGCACATATGACAGCACAGTCCTCTCTGTACATGTGACAGCACAGTCCTTTAGCTCTCGTTACATGTTTCAGCACAGTCCTCTCTCTACATGTGACAGCACAGTCCTCTCTCTACATGTGACAGCACAGTCCTCTCTCTACATGTGACAGCACAGTCCTCTCTCTACATGTGACAGCACAGTCCTCTCTGTACATGTGACAGCACAGTCCTCTCTCTACATGTGACAGCACAGTCCTCTCTCTACATGTGACAGCACAGTCCTCTCTACATGTTTCAGCACAGTCCTCCCTCTACATGTGACAGCACAGTCCTCCCTCTACATGTGACAGCACAGTGCTCTCTCTACATGTGACAGCACAGTCCTCCCTCTACATGTGACAGCACAGTCCTCTCTCTACATGTGACAGCACAGTCCTCCCTCTACATGTGACAGCACAGTGCTCTCTCTACATGTGACAGCACAGTCCTCTCTCTACATGTGACAGCACAGTCCTCCCTCTACATGTGACAGCACAGTGCTCTCTCTACATGTGACAGCACAGTCCTTTAGCTCTCGTTACATGTTTCAGCACAGTCCTCTCTCTACATGTGACAGCACAGTGCTCTCTCTACATGTGACAGCACAGTCCTTTAGCTCTCGTTACATGTTTCAGCACAGTCCTCTCTCTACATGTGACAGCACAGTCCTCCCTCTACATGTGACAGCACAGTGCTCTCTCTACATGTGACAGCACAGTCCTTTAGCTCTCGTTACATGTTTCAGCACAGTCCTCTCTGCACATGTGACAGCACAGTGCTCTCTCTACATGTGACAGCACAGTCCTTTAGCTCTCGTTACATGTTTCAGCACAGTCCTCTCTCTACATGTGACAGCACAGTGCTCTCTCTACATGTGACAGCACAGTCCTTTAGCTCTCGTTACATGTTTCAGCACAGTCCTCCCTCTACATGTGACAGCACAGTGCTCTCTCTACATGTGACAGCACAGTGCTCTCTCTACATGTGACAGCACAGTCCTTTAGCTCTCGTTACATGTTTCAGCACAGTTCTCTCTGTCTCTGCACGTTTCAGCACAGTCCTTCTCTGTGTACTTGTGACAGTTCTGCTCCTGTGATTGCAGCCTCCCGGGGAGATAACAAGAAAGAATTATAGATAAACTTCAGACTCGGAGTTGGAGGAGGCACCGTCCACTCCTGGAAGATCAGTTACACATTAACCCGCAGCTCCCAGAAGACATTGATGGCCCCTGCCACATAATTACCCTTGTTCCCCGCTCTCCTGTATGATCAGTGCTCTGCTCTCCCGCCGGAAGGAAGTGGAAGGAGGTGGCACCAGCCTCTCCACAGTGCAACGCAGGCCCGGAAAGCTGGCAGGTCAGAGGAGGTGAAGGGCGGGAGCAGCAGCAGGAAGTAGGCTCCCCCTCCCCTCCTCTCCAGGCTCTCCCTGGCACACGGGCCGCGCTGTCACATGGATGTGTGTACCCCGGGCAGGAACGCATATCCATGTGAAGCGGGCACCTTGCGCTGCGATCGGCGGGAGCAGGGGGCGGCTTGTGGCGCGGGCCGGGCCCCTTATAGTCCCGGGCCGCACAGCAGCAGGAAGTGAGCTTTCTCACTTCCCGTCCTCCCTCCTCTCCGGCCGGGGATATCGCGGTCGCAGCGGCCGGCTGTCAGGACGGGTCACGGGGCCACCCGGGGGGGTGCGGGGCCCCCCAGGGGGGCGCGGGCCCCCCTGGGGGCGGGCCCGGTCGCAGCCGCGACCCCTGCGACCGCGGTAGGTACGCCACTGGCTGCAGCTACAATGAAGTCTGTAAATGAGTGAATTAGATCATATTATGTAATATATTTAGGGATGAGCGAGTACTAAAATACTCGTACTCGCTAGACTCGTACCGAGTAGGTCCCAATACTCGGGTACTCGTTACGAGTCTAGTGAGTACAATGTAAGTCAATGGGGAAGCGAGTAATTCCTCTGCTGCTGGACCCTATAAGGTCTGGCAGCAGAGGAAAAACCTGCAATTCCCCATTTCATTGTTTAAAAGCCAGCGGTAAAAAGCTGCAGGCTTTTAAAGGGAACCTGTCAGTTGGATTATGCCCCCCCCCCCAGCTATCACTGTCTGTAGCTGCCGCTTTATAATACCAGTCTAATCATCCCTGTCTGAGCTCATAGTGTAATGTGAAAGGTGAAAAAAAAGCAATTACCGTATTCACTTACATTTCAGTCCCCACCTTGGAGGAGGGAGACTGGCAGGATAATAGTTAACTCACTATTAACTTGCATGGCTAAAGGACCTGTGTGATGTAACGATCATGTGACTATAGTGGGCGGAGCTAAGTCAGCAAACGTATTATGTTCTATGAGAACTTAGCTCCGCCTATTGTAGTCACATGGTTGTGACATCACATCAGGTCTCCCAACATGTTCTAGCACAAGGCTGAAATGTTAACTATTAACCTGCCAAACAGTCCCCGTCCTCCAAGCTGGAGACTGACTGCCTCATTACATAAGGAAATGTAAGTGTAGAAATGCTTTTATTTCACCTTTCACATTACACTCTGAGCTCAGACAGGGATGATTAGACTGGTATTATAAAGCTGCAGCTACAGACAATGATAGCTGGGGAGGCATAAACTAGCTGACAGGTTCCCTTTAAACAATGCTCACAGCCACTGACAGCTTCCCTGCCGCCTGTCAGCAGGATCCTCTGCTCCCCCCACCCTGCTGTCAGAGCCATACTGCTGCTGCCGGCCGCTCTATGGTCCCGGATTGGACCGGGGCAATCCGGGAGAATCCGGTTTTCAGTGATCGCGGCTGTGCTTTGCGGCCGCCGCTGTGCTATGCGGCTGCAGTCGCAAAGACACAGGGAAGAAGACAGTGGGCTGCGCAGAGGACGGTGAGTGAACACCGGCGCCCCACCCCCCCGCTCCCGAACAATAGTGACATCCTCTGATGACAGCAGGATCCCCCGCTCCCCCCGCGGCCTCCTCACCCGATCCTAAGTTATGATAGGGTCCGGAGGTGGTGGGGGGAGCGGAGGATGCAGCTGTCAGGCAGCAGGGAAGCTGTCAGCAGCTGTGAACATTGTTTAAAGCAGCTTTTTACTGCTGGCTTTTAAACAATGAAATGGAGAATTGCAGGTTTTTCCTCTGCTGCAAGACCTCTTTATAGGGTCCAGCAGCAGAGGAATTGCATTCCCCATTGATTTACATTGTACTCGTTACTGTGCGAGTAATCGCTAAGATACTCGCAGAGTAACGAGTAGAACGAGTACCGAGTAGTAACGAGTATACTCGCTCATCTCTAAATATATTATGTTCATTATATTCCACATCATCATTGTCCCCATTGGGGCTCACATTTTACAGCCCAGAGAGAAAACACAAACTCCATACAGATGTTGTCCTTAGTAGGATTTTAACCCAGGACTCCATCAATCATGCTAACCACTGAGCCATTGTGAACACTTGTAACCATCGAGCGACCGTGTGCAGTTTTAACCTCTGTGCTGACATATGCACGTCTAACCACTGAGTGACCGTATGCACTTTAACCACCCAGCCACTGCATGCACTTTTAAACACTGAGCCACCAGGTGTGCTCTTTACCACTGAGCCAAACAGGTGTGCTCTTTACCACCGAGCAACAGGGTGCATTCTTAACTACCGAGCTACTTTGTGTGCTCTCAACAACCAAGCCACTGAGTGTACTCTTAACCATTGGTTGCGCTCTTAACCACAGAGCCACCGGGTGCACTTTTAACCACAGAGCCACCGGGTGCACTTTTAACCACAGAGCCACCGGGTGCACTTTTAACCACAGAGCCACCGGGTGCACTTTTAACCACAGAGCCACCAAGTGCACTCTTAACCACTGAGCCATCGGATGCACTCTTAACCACCAAGCTGCCGGGTGCACTTTTAACCACTGAGCTGCACTTTTAATCACTGTGCCACCATGCTACTCAAGTGACATATAACAGACTTTACCTCTCTGGTCACGGTCGGCATCTTTTCAGCACTTTGCTTTGTAATTCCATAGCTTGGCCTCCTAAGGGCCGCTTTACACACACCAACTTCTGTGTCCAACTTCTGAACAGATCTCTGGTTGCAGTGAAATCATGGACACATTGTTCCATTGTACACAGCCACAAAATAGAGCAATGTGTCCATGATTTCACTGCAACCAGAGATCTGTTCAGAAGTTGGACACAGAAATTGGTGTGTGTAAAGCGGCCCTAATGTGGTTGGTTTAGATGTTACTAGTAATAGGCTACACCCACTCTTATCCAGAACATTACAAGATTGTGATAATTGAGATGTCTAACCTGATCCATTATGCCGGTTCCTCGGGTCACTATAATGGCAGTCACAAATAAAGATTACTTAAATTAATGAAATTAAGGGTTAATCGTTGAGCCAAGGCTAAACTCAAGTAGGCAGTCAGATGATTTGCTACTGATTTCTCTAGTAATGGCAATGCACTTATGGTTTTAGTTAATTACTAAGCAAAATTCTCAGAAAGATGGGATGTAACATAGAGCAAACGAGATGTTTCATCACAAAAGTCCATAAATACAAACTAAACTCATCCATAGCAACTGCAGACACAAAGGGCGAGCCGTGTGCACAACCCAGCGCCATGATGGCTGCGCCAGGTCACTCCACGCAACATTTATCCTTCTATTCCTCTATATGCAATAGACAATCAAGTGTTGGAAAAGGAAATTATGAAACCAAAAATGTAGAACCAGATTCTTATGTGACCAAATAACTAAACAGCTTAGATCAACTCATCGGAGACTCGGATCATTTCCTCCTGGGGAATAATAGTCATAAAACACATAAGAAAGTCAACTCCATTGTTGAATCATTAATTATCTTGAAAGATGGATATTAGATACAAACTGCAGATACATTAATACACAATTAAAGGTAATAAAACTTCCTGCTTCGTTCATTTACTGTCAATTTGGAACGAGCAGAATGATACAATCGTCTAAGAAGTGATCGGTCAGGAAATATCTGGTTGTATCTGGCATTTGTTTCTTCAGCAAATCTTATTCTAGAGGCGGAGGAGGGACAGAAAGTTACAGCTGTATAGTAGTAATAACATGCAAGAAGTGTCTGTAGATATCTGCACTCTGGAGCCTGACTTATTGTTTGATTTGTTGCAGAGCCTGATGTTACCTGGGCATACTAACTTTTCTTAGGCTGGCTTCACATTAGCGTTTGTGAGCGCAGCGCACCGAACGCAGCAAAACGCTTGCGCACATGCGTTCCTATGTTTAACATGGGAACGCATGTGCCTGCATTTGGCTGCGTTCGGATGCGCATAATTTGTGCACCCTCCGAGCGCACTCCGAACGCAGCATGTTGCATTTTTTGTGCATTCACAAGCGCACAAACCATTCATTGAAGGCAATGGATCTGCAGTGTCCTCCGCATGACAGCGCAGGAGAACACTGCGGATCTCATTGAAATCTCTCCCGGTGGCCGCCGGTGATCAGCGGCGGCCACCGGGAGATCAGCCGCCCGGTGTCAGCGGGGAGAAACAGCTGATCTGATAGCTGTGTAAATCTCCCGCGCTGCACCGAATAGGTGAGGTCGGTGCGGGAGATTTGAAGCAGCGATCAACTGTTTCTTATCTCCTGCAACGATATCGCCCTATTTGGTGTCAGCGCGGGAGATTTAAACAGCTGTCAGATCAGCTGTTTCTTCAAATCTCCGTCGCTGACACCGGCGGGAGATCAGCTGTGCCAGGAGGAGAAGATCTCCACCGCTGAACTCCTCCTCCCGGCCGTCCCCGAGACAGCTGATTGGCTGGTGTGCTGCATACTAAAGTGAACGCATGCGGAGATTCTCCGCTGCGTTCACATCAGTATGGGCTGTGTTTGCATCTGCATGCCCTGCGCATGCAGACACAAATGCCAGTGTGAAGCCAGCCTTAGTTATAGCAAAATAAAATAGAATGATTATTTTGCACAAAAATGGCACAAAAAGTGATACACAAACCTGCACCCCCAACCCACATCTCCATCCCCCTTCTCCAATCTTCTCCCCCACTATCGCCTCAGCTGCCCCACCTCCCCAAACCCACATTCCCCTGCTCCTGCTTAGTATTCCGCTCTACATGCTAATTAGCCAAATCTGTCACTAGCTCTATACTTATCCCCACTCACGACCAACTCACTACTTCATCTTTTCCATCTCTATGAAGCATTACCATTTTCAACTAAAAATGGGTTAATATAGCAACTATTTCACATACCGCTAACTAATAAATGTAATTCTTGTAGATTCAAGCGTTTAAACACGGTCTATCACCGTGACAACGCTCACTACAACATTGCGTGACCTCATTTCCGGTTTGGATTCATGCGCCACTGCGCATGTCTGCCCGACCGCGCGTCATTTCCGGTCAAATGACCGGCCTGGCGCAGATAAAACACTGCAAACACAGGGGCTCAGTATCATTCTCTGCCTAGGCACGGACAGTGCTGGCGATACAAGACCTCTCCAGTACTGGATACTCCTTGAACCCCTTATTACATTCTTCAAAGCTAAGTATTACTCCTCATTCTCTCTAATCTTTATCTTTATTTCTTAGTGACACTATTAACCCACCTAACATACCAAAGAGGGCAATCAAGCACCATCTAAAGGGTTACCTCAAGGCTACAATCTGTGGATCAATAGGTATACTACCTACTGGCTCATACTTTACCATATATCAATAAGACCCAGATATAATTCCATGGCTGTTCTATTTCAGATGTAACTAATGATCCTTCTTCTGAGATACCATTGAGGGTTATCAGTACAACATAACACTGGACACCACAAGTTCTGGAACCTTATATCCTCCGTACATGGTCCAAACTGGCCATATAATCCCCCTTGAACATTTACAGCTGGGATCTAGGTATATATACTATTTAGTAGTTCCATTACAAAATATCTGCCATGGAGTGACTCACAATTTCCTTTCATTATAGGTAACGTCGTTATACCTATACTCCACACATCAACTTAACATCCTTGAAAAAAAACCTTTAGAAACTGAGACAGAAGGTAATAGGTTAACCAATTCTATTGCTCTTTTCTGCCACATCTTCCTTGACCCTACCACGTCTTTACTCTGCCTCCTGGCTCATTCTTATAAGATTAACCAGTCTCCTAATTGCATATTACTATCAGTAAGAGTTGACACTGGTTTCTGATGTATATGTTGTACATATCTATATATATTGGCTTTTTTTCTTTTTACACCTGTATATACTTCACAAAACATCATTGTAAAAAGTTTTTTTTACTTTTATCTTTAGTGACGTTGTGATCAAGGCCAGTAGTAGGCCGAAACGTTAAACCTGCTAAGTCACCACCTTCACCTTGATTGAAATAAATCCACTTTAAGCAACTAAGAAACTGTGCGAGTGCATTGATTCTACTTTATCCTTCAGTCAAATATTAGACATTGACAGATTTGTCAACGTGTTTTGGAGAGCTCTGTCTCCTTCATTTGGACAATCAAGTCCTATAATCCCAAAGGATCACATACTCATAGACAGACACAGATATCAGATCATTTTAAAAAATAAGTATTTTCTTACCTGTTTAATTTTGTTCTTTATCCACTTTTTGGACTTGTTTGGGAGTCAGATGTGGTTTGAGGTCAAATATCTGCATAAATATGGAAACCTATGAAGGGTTCACAAACTTTCAAGCCTAACTTCTTGTTTTCTACCTAAAATCTAGAAAATGAGTAAGAAGAGAAAATAAGATGAGTCAGAAAGAAATCAGAGAGTGAAACCAGAAGGAAACTGATATGGAGATTTGTGGTTTATGATTTGTTGTGGCTACAAATTTGTCGATTTTCTGTAAGAAAGTATCAATATCCCCGTCAATATTTACACTTTCTGCACGATTCAGGTTCCATGTTGTCAAAATGTGTCACATTGTATCGGAGCTAAGTATATACCACGGGTATAGAGGTGAATCTAGCACAGAACGCCCTGCGGGTCAGCTCCATAAAATACTAAAATGTAAGGCTGGTTTCACGTTTGCATCACGTCGACATCAGGCTGAAAACTGGCACATCTGCATCCGTTTACACACATGATAATGCCTGCCACTGCAGCGGGATGTTTTGCTTGACCAAATAACAAAAAAAACAGTTTTGCAGGAATTTATGTCCTGATTCATCCTTGTGTTTTCCTATAGAGATCGCATTTTGAGTAGGATTTAGTAATGCTGGCAGAAGAGAGACACACAGAGAGACAGAGAGAGAGAGAGAGGGAGAGAGAGTGGAGGGAGAGAGAGTGGAGAGAGACACAGAGAGAGACTCACAGAAAGACACAGAGAGAGATACACAGAGAGAGGAGAAAGACAGAGAGAGAGAGACACAGAGAAAGAGAGAGAGACAGAGAGAGAGACAAAGAGACACAGAGAGAGAGAGGAGAGAGACACAGAGATACAGAGATAGATACACACAGAGACAAAGAGAGAGACAGAGAGAGAGACAAGAGGGAGACAGAGTGAGAGACAGAGACACACACACAGGGAGAGATGTAGAGAGAGAGATGTAGAGAGAGATATAGAGAGAGATATGTAGAGAGAGAGATAGCGAGAAATTCAGAGAGAGATACACAGAGAGAGACAGAGAGATAGACAAATATAAACAAAATAAAAGGCGGTCTAATGGAGCGCTAAGAAGGAGAGGATTACTAATCTTATATTAAAGCATCCAAACCTTTATTAAGATGTCCCCTAAACGCCACAACATGTTTCAACAGTCTACAGCCATCTTCCTCAGGTAATATCACCTGAGGAAGACGGCTGTAGACTGTCGAAACATGTTGTGGCGTATAGGGGACATCTTAATAAAGGTTTGGATGCTTTAATATAAGATTAGTAATCCTCTCCTTCTTAGCGCTCCATTAGACCGCCTTTTATTTTGTTTATATTCGTGGTATCCCTATTGGGAGGCTGGCAGGAGCTGCTGTGGGAAGGAAAATTAACTGGAGCAAAAGGACCTGTGGTTGCTGGGTGACAGGGACCATTTACAGGGAACCTGCGGTGACGTGTTTCCGGGTTCTGGATCACGTGAGGTCGACTTCCTGAAAAGGATCGCTGGAGCGACGGTGACGGTGCCTGGCGGGATCTGGAAGTCTAAAGCCCTGAGCATTAACTGGTGTTGTGCGGAGGCGCACAACACAGCAAGGTGAGCGATACTGCTGCCCACCACAGACCAATTTAGTGTCTCAGGTGCTTCTCATTTGCGCCCCTCTGTTTTTGTTTCTTATAGAGAGATAGTCACACAAAGAGACAAACAGAGACAGAGAGAGAGGGCAGTGGCAAAAACTGATCAGGATAGACAGATCCGTCTCGGGTGGATTCGGACGCTATTGGGACCCATTGTATTTCTGGACGCATCCGCCTGGATCCGCATGTATCCCGATTTTTTTCATGCCACAAAAATGCAACATTGTGCGTTCTGGGAGAGGTGAAAATGACCCAGGGGTGCAGATCTGCTGAAATCCTCATACAACACATGTCCCTGCGGCCCCATGTAAAGTATAGGGCCACAGGCCTGATCAGGAGGCTTCAGGATTTGGACAGAGATTTACACAAGACAAAAAAATGCAAGTGTGAAACCTGCCTAAGTGATGTGAATCCGTCAGAGTCAAATTGCTCAGTTCTGAATCTGTTTATGGATTAATCCTTTTGCTGGCAAAAGGCTACTTTCACATCAGTGTTTTGCAAATCCGGCTGAATTCCGCCTTTTTTGCAAAAATGAGATGAGGCAACATTGCGTTCTGTACAATACATTTACAATGGAGTTCCAGACGTGCGGCACTTGCGAGTTCATCCGTATTCATCATTGTTTTAAAACCCTAATTAGCAGCAATTTTTGTCCTGGGCCTGAAGTGCTGGATTTGGTGTATCTGTATGAACAGGCAAGTGCCGCACAACAATGTTGCTGGATCTGTTTGTATTGCAAATATGGCGGAATTCTGCCGGATTTGCAAAACGCTGATGTAAAGGGACCTAAGAAACTTGAAGTAGAAAAGACTGAAATACCTGACCTGACAATAGTGCAGATGTGAAGGTAGCCTACAAATCTTTCTACCCTCTCCCCGAATCTTGGAATATATTCACAAAGCTTTTTGTGATTTTTTTTTTTTAGCAAAAAAACCTTAAACCATGTTTAATTCAGTTAGTCATTTTTTTTAGGTTTTTTTTCCCCCTTTAAAGAGGTTGTCAAAAATCCCTGGTGGGGGACAGTAATTATTTTAAATGAAACCTGCTCCAAACTAGACACTGGCCAATCCAAAGCCTGCAAAAAAAAATCAATCAATAGAAAAAGAAATATAATTAAAAAGCTGAATTATTTTGTTAAGGATTTTTTTAAGGAATTTGCAGCTTTTTCTTGTTCTATAGTGTGTAATTTGGAAAGGATTCTTTAGGAATCCCCCCTTTTATTATTTTTAACCCCTTCACCACCTTTGACTTGCTTGTACATTAAAGATGGTTTCCCTGCTCTTGATAAGGGCTTGCAAGCCTGCATCTTTCCCTGCACATAATGGCTGGTTTAATCAACCATCATCTGCTTCTAACAGCAGAGCTCCAACCGAGGCTGTTCACATGCCGCTGTCAATCTTTGGTGGGTGAGGGCGCATCATTCCTCCTTCCCATTGGCGTATCTGTGATGTGATCGCAAGGCACCAATGGGTTGTCATGACAGCCAGGGGACAGTTAAAGATTCCCGTGTCCATCATTATGATCCTCCTATGAATGCCGGCATTCATAAAAGATTGGGATTTCTGCTATTCACAGCAGTGCAAATGCACTGCTGTGTATAGCACAAGTGATCAGACCATCGCAGCTTCAAACATCATGAGGGAACTAGTAAATACACTAAAATGTGAGAAAAATGCTTTGTAAATGAAAAAAAAAAACACAAGTTCAAATCACCCCCCTATTGCCCCATTAAAATTAAAACAATTAAGTAGAAATAAACATTTGACATTGCTGCGTTCATGAAAGTCCAATCTATCAAAATAGAAAATAAATTAATCCAATCAGTTAACAGCGTCAACTCAGAGTGCAAAACATTTTATTTATTTTTTTTACAAAATTCTGATTTTATTTATTTTCTTACAAAATTGTTATTTTATGTTTATTTATTTTTACAAAATTCAGATTATTTATTTTCTTACAAAATTCTGATATTATTTTTTTATTTTCATACAAAATTCTCATTTTATTTTTTAATTTTTTTACAAAATTTGTATTTCAATTTAATAATCTTCTTACAAAATTCTGATTTTATTGTGTTTATTTTTTTTACAAAATTCCGATTTTAACTTAATCATTTTTTTTTACAAAACTCTGAATTTATGTATTTATTTTCTTAAAAAATAAAACAAAATTAGAATTTTGTATTTTATTTTTTTTTTTTATAAAATTATGATTTTATTTTTTTCACCATTTAAATAGAAAACAAATTTTACATGTTTGGTATCTATGTACTCGTAGTAACACAGGGAATCATATTGCCAGTTCAATATTACTGTGTAGTGAACATGGTAAATAAAAAAAAATTTAAAAATGTAGAAAAAACCTGTGAAGTTGCACTTCTTTTTTTGCAATTTTTAACACACTTTGATTTTTCTCCTGCCTTCCATTGGATCACATGATAAAATAAATAGTGTCATTCAAAAATACAAGTTGTGGGCGGAAAAACTAAAATGGTTATAGCTCTTGGAAGAAGAGAAGTAAAAAACAAAAGCGCAAAAAAAAAAAAAAAAAGTTGCAAGGTAGTGAAAAGGGTTAAACCATAATTTTTTTTTTCAAAAACTCTTCAGGGGAAAAAATGTTTTAAAAAAAAGCTCCTCCTGGGATCAGAAATGTGCATTTGTAATAGAGATTGATATGATTGTCTTCCAAGCCTTCTTGAAGTGTCTGTGGAGGAGTTTGGAGCAGATCCTCTGTACAACACAAACTGGGAGTAAAGCCAAGACGTTTTGACACAACATTACTTCTAGGCAAAAGTCGTGTTAAAAAGGGTCAACATTGACTTTTAGGATTGATACTTCCAATAGGTGGCGCTAGACTTCATTATCTTCCTCTCTGAAGATGTATAATTAATTTCCCAGAATAGCATACATTTCTTATAAGTCTCCTGACACTGGCATGTCAGCAATGTCACTCTCCAAGAGGAGACATGTTACCATGGTGGTTAGGACTTATATGAGACAAAAGACTTAAAGGTCATATAACCGGTGAAATCAGGTCCACCCACCACAGAGTAGTGCAGGTCCAGGATTGTATATGAGCCGTTCTCTGTGCTTTAAAATCTAATATACACTTCATATAATCTTTGTAATAAGCAATTAAACAAGGAAAGCCGGGCATCGCTCACGGTAGGAGGCAATTTATCTTGGAGACGCTGGGGCACAGATCGGGTGATGCTCTCCTCCGCAAAGAAGCAAGACTTCATATAACAAAGCAGATGAGAAGAAATGAAGAGGCACTCACGTAAGTACGATCTTCTATTTCAATTCGTCACAGAGACATCCTAGGACATCAGCAATGGGGAGGGGGATTCGGAGACAAAGGACGACGGCAGCCGTTTTGGACCTAAGTTAGGACCCATTGAAGCACCAGACGGGTACAAAACGGCTGCCGTGGTCCAATGTCTCCAAATCCATCTCCTCTCTGCTGAGGTCCTAGGATGGCTCTGACAAATTGAAATAAAGAAAAACCTGATGATCATACTTACAATGAGGGCCTCTTCATTTCTTCTCATCAGCGTTGTTAATCTTTGTAATCAGATACAGGTCACAGCTTTCCCCCAAATCTGTATCACATGCACTTTAGTCACTGAACAGACCTTTTCCATTGCACAGGCTGGATCACGTGTGCTCACCTTCAATGATCAGCGAGACAGATGTTGTCAGGTTCTTTCAAGTGACTCATTAACGCACTTACAAACCCTTATGTGGTCATTGACAAGTGAACAAATACACAATTATATAAATAGAAGGTGAAAGCACAGATGCATGTTCTAAGGACTGAAAGGTACACACAAAAAACATTAGTTATTTTTATCATGAAATTTTAATGTAACAGATTATTCGGTGCAAAGAATCTAAAGAGCGTCTCTTCTTTATTTTACACAACCTCTCATCTCCTTGTGTCGGTTTTGATCCCAAGGTTCTGACAATCTAGATTGCAATTATGATTTAATCGTATATGTTCAATTAATCTCGGTTCATTCCGGCAGCACTAGCGCACATTCGCCACACTTGAAATCCCTGATAAAAAAAGGACACTTCCCTTGAAACATGTTGGAGATACCCTGGATCATGGACTATTCCTTAGTATTTCCAACGCATTTCAAAGGAAGCACCCTTCTTCATCAGGGGGTGCAAGCATGCGGTAGTGCTGCCGGCTGGAGCACTGCACAGGCACCACTTATACCCTTCATCCACAACCAAGGAATCAACAGACAACGGTCAATTTTACTCTCCCTTCTTCGCTCCCTTGAATCTGGATTATAGATACATCTAAGCAGTTTACAAGGTGGACATTAATCAGACTTGGCCTAAATTGGATAAAAGTCAACCTAGGCTGAAGCATCACCGCTACAGAAATCTATGTTGGCCTACAGAAATAGTCTCAAGCCTGCAACATACCTACTATTGAGTGCTGGATCTTGTCTCTATTGAATATTAATAACTGGGATCCTATCTGGCACCTCCACCTCTAGGACTGCCGTATTCCTCTTTTACATTCTTCTTATAGATTTAGCCCTACCAGGTAGAGTTGGGAGGATCCATTCTCGAGACTCTGGTCCATTGGTCCGGTGAGAAGTCTTCGGAATGGGAGGCTGTAAAAGCTCTTACCTTCCAAGATCCTGAGGGCAACGGGCTGGAACTAAATCATCATTGATCGATAGATTCGTAGATGACATGCCATCAGCCAAACTCATCAAAAGCTGAAAAAGACAAGATATTCACCAGCCTACCAGCCACATACTACTGACCTCACCAATGGACTTGAGCCCGCCAACGGTACGACAAACCCTTTTACCAGGCAATGTTCAAACAAAGGATTTTTTTTAAGTACCGCTAAATAATTTTAACAAGTTTATCAAGTTGAAACTTCTTCATGACGAGCCCTTTTTCCTGATGCTCTTCTTTTTCTAAAGAGTTTTGGAAGAGTTTTTTCGCTGTTTGGCCGGACAATGCTTGGAGCAGATTCATTTATTTTTGTGAATTTTAATATTTCCCTCCTGGAAAAAAAAGCGAATAAATTGCTCACTATGCAGAAACGCATATTTTTTTTTATTACTAGCATGTGGATTTTAATTGTTTGATACTGATGGAATAAAATCACAAACATTTTATCTATTTTTTTGAACTTTATCTTCCTTGGATATAACGATCGTCCCCCTCTACAGGTGTTTTTCTAAATCTCTTCAGTAAGAAATCTTCATATGGACAACAAAGAAAATTACCATGGGAAAAAACAGGTTTCAAAGCATTCCTGGAGTGTTTGCAAGGAAGATTTTTTATGATTAATGCGAGAACATGGGAGTCGTCAATCACATTGGTACCGTGTTCCCCGGAGCTAAAACAAACATTCAAATCATTTACGGGCAAGTTACATAATTGTCTATAAATGTTGGTGTTTACAATTTCTGCCTGGAAGCTCCAAATACTTTACCAAAGTGTTTGTGAATAACATGGACACCTTGACCTACGTCTAGGACAGTGATGGTCAACCTTTTGAGCTCAGTGTGTCAAAATTCACCGAAAAAACAAGTATAACTCGCATGGTGCGTCACTTTGAGAAAAAAACATAATTTTGTAATATTTGTAGCTGCAATAACAAAAAAGTATCCTGGATATGGCCCCCATTCTGTTATATAGTCCCTTATGCTGGATATAGCCCCCATCCTGGTACATTACAATCCAACCTGGATATGGCCATCATCCCGGTATATAGCCCCCATGCTGAATATAGCCCCAATCCTGGTACATTATCCCTCATCCTGGATATGGCCCCCACCCTGGTATATAGCCCCTATGCTGGGATATAGCACCCCCTATCCTGGTATATAGCCCCTTTTCCTGGATATAGCCCCGCATACTGGGATATAGCACCCCCCCATCCTGGTACATTACCCCCCATCCTGGATATGGCCCTTATCCTGGTGCACACAAAAAAATAATAAACAATATAACTCACCTATCCCTCGTTCCTCTTCATGCTGAAAGTGTCAGCAGCCTGACGCTGATAACATAATCAGCTCTGCTACATTACCATGCCGCCATTGTCTCGCCTTCAAATGCTGTGCTGAAACTGTGATTGCATGCATTCAGTGTCAATCACAGCATCAGTATCCGGAGACAGGACATGGGCGGCACAGAATGAAGATGGCAATCAAAGTGTCATTATCCCGCCTCCGGATGCTGATGCTGTGATTGAGACTGACTGCATGCAATCACAGTGTCAGCATCTGAAGGCGGAGCAAGGCGGCACAGTAATGCAGCAGAGTGAATTATGTTATTGGCGGCGGGCGGATGGGGAACTGAGCCATGACGTGTGTCAGCAGAAACGCCTTGGCGTGTCACTGCTGACACGCGTGTCATAGGTTAGCCATCACTGGTCTAGGACCTTGAGAGCGTTGGGCCAACGCCTTCATAGGACGATCATCTGCCATCTGTATTTTATAGTGGTGACTGCACAAAGTGGTTTTGCCTTAGGAAAGGAGTTTATTTTGTAATTGTCACGATGGTCTCTCTTACTTTGAAGACTTATGACAGTTTTGGGACCTGTCTCACTCTTGTATTTGGACTTCGTATTAAACATTTTTCTTTCTGTTGGCAGTTCAGAGGTTAAATGTCAGTTTCTTTTGTAAGCAAGCTAACTAGTTCTTTGTCCATGTGTGGATACTCTGTGATCACTCGCATCCCCTTTATATGGTCACATGGCCCCAGCATGCTTTGCTGGTGATTCAACTCATTCCTCTGAGGTGAAGGAGGTTCTCTGGAGAGTTGACTACTGCCAAGCCGTCTGTTGCTGTTGTTCCCCTGTCGGTCTCCACTTCTCCTTGTTGCTATTGCTGTTGTTGGGATTAGTGCTCCCGCCAGCCATTTCCGATTGAGGGTTAACATGAGGGCCCAGCAAGGAACTATGTATCTTGTTTGGCGACAGGGTGAAAGAACCCGTAGGGTACCTTTACACGCCGCAGCCGCAGCGAGCAATCCTGACAGCGATATGTTGCCCTGGAACAATCGCCGTCAAAGTCCCTCCCAGTTGCGGCGTGTAATTTGGGAATTTGGCGGCAATAAATCGCCTCTCTCTGGTTGCCTGGTTTCAGAGCACTGAGAGCAACTGGGAGGGATTTTGACGACGATTTTTCCAGGGCAACATATCGCCGTCAGGAATGTAAAGGTACCCGTATATGGATGGTAGGGAGATCATGGCATAGCCACAGATGAGTGCAGGAGGTCACCTCTTCCCTTTTTCCTTTGAGCAGGGCCCTAACCTGTATTTGTGCCTCCTGGTGTCTCCCCGTCTGTTGTTTCATGTAGTGCGCCAAACACCGTTGGTCCATGCGCCACTTTCACGCACAGTAGGTAGACATTCCCCTTAGTCCTGCATGATTTCTTTGAACTCATGTAGCAACTGTTTAATGTGATATCGCAATATATGGAATATTGGAAGTGAGACTAATATGGTTGGTTGTATGATGATCTGAACGTGCTCTACAATATGACGGATCTGAAGAAATTGCAAGTTTCAGGATTGATTCAAAGTGAGATTAATGTACATAAAATGCAAATAGAGAAGAGTTTTTGGGTATTACTTTGTGGTCCAGTGGAAAACGTCAATGGCTAGATGAAACCTAAGGCTGGTTTCACACTTGCTTTCAGATGTGATCAGATTGAAAACACGTCTGCCTGCACCTGATTTGTTTGAGCAACTGTATGCAACTGCAGTGGTATTATGCCTGATTTGAGTGTCGGGACATGCAAAATAACGCTGCGGCTGCATCCGTTTTTTGCCTGAACCATTGGAAAGTTGAACATTTACGTAGGACACACCTAATGGGAGGGTGATGGGGAGGCTGAAGGCATGCTCAGTGTGAAAGCCACATCCACCCCTGGCTAGATCTTCCCCTGGACAGATTTGGCCCCATTGGTGGCTCAGTGGTTAGCACTGTATATGGTGGCCCAGTGGTTAGCACTGCAGACTTGCAGCACTGGGGTCCTGGGTTCAAATTCCACCAAGGACAACATCTGCAAGGAGTTTGTATGTTCTCCTCGTGTTTGCGCGGGTTTCCTCCGGGCACTCTGGTTTCCTCCCACATGAATAAGACTGATAGGATGTTTACATTGCGAGCCTCAATGGGGACAGTATTACTGTTGTATGTAAAGTGCTGTGGAATTAATAGCGCTATTTAAATGAATTATTATTATTATTGAAGAGCTATTTTTTGCCACAATGCGCCACATCCGGTGAAATCAGGCTTTTTAACCAGCCGCAAAATCGCAACACTGTACATTCGGGGAGGAGGTGAAATTTGTAAGGATCCAGTAGAATCCTTGTGTCACTGCAGGTGTCGGCATCCCCATTCTAAGGCTATGAAGACCGGACTAATCAGGGAGGATCTGGTTCTCGCCAGATTAGGACACTGGATTAAAAAATGCAAGTATGAAACCACTGTAGTGATTTGCTCACTGAACGTGTTGGCGGACACTCAAATGGTACAGAAATTGAGGCAAACAGTCATGATTTTACAGTAAAATAAAGTCCAATCGGTTTATTACATTGTAAACCTCATACATGATACAGTCCATTAACATCAATGGAACATTAGTGACTCTCGGTCTGTTCCAATAGCTGGTACGCCTGCCTGGTGATATTTACTCAGTCTGTTACAGCGTCTCAGCAAAGGCATCACAACCTCCACTGACTGACCTCTCAGTCCACCAATCCTAAAAACATACTTCAGGCTCTCCACACATCCCTAGTCTCCTCAACACATGTCTTCCAGGACGCCAGCTACTTCCAAGCATTCTATCCCAAGTGCTGTCAAGGACGATGGCAGCTCCAAAAACTGAGCGAGACCTGGTCTTCATAGGAACTGCCAGAGCCATCCCAAACTCTGCACAAGTGGATACTCCCCCAAGTGCTTCTGGCAACATGGCTGCTGCAAACCCAGAGAAACATGTGACCAAACAGGAAGTTGGACTATATGCCACGTGTTCCACATGAGACACACCTATGGGAGGTTTTTTGTTTTCCTGACACACCCATGTCCTTCTGCTAGCTTGTAAACCCACCACTTGTAATACATCAACTCCTATGACACCACAAGTCCCAGCATACATATTTGCAATACAGCAAGCTGCTATATCACACCACCCTAACTTGATCGGGTTGGGCAACCTTGCACAACCCCGGTGAAAGCCCCTGGTGTGTAGTGCATACCTTGTGATCTGGTAAACCAGGACTCTAAGTCATCCCGGTGACGTCACCACAGGTTCCGTGGCAGGTCATCAAATGCAGACTCCCCACTGTAGCCTCATGCAGCATCCACAGACTTCCCCTCCTGGAGGGATGCAATAGCTGGAATATTGGAAAGTTAGTGCGGCCTAAATGGGGTAAATTGGTACAAAGGACTCACAATACAGTATGTTTTATTAGGTTATTTTATTAAACGTCACAAAGACACGTGATAAAAATGGTGGAGTTAAAACGTGGAAGGAAATCAGCAGAATCCACCAAAACTTAAAGAGAAAGGTGGGAAGAAAAAAGCTCATGGAATCCCACAAATGGCGCCGTACTGTAGATATGTATACAACATACAAATAACCCCAGCCGGATACTCCAAAAAGATATATACAGCAATGCAAATAAGCATGCATAAAAATATCACTAACAAGGTAAGAAAATATATAGCGGGCTAATAAACATGGAAGAAGCAGAACACATCTACCGGGTACTACTGACATCACTATATTTACATTTCCAATAAGACAGAAAATAGTGAAAAAGAGTCTTTTTAATACATAGGTTTTTTGTCTGTTTGCCTTTATGGCAAATTCCTAATCATCATATATCTGTGTGCCATTTTATATAGTGGGCGTGTTTTATATGGGTTGTATTACTCATATTAAGTTTAGAATAAAAGTTACATATTATTTTCTTCTTTCCACTGTTTGCTGCCTTATTGGAAACATGTTCCCTGAGGAAGGAGCTCGGATAGAGGCTCTGAAACGCGTAGGATAAAATAAAGAAACATCTGCCCAGTTAACTCCTTGTTTCCTGGTGATTCCTGGTGGCAGCGCGGGCAATTCGGCATTTTGTCCCATTACAGCATTCCTGTGTCCACGGTTATCGTGAAGGTGCGGCCCTGCAGCAGCCATTCTCTACAAGCCATCTCACAGGCGATTATACCGGTTGTGGGTGACACAACTGAGCCAGGTGAGCAGTTCCTAATATACACCGCTACAAACCTTTGTTAAAAGGATAAGACCCTATGCGCATTTATCTCACGTTTATTGGAAACATGGAACAAGCAAGCATATAGTCATACTGTGAGTAAATAGAGGGGTGATATAGGGGTGGAGACGTTAGAAAAGGGGGTAGTAAAGAGGAAAGAAAAGTAGGAATAAGATAATTACCTCTTGCAAAGTGTGGTGCTGGGCCCTGATGCACGTTTCGGCAATACTGACTTCTTCTGGGGCAGTATACTGCCACCTTCTGATCCCCTGAAGAAATCGCTACATGACAAGAAGGAAAGACGAGCACAATAAGGTCTTATCTGTGAGGATAATCAAACCTTTAGGCTATAGTTTGCTCACATGGGTGGCTTATGTGAGACCCAACCACTTGTAAAACATCAAAAAGCAGCTGCTGTATCCTCAGTATCGTAGATACTTCAGAAAGTGTAGCGGAGAGGATTACATGTCTCTTTGCAGTTATTTGTATGTTGTATACACATCTACCATACTGGAGCATTGTTGGAATTCTATGACATTTTCTCCAGTCTTTTCCATTGAGTTGTGCGACCGCATGCTGATTTCCTCCTCATTTTCCCTTTTAATGTTTTTGGCACAGGCATTAGATTATAACTTGTGTCCTGGTGTACAAATATTTCTTCCTTAGATTATATTCACAATACTCCGTTCATCATTCCATGAATTGAATTAGACACATTTTTCTTCTTTGCGTTACCCACATTGGCGCTCAGATGTGTTTGCTTTCATAAGAGCTACATAGTATACCTAGGGAAAAAAACAAAAAAGCAAGCACCACCAGAAGATAACTTGCAATAAAAATTGTGCAAAAGCATGTATTCCTTCCAAACTGTATAATTTTATAAAATTGATATATTTGGCAAAATATTGATCAATCTTTTGAACCACCCGCCAAGGTCAAGGCAATCTCATCAGGGCAGTCCTACTCTATGTTGTTTTATGCTAGTTGTGCCATGTGGCCTACAACATACACATAAAGAAGAACCATTGAAGGTACCTTTACACGCCGCTACAGCCGGGTGGAAACAACCGGGTTTATGAGAAAAATGTATCTTGCACCGTCAAATCTACCCGAGGTAGCGGCGTGTAAAGGCGGTTGTTGCCACCCGTCACTTGCGGCATCTGTTTCAGAGCAGTGCTCTAAAACAGGTCGATTTCAACACGGTGGTAACGGCATCTAAACAAGCTAAGATAAGGTTGTTTCGCCACCTAGATAACTCCCTGGGGCGTGACACAGCCTCTGTGAAACCACCCCCCTTCAGCAATCATTGGTGGAAGCTCCTGCGTTGCGATTGGTTCTCGCTGCATAGGGCGGCATATTTAAGGAGCTGACCAGTTACACTACACAATTGCTCGAGCGTCATGTATTAATCAGCCTCCTGCGCTGCCTGGCCAATCATGATGCTATTGCTGTGTCCAATCACCGTACGAGCGTCTCGTAATCCACAATTGTGGCACGCCTATGTGTTGTCCCTGCTGCACCAGGTCCTCCCATATTACCTTCTGTAGCGGCGTGTAAATGAGGTAAGGTGCTCTACAGAAGGTAACTTGTGGCACCCGGCGGTGCAACCAGAGATAGATTCAACCTTCTGTAAAGCACCTTGTAGCGGCATGTAAAGGCGGTATGGGGTACCGTTTGCAACCGTTGGTACGTGCTCGTGCACGTGAAACACCCGGTCGTTTCCACCTTGTTGTAGCAGCGTGTAAAGGTACCCTAAGAGTTCTCTTCTGGTCGTGCTGGTTTAATTGTTGTCTTTTGTATACTTGGGAAAGTCAGTTGATTTTCAGATTGGCATTTTTCACCGTTTGCTTTGTAGGAAGACAAGAAGATAATGATTAAGTATAAAATGATGCCAGAATCTGCAGATTATATGACTGATTCTGGGTCAGACTTATTACCTCTAAGAAAATGAACCCAAAGAGATAAGAGATAATCACACAAAGCAGAGAACAAAGAGAAAGAAGAAGGTAAAGAGACATGAGGAGGGAGGAAAAGAAAAAGAGGGAAGATCGGAATTAAAAACATTGTAGAATGTGGAGCGTTCTCCTCGGTGTCTGTTCACACGTTGCGGTTTGTCGTGTTTTTTCAGTGCAGATTTGTCACAGGGAACGCTTTCCCGGTACCAGCAAAGTGACTGTGATTTCTTTAATCTCCTGCACACGCTGCTTATTTCTTTTCCTTGCAGATTTGTCTGTTGCGTGTTTAATTCTTTAAGCGTTCTAATCTTTACCCACGCGTTTCATCTCTTCTTGCTTCGAAGTGGATTCACATAACTCACTGAGACTAATACAATCACATAATGAGAATCTAACACAGACGGGGTGAGACATTTTAGGTCATCTCAGTGCACAAGGCTTATGGTGGGGTTACACGTCCCGATATCGGGACGATATCGCATACAACGCCGCGGGAGCGCGCATTTCGGGAGCGCTTTTCCCGATATCGCATCGCCGGTTTACACGCTGCGATATCGGGAAACAACGTCCCTCCGATGTCTACGCCCACCAACCCAGGAACGACCATTTAACATGGGAGTGAATGGGTGACGTGAGCGTAGACATCGGAGTTGGGCTGTCACACGCAGCGATGCTGGTACAACGGCCTTGCGATATCGGCGAGTTGAATAGCTTTGCTATTCAACTCCAATATCGTTTTGGCATCGTTCCAGCATCGCGTTGTACTGTCAAACAGTACAACGCGCACCCGATATCGGCTCCAACTCGCGACCCACGTGACTTTTTGTCGGAGTTGGGTCGGAGTTGGACGCCGATATCGGGACGTGTAAACCCACCATTAGACTATGGAGTCATTTTACTACTGATGATGAGCTAATTACCAACATTTTAGCTTGGAAGTTTCTACTAAAGTTCACATCTGCGGTCATTTATTCAAAACAAATGAAATGAGCTTTGATTTCCATTAAAAAGGCAAATTCTTATACTCCAAGACTTTCTGACCTGAAAAAATAATTAGTGGCTGAGACCAGAAGGGGTTAAGGGATTTCCTTGACCTGGACAACCCAAAGGCTGTTGGAAATAATAGATTTTGGAAGACTTCTAATTTGAGGACTGCTCTTGAGGTGACATTCACTCTTGGTGATGTGCACTTGCAGTGATTTGCACTCTCAGAGATGTGCACTTGGAGTGATGCATGATTGCAGCTGTATGCACTTGCAGTGATGTACACTTGCAGTGATGCACACTTGTAGTGATGTGTACTTGCAGCTATGTGCATTTGCAGCTGTATGCACTTTTAGTGATGCACACTTGCAGTGATATACACTTGCAGCAATGTGCACTTGCAGTGATGTGCACTTGCAGTGATGCACACTTGTAGTGATGTGTACTTGCAGCTATGTGCATTTGCAGCTGTATGCACTTTTAGTGATGCACACTTGCAGTGATATACACTTGCAGCAATGTGCACTTGCAGTGATGTGCACTTGCAGTGATGCACACTTGTAGTGATGTGTACTTGCAGCTATGTGCATTTGCAGCTGTATGCACTTTTAGTGATGCACACTTGCAGTGATATACACTTGCAGCAATGTGCACTTGCAGTGATGTGCACTTGCAGTGATGCACACTTGTAGTGATGTGTACTTGCAGCTATGTGCATTTGCAGCTGTATGCACTTTTAGTGATGCACACTTGCAGTGATATACACTTGCAGCAATGTGCACTTGAAGCTGTATGTACTTGCAGTGATGTGCACTTGCAGTGATGCGCACTTGCAGCGATGCACACTTGCAGTGATATGCTTCATGTTAGCATAAGCAAGAGAACATGCAATCTGCATACTGTGACTCTGAAGATTTACAATTTATTTTGTTCCATGCCTTTTCTTTATAGAAGCATCCTATAGACTTTTTATTTTCTAAATCTGTGTATGTAGTGTCCATGTGTTAACACACCACTCGCCATCTTCTCTAGTTTTCAGCGCTGTTCTGCTCCTCTTCTCGGTGATGTCGCTCCTCTGCAGACTTCAAGTCACACCCCGCTCTATGTGACCTGGCAGTGGCTTTTATAATATAAATCTATGGGGCATTAGAATGAGGCTGGATTATCTCTGATCTCCTACACTGCAGCTTTATACTGAATCTATTCAGATTTGCTAGAAGACATTATTACTCTGTTGCTTTCTTGCTTCTGGGTTGATGGCTTTCCCGGTCTGTGCTGCACTCCCCGCTCACTGATGCCCCTTCCCTGCTGCCTGGTGCTTCGCTGCCCACCCGGTCCTAACTTAGGATCAGGAGGGGACATGTGAGCGGGGAGCACAGCACAGACCAGAAAACCCGGCAGTGAAGTCTTCTCACCGCCAGCTTCCCTGCCCGGCTCCTGAGCTCCCTGCTCACTGGTGCTGCACTCCCCGCCTGGTCCTAACTTAGGATCGGGTGGGGAGGCGGTGGGGGGAGCGGGGGATCGGGATGAGAGGCTGCGGGGAAGCGAGTAGGGGGCTTAATGATTGTTTAAAACCTTAAAGCTTTTAAACAATCATGTGGCCATTGCAACCATTTCCTCTGCTGCCAGACCTCTTTATAGGGTCCAGGAGCTGAGGAATTACTCGCATTTCCCATTGACTTACGCTGTACTCGTTAATTAGCGAGAAATCACAAGGATACTCGCAGAGTGACGAGTAGCCTGAGTACCGTACTATTCGGCGAGTACCAAATAGTAACGAGTATACTCGCTCATCCCTAGCAAGAATGCATTTGCCCCCGGGCCGGTGCCCAGGTAGCTGCTCAGTGGCTGCCACCTCTGTACTACCTGTAATTATGCTCTGATGTTGCAGACGCCAAACAGGACAGAGCCGGAGAAAGCAATATTCCTTCTGCACATGGTTTATAAACAACACTTTATACAATCTTCACATAGATTTGTTGAAATATTTACATTCCTGTCACTGCAGTCATGGAGAGATTGACGTAAAGGAGGTTCTTCAGAGTGTATCCTCTCCCGATTATGATCTGACCATTATGTAGCCTGTCAGTCACTCCCTGGCAGGTGTTATTAGAAGATCATGTCTCGTACTAACAATGTGATCTTTACACAAACACCTTCTTATAATAGAGGAATGGGTCTGTGTACCGCTATAATGGCGCATGGAGCAGTCAGTGGACGGGACAAATTTAGCTTAATCTCTGCGCTAAACTGCTGAAGTTTTAGAAGTCCTGTAGATATTGAGAGCTAATATGCACGAAAGCCCTTCATTATATCACTGAACAAATACAGACCCCAGACCAGACCACTAAAGAAAAACAATCTACAGACCCCAGACCAGACACCTAGAGAAAGACAGGTCTACAGGCCCCAGACCAGATGCCTAGAGAAAGACAGGTCTACAGACCCCAGACCAGACGCCTAGAGAAAGATAGGTGTACAGTCCTCAGACCAGACGCCTAGAGAAAGACAGGTCTACAGTCCTCAGACCAGACGCCTAGAGAAAGACAGGTCTACAGTCCTCAGACCAGACCCCTAGAGAAAGACATGTCTACAGATCCCTAGAGAAAGACTGGTCTACAGACCCCAGACCAGACCCCTAGAGAAAGACTGGTCTACAGACCCCAGACCAGACCCCTAGAGAAAGACAGGTCTACAGACCCCTAGAGAAAGACAGATCTACAGTCCTCACCAGACCCCTAGAGAAAGACAGGTCGAGAGTCCGCAGACCAGACCTTTAGAGAAAGACAGCTCTATAGTCCTCAAACCAGACCCCTAGAGAAATACATGTCTACAGTCCTCAGACCAGACCCCTAGAGAAATACAGGTCTACAGTCCTCAGACCAGACCCCTAGAGAAATACAGGTCTACAGTCCTCAGACCAGACCCCTAGAGAAATACAGGTCTACAGTCCTCAGACCAGATCCCTGCAGAAATACAGGTCTACAGTCCTCAGACCAGACCCCTAGAGAAAGACAGGTCGAGAGTCCGCAGACCAGACCTTTAGAGAAAGACAGCTCTATAGTCCTCAAACCAGACCCCTAGAGCAGTGATGGCGAACTCCAGGCCTCGAGTGCCACCAACAGTGCATGTTTTCAGGATTTCCTCGGCATTGCATAGAGGTTGGAATCATCACCAGTGCAGGTGATTATATTACCACCTGTGCAATATAAGGAAATCCTGAAAACCTGCACTGTTGGTGGCACTCGAGGCCTGGAGTTCGCCATCACTGCCCTAGAGAAATACATGTCTACAGTCCTCAGACCAGACCCCTAGAGAAATACAGGTCTACAGTCCTCAGACCAGATCCCTACAGAAATACAGGTCGAGAGTCCACAGACCAGACCTCTAGAGAAAGACAGCTCTATAGTCCTCAAACCAGACCCCTAGAGAAATAGGGGTCTACAGTCCTCAGATCAGACCCCTAGGGAAATATAGGTCTACAGTCCTCAGACCAGACCCCTAGAGAAAGACAGGTCTACAGACCCCAGACCAGACCCCTAGAGAAATACGGTTCTACAGACCCCAGACCAGACCCCTAGAGAAAGACAGTTCTACAGGCCTCAGACCAGACCCCCAGAGAAAGACAGGTGTACCGTCCTCAGACCCCAGATCCCTAAAGAAAGACACGTCTACAGTCCTCAGACCAGACCCCTAGAGAAAGACAGGTGTACCGTTCTCAGACCCCAGATCCCTTAAGAAAGACAGTTCAACAGACCCTAGACCAGACCCTTAGAGAAAGACAGGTCTACTGTCCTCAGACCAGACCCCAGGAGAAAGACAGGTCTACAGACTCCAGACCAGTCCCCATAATTTAATACAATCTACAATCCCTAGATCAGAGACCCTATACAGTTACAGACCCCGGACAGAAACTATATTCAGATACAGACCCCAGATCAGGACTGTAAACAGATCCTTACCTCAGACCAGAGACCCTATAAAGATATAGACTCCAGACCAGAGACCCTATAAAGATACAGACCCTAGACCAAAGACCCTAAAGAGGATCAAACTTTTACTAAATAATCTTGGGAAACTTACCGTACATCTGAATTATGCCATACAAACTTCCATTTACAAATCGTCTCATATGGATATACTGTATAGGTATGTTGTATTATATTATTCATCCTATTCCGGCTTTGCCTGTTGGGTTTTCATTATGGATAATAAAAAAACTTCTTTCACTCCCTAACCTGCAATGTGAATAGGTGCATAACTAAACAAAATCTAATGTAACAAAAAAGGCAGCTGCATTCTGTAATGCTACAGCATGGAAGCATGAATATAGAACATGAAATAGCATTACAGCTAAGGAAGTATGAAAAAATTAGACACTTGGTATATACATATGTCCAGATCTATATCCACCCAGTAGTCACGTCATAAGGGGTGCACCATGCTACTAGAACAGGGTTTTTGCAAAATAACCAAGGCTTATCAACTTAAAACCTTTAGGCCTAAATCATGAAGCCACTTAAGCGTCCTGTATACTCTATAAAGGATATACAGTTGAGAGAAGCGTCTGGCTCATTGAGCGACAGCCTGGGTATCATACTCATGATCGACTCCCAGCGTTCAGCTGTTATACCCTCTATTTGCTGTTCCCATTTGTCCAGTGCCCGTATCAGGTGTTTTAACAGAGCCATTGCCAAGAGGTATCCGTATACAAAGGAAATGATGCCTTTAGTGGAGGTCTGCGCGCCAATCATAGTGATAGCAGTATCATGGTGTATGTCCATACAATGCGTTCGAGCCTGCGCCATGTAGGCATGTCGCACTACAAATACCGGTAGAACGAGGAGTGTGGGAGCGAAAATTCACTCTGCAAGGTTTCAAATGTTTTAAAAATGTGGCTCTCTCAGCAGTTCCACCAGCTGAGAGAGCCACCAAATGCCCACACGCCGCCACTGCGCGAATCCCCTCAGTGCCTGCAGGTGCGGCAGCCTTCTCAGTTTTTCCCATACTTTAATCATGAGTAGCACCGTGGACAGCTTGTGGGATCAGGGTCGAAGGGTTCCAGCTTCTAATTTCGCCAGCAACGGTCCCCGCCCCCCAGAAACTGAAGGATACCCTTACCTCCCCCCTGCCCCGCAACTGAGTGCTCCACGCCCCGGTCAAATGCTGACACTGTGAGGACAGAAAATACAGCCAAGGGTTGGGCAAGGCCAGCCCCCCCTCCTCCTTACCCCTCTGCAGGTGTTTCAATTTTATCCGTGCTCCCTTTTTCCCCCAAATAAGCTCCCTGAATAAGGCGTTAATTTAAAAAAATCTATTCTGTGGAAGCCAAATTGGGGAGTTATGAAGGACGTACAAAAGCTGAGGCATGATCACCATCTTCAGCAGGTTCACCCCCCCACCACTGAGACGTGTAGCTTGGCCCAGACCTTAATCTTCTGCTTAATCGTAGACATTAGAGGTGTAAGGTTTAAACGCTCATAGTCAGAAATGTCGCCCGATATATTAATGCCCAGGTATTTGAAGCTGTTTACGACTGGCACGGTATGTCAAGGACTGTGGGATCTATCGGCAAAACCACTCACTTTTCCCAATTTACGGTCAACCCCGAAACGGCTCCAAACTGTGTAAGGAGCGACATGGTATTGCGAAGTGAAGTATCAGGGTCAGCCAAAAACAACATAAGGTCATCCGCATAGAGGGCCACCTTCTTATCCAGCTCGCCATATCGAAACCCCTCAATATCCGGAGCACGTCTTATCCTCGAAACCAAGGGCTCAGTAGCCAAGGCGAAAAGCAGCGGGGACAGCGGGCAGCCCTGCCTCGTACCTCTCTGAAGAGGAAAGTACCCAGACAGTGAACCATTGGCCCGTATCCGTGCCCGTGGCTGAGAGTACAAGAGCCTGATCCAGCCAATAAAGCCAGGTCCAAAGCCCATGCCCTCCAGTACCGCAAAAAGGTACGGCCACTCCACGCTGTCAAATGCCTTGGCGGCATCCAAAGACAGGACTACCCGCCGCCCCACATTATGCGCCTCAACCTGCATATTTAAGAACAATCTACGAATATTCAGAGCCGTTGACTTACGGGGCATAAAACCAGTCTGATCCGGGTGCACCAACGACTCCAACACCTTCGCCAGAAGCTTAATGTCTGCTGTCAGGAGGGAAATAGGCCTATAGAAAGCTGGAGAAGCAGGATCTTTATCTTTCTTAGGCAAAACAGTAATAATTGCCTCCCGCATAGATGGAGGCAGGGTCCCTCGCGTGAGACTGTCATTAAACGTGTCTAGCAATACTGGGAGTAGAACTGTTTTATACGCCTTATAAACCTCCACCGGTAAGCCGTCCACCCCTGGAGTTTTGCCATTCGTCATAGTGCCTAAAGCCCCCTCCAACTCCTCCAGACCCAAAGGTTCGTCCACCAAAGCCCTGTCCGCGTCCGTGAGTCGTGGAAGGTCAGCAGCCCCTATAAAGCCAGCAAGCTCGTCTGCAGATCCCCCCACATGAGAGGAATATAGGTCAGTGTAGAATAGTTCCAGCATATTAAGAATATCAGGAGTGTCCGTAACTAGTGACCCGTCTTCCCTTCGAAGTCCCGCTATGAATAACGACCCCCTCTGTGCTGATGTGATGACCGAAAGCAGATGTCCCACACTCTCCGCACTCTCATAATACTGGGTCGACTGAAACATACGTTTCTGCAACGCCGTTTCCAGAGTCAGTTTATTCACACGGGTCTGAGCCTCCTTAAGTCTCCGTTGTGTAGAGGGGGTGAACCGCACAGACAAAGCCTCCTCTGCAGCCTTCAAGTCCCGCAGCCGAAGTTCCGAGTTAGTTCTAGTGCTAGAACTGATCTTAGAGATTTCACGGATATACATGCCCCGCAAGTACGCCTTCAAAGACTCCCAGACTACCAGGCTTGATATCGTGTTTATATTAAAAGAAAGGAATTCCTGCAGTTCAGAGGCAAAATTACCTGCCCTGTCCACTAGCTGCATCCAGAATGGGTTCAATCGCCATAGGGGCCTTTCCCCGGTTGCATGCACCCCCCCCTAATCTAGACAAGTATAGGAGAGTGGTCCGATACCGTTCTTTGTAAATATTTAGCATACACAACCCTTCCCAACATAGGATCATTCCCCAAGGCTAAATCTATATGGGAAAGGGAGGAGAATGTAGAAGAGAAACACGAGTATTGGTTTACCTCAGGGTTGTAGCACCTCCATAAGTCAGTTAGTGCCAACTCGCGTATAAGCGTCCCAAAAGGCGTACAGTTACCCCCTGACTTTATTGGTGCGTGATTTCCCCTATCCCAATAAGTGTCAATTATGTTGTTAAAGTCACCCACCCATAAACACGGGACCCCTTGAAAATCACTTAGAATATTCATTATACGATACATGGAATTACTGCTATATGGCGGGGGATGTAGACAGATACAAGCACCAGAGAAACAGCATATAACGTGCAATGTAGAACAACAAACCGGCCTTCATCGTCTTCCACCACCCGTCTACACTCAAACCGGGCATCTCGTCTGACCAGGATGCTAACCCCTCTAGAAAACTGCGAATGTGTAGAGTGGTATCCTGCCTGTATCCATCTCTTGTCTAAAATATCGAGCTTCTCACTGGTAAGGTGTGTTTCCTGTAAGCAGACCACTGTTGGCTTGTGTTCTGAAATAAAAGAAAAAATCGCCTGCCTCTTGACTGGAGATTTCAGCCTCCTAACATTCCAGCTAAGGACTGTGATGTCTCCCATATCTATAGAGTAAAAGAGGTATCAATCCTCGTTGATGGCTCCTGGGCATGTACAGGTTAACACGTGCAATAGTAGCAAAGGACCTACTTCCCTCCCCCCCCTCCCATCCCCTGAACAAAACACCCCAACACTAGACGTGCCATGTAATTCCCGCAAGGGCAAACGTTGACCCCTAGATGAAGAGCCAACTAGGCACCGGTCGTCTCACTCCTCCCCGCTATGCCTCCACTTGTCAGGATACCACCCCACAGCACAAAGTAAGCATCAAGACATGTACTGAAAACCATACATTTGCGAGCCCGTATCATCAACCACGATCCGCTCCCCCCTTCCCCAAATGCTGTTCATTGATGTCCAGCCACTCCGCAGCGGCCTCAGCCTCCAAATAGAAATGAGTCTTTTTCTCGGCCTCCACCCGCAATTTGGCCAGGAATATCATGGAGTACTTGACACCAAGCACTCGTAGCCTCCTTTTGACATCAGTAAATTTTGCTTCATTTTCTGCACTTTCGGCGAAAAATCCGGGTAAAAGGAGACTCTGGATCCCTCAATGGTCACATCATGATGTTCTTTGGAAAACCTGAGGATAATATCTCTGTCCTTATAGTTAAGGAGTTTGGCCAATATAGGTCGTGGTAAGTGGCCAGGAGGAGGGGGGCGAGCAGGGACCCTGTGAGCACGTTCCACCGCATATAGGTGAGTCAGGGTGTCTGAGCCAACTACACCTTTAATCCAATCCTCCACAAAGGCTGTAGGGTCTCTGCCCTCACATCTCTCCGGTACACCCACTATACGCACGTTGTTGCATCTAAGCCTGTTCTCCAGGTCGTCCGTCTTAGTCCATAGGGCATCCACATCCTTCCCAGTCTCCTTATGATATTGCAGGGATTTAGTAACTTTAGCCTCTACAGTATCGACCCAGCGTTCCAGCTGCCCAGTTCTGTCTTTTACTGTATGTAAGTCATGCTTGACTGTCTGCATAGATTCTTGCAGAAATCCCAGCTGAGTGAGTATGTAACGGAGTGGGTAGCCCTGACTGTATTATTATTGAAATGGACACTGAAGTGGACATTACACAGTCCAATACTGCCCCCTTGTGGACAAGTGCTGAAATTGCTGAGGAGATGATTACACCAACTGCTGATCCCCTCCTACATCAGCCATGTGCTGAGGAAGAAAAAGTGCGGGAAACAGAGAAGGAGACAGAGCTCGACCAGGACAGACCTGCCTGTGGGTTCTTCTTGAGAGAGGGCTTCCTTGCAACACCTCTCTGAAAAGATCACGCCGCGGAAGCCGTTGCGACAACCCCCAGGCTGCAGAACATTGTTACCATGAGCCTAACCTGACTGCAGAGCATCGCACTCCTAGAGCATATTCAGAGGCTGTGACGGACACAAGGGAGCCATCTTCGAAACCTATACTCCTTTTTTGCTTCCTTCTTTTTTTCCTCGGACTGAGAGACTATAAACCGGTACCTGTGGAGAGGACTGAGGAGACCAACCCCTTCATCGCTTCCCCTGGAATCGCCACCGTTAGACCCCAGGCCTGTGATGTGGGAGCTACACCTTCTGCTGTTATAGACTGGTAACGTACATTGAGGGAAAGCTAGGGAAAGAGATTGCCAGTACTGTTTTGTTTTCTTTGTTTGTTTGCTGTGCATCCGGAGCTGAATATCAGGGGACTCAACCTTCCCTATGTGTGCAGCCAAACCGGTTGAATGTGTTATCACCATGTTTAATAGTAAAGAAATGTTTCCTCCTGTTAAATCTGAGTATGGGGATTTTGTTGAAGCAGATCATAGACACACACCCGCGGCCTTACTGCCGGTCACTTCAAGTACATTAGAGATAGCAGACCCACATTGCATAACTGCCATTAGAACATCTTTTATAGTGGGCTCAGCAGGAACATGTAGCTGCAGTGATGTTAACTGCTTTCTGTTTTGCTCCACCAGCTCTCCCCAGCTGGCTAGGGGCTCCTGGGTCTCCTGCCCTCCAGTGTCATTAATGTCCTCCTCCCCCTCCTCGCTCATCCCGGACCCTGTACCTTCTCCTCCAGCATCAGTGTTGTCTCCTGGGGATGGCTGGGATCCTCTCTCTATCTCCTCCAGTCTTGCAAACTGCCGCAGCCTGGCCACCATCTCCTTGTTTCTGGCTGCATTGTTGGAGACCGCCTCCTCCACAGCCTGTGCTGAGGCTGTGGTGCCATTTTGGGAGCAGAGGGCCATCTCCCCTGCCGTCTTTCTTATGGCTTTTTTCGGCATCCCGGCGGGGTAAGTGCTGTACTGCCGGCTTCAGATTGTGCCCACAGACCTTATGGTACTATACCGGTAAGTTAACGGCCGTGCTGTGGGGAACAGCGGCTGAGTTTAGACTGGTAGCGCAGGAGCTCTGTGGATGCACGTCCTCCTCACATGCTGCTTGGCCACGCCCCCCGGCCTTTACTTTCTACAGGCCTTTGCTGTGTGCAGGCCTTTGCTGTGAATGACTTCAGCACATCTGAGGCCACAGGACATCACTAGTATCTCTTTGCTCTGGGGGGATTTTGCTCCACTCTTCTTCCAGTCTTTTCCACTGTTCTGTGACTGTTATTGGTTTCTCAGCCATACTGTAACTTTGTCACCAAGGATTATCCAGAGATTTTCTATTGGATTTAGATCAGGACTCTGGGCTGTGGCCATTTCATTGCTTTAGTGTTTTCTGTTTCTATGATCTGCTTTCTCTATTTTGCTGTGTGACAGAGGGCATTACCCTGCATGACAACTGCTGCTGATTGAGTGCTAAATGCAAGCAATGAACTGCGTGTTGTTGAAGAAGGTTCTGATCCACACTTGTATTCACTCTGCCATGTAGCTGTATGAGAGGTACAACCCTGCAGCAGATTCCCCAAACCTTCACACGTCCTCCACCACCTTTCACTGACTTCTTTACACACTTTGGGTTCACTTTTTCCCCAGTTTGTTGACGAGCATAATGTTTCCCATCAGACCCAAATAAATTAAACTTGCTTTTATCACTAAAATGAACAGTGTCCACTTCTCCTTTGTCCACACAACATGCTCCTCACCAAAGATGAGTTTATTCTTGTGATTCTTTATGCTAATGAGAGGTTTGGTCACTGCACAGTGGGCTCTCAGTACAAATGCTCTTAAACATTGTGACACTGTCTAACGAGACACATCCTTACCCTGTTCAGTGCTGAAATGGCAAGCTATTCCAGCTGCAGCATTGAAATTATTACCTATGGAGATTCGCCACATTCTCCTTTCCTCTCTTGCATTTGTCGCCTTCCTAGGGGACTTGAAAGAGTTTGTGATTATGCAAGGATAAAATATTCTAGAAATCACAGTCTTGGAACGACCAGGGTGACCGCTTTGGTTTTATCTGGAAAACCTGGTGCCGGAGGGTTTCAGTCACTTTGTGAGTTCAAACTGGAAAGTTAGGCTGCCGGTTACATAGGTTTTGTCAGATAATTAAGGACATTAGCACCAGGTGCAGATTAACACCAAAAAATTGTAGGGAACTGAGTGTTCTCTAATTGTGATAAGTGTCTTTCTCATTTATCTCATTTACATTTTTATTCTGAGATTCTGAGCTTTAGAATATACAGTATTTAATGTATGAAATAAGCTTAAAAACTGATAATTTCCTCATGTTAGGAGATTGTCACATAGGACAACACATTAATGACCTGAACATTAAGGAAAGTGTGTGATCACCACTGTATTTAGGGTGCCTTCACATTTGCCTTTGGAGCGCAGCGCGTCGAACACAGCCAAACGCTTGCGCACATGCGTTCCTATGTTTAACTTGGAAATCACAGCACTGATGAGAAGTAGTCATTATCACAAATCATTTACATCCTGGTACCTTATAGATGACCTTGACTCTGATCAGGGTCGTCTTTCTCTTCTCCATCTTATCCAGACACCATGATGACTTTTCACATCCACAGCTCGTCTCTGGAGACGTCCATCTTCTTCGGCTTTCTGCAGCACATCCCAACACGATATACTTAAAAATAGCAGAATGATCAACATTTTCGTAAGTAAAAATATCTGCCCTACACTGTGCCTAGGAATAAATAATTGCTCCTCCTCACTGTTCCCTGCACAAAATATGATTTATACACTGTCCCTCTTCTGGCGCAAGCCCTCCACACTGCCCCCCATCACACTGCCCACTCCTTTCCATACTGGGCTCCCTGGTAACACTGTCCTCACACTGTGTCCCCCTATACTGCCCATGGTTTATACTGTTCTCCCTCATCAAACTCCCCAAACTCGATATACTGTCCCCGCATGCTGCCCCCTCTCCATACAGCTCCACATGTGGAGGCCACTGGGACGGGGTACTCGGTACCGGAACGGGGTATCACGGGAGTTATCACGGCAGCCTTGGTCCGGACCGTGTCCCGAGCCCACAAGTAAAGGGGTTTGGGGGTTATTTACAGGGGATATAGTCGTTACGCCACCTGTGGTATGTGGTCAGGGTGACCACCGATGCTGCAGAACCTCCGGGGATGATGTTTGGCAGCCGGTGATGTAACGGCTCTCCATGGGCAGAGCCTGGTTCCCCGGGGCAGTAGTGATAATAGTCTATGAATGATGCAGAGTAGTGGTAGTGGTAGAGATTATAACAGTTTGTGAGGGAGGGAAGGGCTTGAGTGCAAGGATTACACAGACTCACGGTTTTGTAGTTTACCAAATCTTTACTGCAGATTAATTCAGTAGATATTGTCCACGGAGTCTGTACCGGAGCCGGGTTGCTCCCACCCTAGCCGGGTACTTGGCTTCCTACTCCTGATCTGTGTGTGTGGCCCTGCTGCCGCTTTAGCTAGGCTGCCGGCCCTGTCTCTCCTCCCTGGTACCAAACTTGCTAGGCAACTTGAGTCTTATCTTTGTGATATATAATCTTCACTTATCCGGTGTTTTCTGTACTGCTTGTGTTAGGCACGATTGTGGATCCGGTATCTGGTCTTTGCGCTTCACCGGGGTGAGTTGAGGGTAACTCTGGGTGCCGGGTGTGTTCCTCAGCTTTTCCTACTCCTGTTCCTCAGACCCTGACCGGCCTGGAAGTAGACAGTGGACTGTGTGTTGGGCCTAACACAGCCCTTTTGCACCCAGGTCCTTTCCCTCTGTCCTCTCAGGATCTGAATTAACTGACACTTCCTCTCCACCCAAAATATACAGGGAAGCAGCTTTAGCTCCCCCTTCTGGCCTGGAGGCGCTAGTGTAGTGTAGTGTTGTGGGGAATTAACCCTTAGTGTTGTTATAGTGGCACATTAACCCCTGGGGTGCCACATTCACATGTTCAGTCTCTATTCTGTGCCCCTTTACATTTTTCTCATCCCCTACTGTTTCTTCATTAATTCATCCCTTTCTCACTCTATAGACTGTATCTACACCCATCCGTTCCTCACTCCCCATACTGTGTCGGCAGCCATCCTCCCTCACTCCACAAACTGTGTTCACACCCATCCCCCTCTCACTCCTCATACTGTGTCAGCATCCATCCCTTCTCCCTCCCCATAATGTGTCCACACCAATCCCCCCTCACTTCACGTACTGTGCTTCAGCCATCCCCCTGTCACTCTTCATACTGTGTCCATACTGTTCCCCCCTAACTATACTGTGCCACATCCATCCCCCTTACTCCTCATACTGTGTCCATACTGGGGAGCTGCAATGTGGCAGTTGCCTGGCACTGAGTAGTCAGACATGTCCACCATTCAGCACCGTACACACACCTCATGCAATGACCTGCAGTCTGAGCATCAACAAGCCGCCACTACCCTAAGCTGAGAAAATGGCATGTCTTCCCCCAACAGACCACGCCTCCTCCTGAAACACTTAGCCAATCACAAGCACCGCACACGGGGCTGTCCGGAGCCAATAGCCGGGGCTGTCCAATTAGGTTAAGCAAAGGATGTGGGAGTGGGAAGGGGGACAAGTGCCACTGACCAACCACCACTCGGGAGAAACATGGCTGGATGCCTGTATGTACCAAGGGGCGGCACTGGACCTGGTGTGTGAATTATAGCCAATCAATCCTGCAGCAGAGGGACAATGCATCCTGCACTAGGGGACTACATATAAATCATGGGGCCCGATAGTAGAAGTTCTTATTGCCCCCCAAAAAATATTTGCCTGGGTCACATAATAACATATCTCACAACTTTGCAGTACTTCCAAAGTAATTTTCCTTCTATTGAAGCCCCTTGATTAGCCTTTCGTTACAGCCATAAAGAGTGATGCCAACAAAAGTGTCCCCCAAACACTATATGATGACCCGCAGTGAATTCCTCCATATGCACAGTATGATGACTCTACTGTAAGCCCCTCAACTACACTGGCACAGTATGATCTCCAACTGTGACCCCATACAGCCCTCCATACAATATAATGGACCGACATAATGGCCCCTAAACCTATTTGCTGTATAATGGCCCCAACACAACCCTCAAACAGCCCTGCATAAAGTATAAAAGCTCCTCACACCCCTCGAAGTATTATCATGCCCCCAAAGAGCCCTCCACCTACTACACAAGCAACTCTGCTCCGTACGACCCGTACACACACGGCTCTGCTCCATATGCCCCGTACACACGCAGCTCTGCTCCATACACCTAGTACACTCTCAGCTCCTCTCTGTACACCCAGCACACTCTCAGCTCTGCTCCATAGAACTCGTACACTCTCAGCTCTGTTCCGTACACGTAGTACACTCTGTTTTGCTACTTACACCTAGTACACTCCCAGCTCTGCTCTGTACAACTCGTACACTCTCAGCTCTGCTCTGTACACCTAGTACACTCTCAGCTCTGCTCTGTACAACTCGTACACACGTGGCTCTGCTCCATACACCTGGTACACTCTCAGCTCCTCTCCGTACACCCAGCACACTCTCAGCTCTGCTTCATACAACTCGTACACTCTCAGCTCTGCTCCGTACACGTAGTACACTCTCAGCTTTGCTACTTACACCTAGTACATGTGGCACCCTGTGCCAGGTCGCCACAGACTCCCTTGGGACATGGAAGGATGTAACACAGCGACTAACCCCACTAACACACATCACCTTTCACCCCAGGCCTGTAGGGGGAGCTCCACTGGTTGCCTTAAGCCAGTTCCCCCTATAAATACGGGTTCTGGAGGGAGAAACACCAGAGTGTGCACTCACTACAGTGAAGAGCTGAGTGAGCTGAGGTGGTACTGGAGCCGTGCTAGGCCCATACCAGCATCCACCTGAGACAGTGGTAGACCCGCAGAGTAGGGGTCGCAGGCAGAGGAGAGAAACGTTCTACAAGAAGGGGGCAGAGGAGTCATACCGACTCACCCCGGCAGAGTTCCGGTCACTGGGTCCGAGCTACAGGGGCATAGAGAATAGGCCCTGCAGAGAAACCAGCACTACAAGGAGGTTTAGCTTCCAGGACACCCAAAGCACCACCAAATGAGAGCCTGGAGTCTAGAGCAGACAGGAAGTCCCATAGAAGTGCCCTCAGTGCGGCAAACCCGGGTGTGGAGAGTCACACAGAAAGAGAGAAGTAACGGTCTGGTTGGGTTCCAAGCCTGCCAGACTCTGACAGAACAACTGATACGAGGAGGCCTACAACCCTACTCGCTGTGGAAATCCTGAAGTGTTTACCTCATCTCCGGTCGAGTGTACCCATACAGAACACCAGTAAAGGTACCAAAAGACTTTATGTTTGCGTGTCCCTCCTTCCATCTGCACCACATTGACCACGCTACCCTATTTCCCTCACCACAACTTACAGCCCCGGGGACCCCCGCTCGTCCTGAAGGGAGCGGTTCCACCTTGCTGCCGCCCATCACCCCGGAGGCTCAAGCAGCGCCGGTGCCATCACCGGACCTCTACAGGTGGCGTCACGACAGACATTTTATTATTTTCTTGCCATCCTCCACCTTTTATCTGCATCCCCGGGCCCACGGCCTCAGGCACCGCTACCCGTGACTTCCCCCAGAGACCGCGCCTGAGTGATCCGAGTACCCACAGGACCTGGGCTGGACATACACTCTCAGCTCTGCTATGTACAACTCGTACACTCTCAGCTCTGCTCTGTACAACTCGCACACACGCGGCTCTGCTCCATACACCTAGTACACTCTCAGCTCTGCTCTGTACACATGCGGCTCCGCTCTGTACACCTCGTACACATGCGGATCTGCTCCGTACACCTCGTATACTCTTGGCTCTGCTCCGTACAACTCGTACACACACGGCTCTGCTCCATACACCTCGTACACACACGGCTCTGCTCCGTACACCTAGTACACACACAGCTCTGCTCCGTACACATGCGGCTCCGCTCTGCTCCGTACACCGCATACACATGCGGCTCTGCTCCGTACACCTCGTATACTCTTGGCTCTGCTCCGCACACCTCGTACACACATGGCTCTGCTCCATACACTTTGTACACACACGGCTCTGCTCCGTACACCTAGTACACACACAGCTCTGCTCTGTACACCTCGTACACACGGCTCCACTCCGTAAACCTCGTATGCACACAGCTCTGCTCCGTACACCTCATACACATGGCTACTCTCTGTACACCACATACACACATGGCTCTGTTCTGTACACATGCGGCTCCGCTCTGTACACCTCGTGCACACATGGCTCTGCTCCCTACACATGTCGCTCTGCTCTGTACACCTTGTACACAAGCGGCTCCGCTCCATACACCTCGTACACAACGGCTCTGCTCCGTACACCTAATATACACACGGCTCTGCTCCGTACACCTCATATGCACACAGCTCTGCCCTGTACACCTCGTACACACATGGCTCTGCTCTGTACACATGCGGCTCCGCTCTGCACACCTTCGTGCACACATGCCTCTGCTCCGTACACATGTGGCTCCGCTCTGAACACCTCGTACACATGCGGCTCCGCTCCGTACACCTCGTACACTCTTGGCTCTGCTCCATACATCTCGTACACACATGGCTTTGCTCCGTACACCTCGTACACACACGGCTCTGCTCCATACACCTCGTACACACACGGCTCTGCTCCGTACAGCTCGTACACACACGGCTCTGCTCCGTACACCTCGTATGCACACTGCTCTGCTCCATACACCTCGTACACATGCGGCTCTGCTCCATACACGTTGTACACATGCAGCTCCGCTCCGTACACCTTGTACACATGCGGCTCCGCTCCGTACACTTCATACACACGCGGCTCCGTTCCGTACACCTCATACACGCGGCTCCGCTCCGTACACCTCGTACACATGCGGCTCCGCTCCGTACACCTCGTACACACACAGTTCTGCTTTGTATGCTTCGTGCATACTTGGCTCTGATCCGCATGCCTCATACACACGTGGCTCTACCCCATACACCTAGTACACTCTCGGCACTGCTACATCCACACTATAAATTCCTCCTGACCCCACACATAAACTTCACCTTATTCAGCATCATGAAGACCAGCACAGCAGAGTCCTGCATACACTGAGGAGCTGATCATGTGACCCCTGACTCCTCCTCTCCATTGACATTATCACAGGTTCTGTAAGCACAGAGCACTCAGCACAGTGTGCGCCTCTGCAGATAGAGAAGAGTACCAATTCACACTGCTGGGGGGGGTTAGGGGCGCTGCAGGAGGAGGCTGAGGGCGCCCCCTGCCTGCTGTGCCCAGGGCAGATGCCCCGTCATTCCTCCCTAGATACGGCCCTGCCTACTGTAATAGAACAATGAGCCATGTTTGAGTTCATTTTTCTTTCTTTTTTCCCTCTATCACAATATTATATGGGATTGATTTTTTTTATAATTTTTATTGGTGGAGACAGCAAAAAGGAATTTTATAAATGCCCTCTACAATAAATTCATGAATAACTAAATAATCTGAATAAATAATAAATGGAAAGTGGCTAATCACATACACCAGTTTGTCGGAATCTTGACACTTTCATTTGAACACCTTCAAACAGAAGTTTAGGATCAGCCTAGATGTATATAATAGCCATAGACTGACATCCCATCAATAAGATTCCCTGCCCATGCTGGTTCAAATACAGATGTCACAAATCAAGAATCATTTTTAATATTTTTAATGGGTTTGGATTAAATATTTGATGTTTTTATTGATTTCAGGTAAATTTTTATATAAGTGTTGTGTATGTCATTTATAATGAAAATGAATGTTTTGCTTTATCTAATTGTCTAACGTGCTCAGGGTCAAATACCTATATTTTTATAAGACGAGCAGTGGACGTTTCCAATTGGTCTACATTGTTGATATAGGTTGAGCTTGTAACTTGCTGGTCACTCTGTAAATGTATCCCTGATGAAGACGTCAGAACGACCTAGAAACGCATTGGAATGAAGTCAACCAATTTGTAATACAGAGGGCGTGTGTTATTATACACAGCAGTGTGGATCAAATTATCAATTTCCATTCTGGGGATTGTGACCACCTTTGAGGTGGGGGATCCAGCAGCATGTGTCTGACACGCAAAAATACCGGTTGTGGGTCGCACAACCGATAAAGGTGAGCAGTTCTCACACAGCATACTCATTGCACGTCAAACAGATTAGACCCATTGAGCCCTTGTCTACCCTCTTTCTTTAAATACAGAGCCCATATCAGACTCCCTAAACCAATACAAACCCCAGATTAGACCCAATAAACTGATGTAGACCCCCTAAACAAATACAGATCCCATACCAGAATCCCTAAACCAATACAGACCCCCAGACCATACCCTCTAATCCAATACAAACCCCATATCAGACCCCCTAAACCAATACAGACCCCCAGATAAGAACCCCTAAACCAATACAGACCCCCATATCAGACCACCTATTCCAATACAGACCCCATATCAGACCCCTAATCCAATACAGACCCCAAGATCAGACCCCCTAAACCAATACCAACCCCCATATCAGACCCCCTATACCAATACAGACCCCAAGATCAGACCACCTAACACAATACAGACCCCAAATCTGGTCTCCTAGGAGTGTTTTCACATTGCATTCTCCTACACTTTGTGGTCCCATCGGGACTTGGATCCAAACATATACTGGAGGCTGACACTCAGATTTGGTAGACTGTATCTAGGTGTCCACCTCCAGTAGACGTATACTTCTGAAAATGCTGCACGTCAGAGCACACAGTGACTCCGTTGCACCATAACAGTCAAGGGCCCTATTGACTAAGATGTTCAAATCGTGGGAGTTTGGGCGTAAGCCAAGACAAGACCACTGAATGAGTAGAACGTAATGCGAAAGGAGCCTAAAAATTCAGGACTGAATGTGCCAATACACACTGGATGGATGTTTGCTGAATGCTTCAGATGATTGTCCTCAGCTGGCTGTCCCATACACAGGAGCAATCACTCTGCTGCTGAATAAACCGAAATTAGATATTCATGATGGACATCTCTACTGACCATCCATTGGCCGGTAGGCTTGTGCTTGAATACACATTAGACTGTCAGCCGAACACAACAATATTGGTTATCAGCTACCAAGCCACGCCCATGAAACTTGCACTTGAACAGGACGAGTTGCAGATTATTTGAGTTTCGGTACAGGTGACTTTGTCCCCCACATTGTATTCCAATATCAAAAATAACCTCTTAAATTATATTACTGTCACGAGGATCTCTTGTCCTTGGGAGACTTGTGACAGGTTTGGTTTGAGTCTCCCATTTTCTTGTGATTTCAAATGGAGTTGCTTTCTTTTGGTGAAGCAAGTATTAATGAATCTTTCCTTGCTAGAAGTTTCTGGGTCTGGTGCTGCCGGTTTATGACCACTTCCTTTCCCTTTAAATAGACCCATGTTCCATCACCTGATGCTGGTTATAGAGATTCAAACAGATCTGACCACCTTGGAGGAAGGAAGGTTGGTGTAGCTGCTGGAATCCTGTTACCTGCAGGATTGAAGTTGTTGAGTATCCTTTTGCTTATGTCCCATGTCTTTCTACTTTCCCTAGTGTTGCACTATGTAGACATGAAGTCTAGTGCACTCACTGGCCTGTGTATTAGCTAGGGTTACTGGGTAACAGTGCAGGGGTTCGTCATGTGATGGCTTCAGGGGGGGAAGAACCCACTTAGGGACGTAAAGGAGTGCAGGATGCAGCACAGTTTGGTGTCAGGTGGCAACCTCTCTCCCCTCTCCCTACTGTTAGGACCTTTCTCCTCTTTTCCATCACCCGTTCTAATCTTTGTATTGCGTTGTGCACTGTATATTCCCTTGTCCATGTGTGATAATTCGTATACCCTAGGCATGTTTAAATGGCATGTCGGCAGGATGATTTCACCCCCAAACTATTTATAGGTGCATGTAGCTCTTCGATACACAAGTCCAGAAATGCCTTCAAATGGCCGGTCCGTTGCTCCGTTACTGTGAAATCAGTGTTAGAATTAATATGTAAATTATGCTGACAGGCTATGGTAGATCTGAAGCCTCCGTCACTCCAGTTCTATTTTATCTTTGAATTAATTGAGCCTCAGTCATCCCAGCTCTATTTGCTGCCTCCTGCTTGACTGACAGCCTCTCTGCTCTGTGACTTCAGATAAGAGCCGTCATTCAAGTATGAGGCAGAAAATAGAGCTGGAGTGACGAAGGATCCATATCTACCATCTAAGATTGAATAATTGTACTGTTGATGATACGACTGTGATTCTGGGGTGATGGGCGATTTATGAAGTAAGTTGATGTCTCGAGTATCAATCAAAAGGGAGACATCTGGGCGCTAGAGGGCTGGATTTAATTTTAGGCTGGTCTCAGCTCCCTGCAGTCAGGTGTTGCACATGTCTGAACAGAGTTTTAGTGAAATATTTAGAAGAGGAGATGGATTAAAGAAACCTTCTATTAATAGTGAGTGCCATTACTTTGTTATAAAGTGTAGGTTACATACGTTTAAAAAAAAAGTTAATTATGGCAACAATGTGACATCTGGAGAATAATGTAAACTCGTGTGTTCTCTGAAGCGCACGGCATGATGACTTCAATATAGTCGAGCATTGCTTCACCGACATGCAAAGGGTGAACAATCATTTCCCACATAATGTAATAATTGTCTGAGCAAACACTCCCAGCCCTCAGCGGCTTATTGACTAATCACTGTTCAGCTTCTAGAGGAGCCGCCATTGTGCACATACTGCCATAACTGTTTCACCCCATCTCACACTGATTATTCCTGTTCTGCTCCACCTCACTTGTCTTGAGAACTGCAATATTCCATGTCATGTTGTGCCACATTATTTCTATGATTATATATATACACATTAGATTTTGTCTTGTACTACCCTGATGAAGAGAACTGAGTTGTCTCCACAGCTGCTGCTATTCATCATCTTTTCAGTTCGCCACTAAAAGGTGTCAACCACTGAGACTCTCAGATTTTCATATTTTTCTATCTACTGCTTAACAAACATGCAATTTTAGGTGTATTTTTTCCCCCCATATTAATATAGGAGCCTGAAAAAGGAACACCCCCCATCCCGAGTATTCCTTTGAGCTGCGGGAATGAAATAAGAACAAAAATGTGACATTTTCACCTGCTCAAGTGAATGTGCCTTTATGCAAACTCTTTTCTGTTCTGCACAATTCATTCTTGTGTTTTTCTCATTTTTTTTCTAATACGAATACAAGAGCCCCTCCCCAAAAAGTTAAAATTTGTAGTAGCTTTTTTTACATGCAGAATCAATTTTTCTGCAGCAAATCTATACTAATACATTAAAAAAAGGAGAAATGTTCTAAATGTTGCAACAAACGTTTCTTACCTGCAGATAATGATTTATTTCTCTACGTCTTGTTTCCACGTGTAGGAACGTGTCCTGTATAAGATCTGTGTTTGATCCAATTGAACACAATCATCCCAGTTCATATCTAGAGATTATACTTTCTTAACAATTCCCTCAGCTGAGGGTTTGCTACAGTTGTATCCAGTCTAGTAAACTGGGAGCTAAAGTATCATCAGAAAAAATCTTTTTCCTGACCAGATATTTTGTTACATTGGTATCCGTGCAGGTAAAGGTCATTTCGCTCTTAGGATACTACAATCATATTCATACACACACAATGGGAGCGTTTTTCCTTGTGATGACTGGGCACAGCTTGTCTCCAGTGTGGCCGCACTGCTGATAGATCCTCTTTGGTGGGAAGCAGGGAGCGCGCGCTGGATGATGTCAGTATTAGATATGTACTGTGATGGGGGTGAGCCATCGCTGAACATATAAATGTATCAGTGTGTCTGCAGTGCCACCCGCATCATAGAGAGGGCCGCTTGCTGTTCGGCCATGTCTAATAAAGACGTCACGCTGCAGCAACCAGAAGCCCTTTGCTACTACTGGGAGGGCGGCCCAGGGGGCAAATGCATACCTACCCCCCAGCCCCATCCACCCTTGATTAGCAGACTAATAAAACATGGTAACAAACCCTCAGCTCTGAGAATCATCAGGTCAGAATGGTTTTTCAGTCTCTGGCTTTAACCCTTGTTCTGTGCCATGAAATGCATAAGCAATCTACATGGGCTCAAATTGACCCCATTGAACCAGATAAGGGTTAAATAATGATTTTGGCATTACTGACAGCAAGTAGAGATCTGGATTAGGGTGAGACATCTGAGTGCCCACAATTATGGCGGAAAACATGACGTTTAGCAAAACTATGTGATTGCATTTTTACGCGCCAAGCCTGTGCCATTCTTTGATTACGTTGGCAGACGCTGAACCTAGAGTTTATCCAGTGGGGAACTCAGTTTACGCAGTAATGAATAGCGAGGCCGGCGACTTGGCCGCAAAGTGAAAGAAGCTTCTACAAACGATTATGTAACTTTCAATCATGAGCCACAAGCTAATGGAACACTAAAGGATGTGAGATGCCTGATACATTGTAACAAACCATTCAAAAGTGACCTGAACGAGGCTCAACGTACATGCTGTGATTCTATTAAAGCTGATGGTCGGGATGGGGCTTTACCATGGTGCAATTTTAGAAATCTGGTTGGAGTTGGACTGCAGTGAATAATAAGGACGTTACTGAGAAGGACTGGGAATAAAATACTCTGGCTTTAATCTCCATTTTTCATCCTATTATAGCTCTCCTAGCCACCATTTTATAACTTTGAAGTCCGGTTTCGGGTGTTCCATCCTGAACCCGGTCTTTAAAAATAAGTCCGGCCAAATCCCCAAATCTCTACTGGTCCCAGGTGGTGGGAACATTATTTGCAGTCATGACTCGCACAGATATTATAATATATCTACAATGAATAAAACACAAGAAAAGAGAAAACTTTACTTTATTTAATTGTAAAAAATATCATGCACAATAAAACCTGAGATCTGGTGCTGGAATCAAATGAACTCCAAGGACGGGAAATGTTGGATTTCCATCCATGAAGAACACTTTGGTGAAATTTTATCCATTTTAGGAACTTGGGCTGTCAATCAAGAGGGCAAACAAGAAAGTCCGAGAGTCACTGATGGTGAATGAAACTTGGAAAATCCTATATTCATGGGCAACGGGAACTTAAATAAACACATTGTACATAATAATTCTTCACAGGATGGATGGTGATGATCCTGATCACTAATACTAATACCGATATATTGACGATTAGTAGCCTAAAAAAATCATAAACATCTCACAAAACATTGGCGCACAATAATGAAGTGTAAACTTAGTGCAAATGTATCACCGTAGTGCATGTTTTCACTTATTTGCACCTTTTCTCACAGTACATTGTTTCTTCGCTCCAAAAACTGGTGTTTGTCAATAATTACATTTCCGCTAATGATATCTCGCACCCAATTTGGAGTGTCACAGGTTATGAAGACTGACGTTTTACATTCAAGTCTAAAAATCTATTGTTCCATTAAATTGCACCAAGTTTATTAAAAGGTGACGTCCCTTAACAAAAACACTATTCAAGTTTTGTTGCGCGAGATGCGAAAAGTAAAAAAAAAAGTGCAGCCTGATTATTAAATATGGGCTTTGTTTTTTCTTTATAAATTAGACTATAAAACTCTATGATAAAACTTTGGTGGAAAACATTGTAAAAATAGCAGCATGGACTTTAGTACCGGTGGACCAGGGGCGTAACTACAACAGGTGCAGGGGATGCAATCGCACCCAGGCCCTGGAGCCTAGGTGGCCCCAAAAGTCCCTTTGGCCTATAGAAAACGACTAATGCTATTAAAGATTTGCAATAATTGGGGGGTCCCATTGGAGCTTTTGAATTGGGGCCAATAAGCTTCAAGTTAAGCCATTGCTGTAGACCATTATGCTCATCGGGAATCATCACTCCTATCATGCCTCTGATGGTGCATGGATTTCTTAAACCTGAAACGAGATAACCTCCGCCCCCTACCGACAACAGCACCAAATTGAGGAATAGAAAAGCTAGACTAAACTTTCTAAGAGGTTCTGCTTGATATATTAAAAGTCTGCTCAAGCAATTTCAGCCATATAGTGGCGTATGTCATACGCAGATTCTGCTATATGTATGGGACGATACTAAGGGGGGTTGGGTTTCTTGGATGATGCTGCTTGGGCGAGATCACGCTTGTGCACAACTTCCATAATTTCCAGCATGCATTGCTTTTTGATCTCTGGTGGCAGCTGCTCCACTTTTTCTTCAATATGTCTGTAGAAATGGTAATTCTCCCCCTTCTTTGGTGGAACTTGGGGTTCCATCACGCTTGAGGCTCCAACCAGATTGGGATCAACATGCTCCAGAGTGGGCATGGTTGCTGGAGCTTGGAGATTCTGAAAAGTGCTGGAAAAACACAGTAAAAAGGGGTCAGAACAACAATTGTTCATAATACGATCTTTCCAGGTATGACTGGCCCTAGTGTCCCATTCCTTATATGACTCACCCTGACATGAAGCTCCTAGTTAATCTTTCTTGAAATGAACCTGCTAGTTGATCTTGACCTGAACCTCCCAGTTGACTCTACTTGACGTGCACCTCCTAGTTGACCATTTTGCTGTGACCTGGTATGAGGTTCATTCTAGTTCCTCATTTACTATTTTTCTAACATTGACCACCATCAATTAAGATTGTTCAGCCAAGCATTATTGCTTCAGACCTGACTATTCACATGCACGTCTTCTAAATGAGCATGCAGTTCATTTTTTCTTCAATGGATAGAAAAAGCCACTAGGGGTGTATTATCTCTTCTTAGGACAAAGAGTGGGCCATATTGACATTAAACATACTTGCCTTTTCTTTCCTCTGCCTAAGCACCACCATTGACTCTAGTTTGCTTGTGCTGCTGAACCTGACAAATTCATCCAACCTTTATCTGTCCAGACCATACCCACCATACCATTATTGCCACTGTGAATGCAGAGAACCCTCCTCAGACCCTTGCTAGAAAGTCCTGACCTAAGCTGGGTCCCTGTTCTCTAAGGGATCCAAGTCGGTGTCTTATGTGTAAGCATTTTAGGATAAAGTTGACTTACGTTATTGCAATGGACAACTGATTTAGATGTCCGTACAGTCCTGTTACTGAAGAAGCATCCGATGCAATTCCAATGGTATTTCCTGTTAATTGAAGGAGCAAAGCATTAATACTGTGTTCTAGTGTGTGGATCCTGAGTTTGCCAAAAAACGGAGAGAGAAAGAGATTCCTGGTGAAGCAGAAGCGCGGGTTTATACCAATTCATCACTCTATATCGACTTGTCCTGAGCTTGGACAGGTCTATCCTATGTGTTAATTCCTTGAGACCCATTTCCAAACTATAACTTTTTGTGGCGAGTACCAAGAGGTGGGCATTAGACTGATTGGGTCCACCGCTTGTGGGACTTGTGGTCTTATACGCCATTCAATATTTTTATTTTGATAATTTTGACACAGAGAGATTAAGTTTGCAAAACTCAGGAGACCTGGATGTGGCAACGTGGTACTTCAATGGGTGGGAAATGTAGGACCTTATAGATAGAATCTAGTGCTAACTGACTCCTCGGTTGAGTGTGTGCTTGCTCTTTAAATGCAATCCCCTGTCCATGTGGTTTTGTTCTTTGGGTATAAAACGGCAGAAATACTCAATAGTAAGAAAGAGAATGATGTTAAGGACTGACATGTGCTTAATGCTCTAAACCGAGCAGAAGTAGTCTGGAAAAGTGCCACATTTCTGGCAGAGAGCAACGTGACTGCATTATAAGTCCCTGGATACCATACAACCATCCTCTATAACCTCTGCACTTTGAGTAATTTGAAAAACCTCTAAATTATTTCTGACCAGTTTTTTCCATTCCGGTTGTAGTCCTTTGGCTCTTGCCCTCCCTTCCCCCTCTAATAGTGATCGAGTGATAAAGGCAGCCCTGAGAGGTGGTGAGTTCTCCTTCAATGGAAGTCTTCACACTGAGGCTGGACAAACATCTGTCTGGGATGATTTAGTACAGGGGTCTCAAACTCCTGGCCTCGAGGGCTGCACACAGTCCAGGTTTTCAGTATTTCCTTAGAATTTGACAGTTGGTCATTTGATTACCAATTGTCAAATGCTATGGAAAACCTGAAAACCTGCACTGTGTGCGGCCCTCGAGGCCTGGAGTTTGAGACCCCTGATTTAGTAAATCCTGCTTCAAGCTGGAGGTTGGACCAGGCGACTGGGGAGGTGCCCTCGTGCGGCAAACGGGGAGATGCCCTCGTGCGGCAAACGGGGAGGTGCCCTCGCGCGGCAAACGGGGAGGTGCCTTGATTCTTGATCAAAACTGGAGTAGTGATTCCTTTTCAGGTCTTTTTTATTATGCAGTGTTTGGGTGAAGACCTTTTTAATGACCTCTTTACTCTTAGGCCTGAGACGGGGACAAGGGGGCATCCTCTACGTCTGGAGGAAAAAAGGTTTAATCAAAATCAAAGACATGGATTCTTTACTGTTAGAGAAGTGAGACTGTGGAACTCTCTGCCACATGATGTTGTAATGAGTGAGTCACTACTAACATTTAAGAAGGAACTAGATACCTTTCTTGAAAACTATAATATTACCAGTTATATATACTAGATTCTTGATAGGGCGTTGATCCAGGGAACTAGTCTGATTGCCATATTTGGAGACAGGAAGGAATTTTTTTCCCCAATGTGGAGCTTAGTGTTGCCACATGGTTTTTTTTTTGCCTTCCTCTGGATCAACATGTTAGGCTATGGGTTGAACTAGATGGACTTAAAGTCTTCCTTCAACCTTAAAAACTATGTTACTATGTTAGTATGTAAACGTTTCGGCTCGACATGAGCCTTTTCAATGAACAGTTCTTCTATGATACCCTTGGCGTTAGAGGAGGGATGTTGGGTTGGATATAAGATGCCCCAGGAATAAAGTGCGTCTGATAATGAGATAGAGCTGTCTAGTAGAGAGACTGTCATGGAGCCCTATCTGGGGTTGTCATAGAGAGCTTTAGTGGATACGGCTATATGGCTGTGTAGGTCTGCACTGGTGTTACCAGTCGTGTTTTTCTTTGTTAGAACCTCAGTGGGTGAGGTGATTCATCACTCTCTTTACAAATACAGGGATTTAGTCAGGTTTGGCAAACTGTTAAGATCAAGGTGCTGTGCGCACTTCATGTTGAGAATAGTAGCTTGGCATGTGACTCCTGTCCGGTCCTTGTGCCCATGAAGGTGGTGTCCCAGTGTATGGAGGCCTGGAGTCCTTACAGCACCTTGATCTTAAGAACAGATTGCCAAACCTGACTAAATCCCTGTACTTGTAAAAGGAGTGATGAATCACCTGACCCATTGAGGTTATAACAAAGAAAGACACGACTGGTTACACCAATGCAGATGTACACTGCCATATAGCTGTATCCACTAAAGCTCTCTATGAAAACCCTAGAAAGGGCTTCATCTGATTATCAGACGCAATTCATTCTAGGGGTATCTTATATCCAACCCCAGATATGTTCTCTAATGCCAAGGTATCATAGAATAACTGTTCATTGAAAAAGGCTCATGTCGAGACGAAACGTTTGAATGTCTTCACCCAAACACTACAGAATAAAAAAAAAAACTGAAAAGGAATCACTACTCTAGTGTTTTTTATTGAAAGTGTGCCGGGGACATTTTCTAATTTTCTAAAAGTGTTTTTTTTCCCTTGAGCACCTAGCAGTGGTGGAGCCACACCATAACCTTATTCTTGATCAATCACACTCTAAATGTTGACCCTTTCTTTATAAGAGACAAAATTTTATTTTTGAAGATATCTGGGGAGTGAAAAATAGGAAGTGAAGGAGTGTGGTAAAATACTGAACTACAAGTGGAGAATGGTTAAGTCAAAAATAAATGTAATAATGAAGAGGAAGAAGGTGGTTATGAAACGATGTATCAATGTCTCATTTCAAGGTTTGTGACTGCTGAGCTCTTACCCTGATCCAAATCGTGAACTGAACACCACAGATCCTTCAGATCGTCTCTTGGATAGTCCGATGTCTTTGCGTCCACGCCGCTTTCCCATACACGCATAACAGGTCCTTCTTGAAACCAGTCGTCCTCTTCAGTTTGTGTCGCTCTGTCGAATATCCAAGGTTCAGTCCTAGAAGGGAGACCACAGATCAGAAATGTCTGGTTTTAATGTTACTAATTCTGGAAGGAAAAAGAAAACCGTAGAGGAACTTGTGAAAGCAAATAACTAAATATAACCAATTCTGGACGTTATTGACTCAACTCGTGCAGCTGCTCTGCTTTTATAGCCCCATGACAACACATCCAGACCTGTGACCTTGTTTTTTTCTTGTAGTTTTGATCTTCATCTATCTCAAAGTCAAAACCAGTTATGTAAAGGTGTGGAAACTGATGAAGACTGTGGATTGAATCCATGCCAAAACAAATAAAAGCAGAGTTTGGAAGTGTTGTGATGAAAATGAAGGAGCGAATCCATTTTGGAAGCAAAACTACAGATATTAAATTTCTCTTTTAATTTTTTTTTTACATATTTTACTTCTATTATTTTACTGTAGCAGATTTAAAAAAAACTTTCTTCCAGTAACAGTGCCCCTTCTGCCTAAAGGTTGTATCCATGTTTGATGCATGACAGGGTGCCTTCAGCCTTAGTTAAATTTTGCTCTGGCCATGGGCGGCGCTTGCACAGATTGATCTCATGGTGAGATTCAGTAAATGGTGCTGGTGGCACTGAGCAATGTGCGAATGCACCATTACCGGAAGACTGCAAAGAGATCAATCTGTGCAAGCGCTGCCTATTCTTATTTAAATTTCATGCTGGTGTCATCATGGCCACAGTTGCTGCTTGCACAGATAGATCTGTTGGCAGTCCTAAGGAAAATGGCGCTGGTGGCTGTGCATGCGCAGATTGCTCATTGCCATTGGCTCCATTTTACTGAAGTCTACAATGGGTTCAATCAGTACAAGTGTCAATGATGCCAGCACCAGGGTATACCCTGATGAAGGTGCCAGGAGAGGCGTCGAAACACGTTGGTGGAATAAAGGAGATTGTTACCTTTGAAACCTTACATTCCTTGTGATTCCATGGAGGGAGCAGCGCGGACCGTGGTACACCATCTTCCCAAGATCTGAATGATGCCAGCATGGAGTTGAAATAAAAATGGGCGGTGCTTGCACAGATTGATTACTTGGCAGTCTTCAAGAAAATGGCGGCTGCACATGCACAGATTGCTCATTGCCATTGGTGCTATTTTACTAAAGTCCAAATTGAGATCAATTTCTACAAGTGCTACCCATCTTTAATTAAATTCTGTACTGGCTTTATCCTAGCCACAGCAGTGCTTGCAGAGTGATCTCTTGGCAGTCTTAAGGAAAATGGTGCCAATGGTTGCGCATTCGCAGATTGTTTAGTGTAATCAGCTCCATTTTACTGCAGTCCACAATGAGATCAATCTGCACAAGTGCTGCCCATGGCTAGGATGATATCAGCAAGAAATTTAAATAAATAATAGGTGTAGCTTGCACCAATTGATCTTATGTCAGTCTTCAGGAAATTGACAGCTGTGCATGCACAGATTTCCTCAGTGCCAATTTATTAAAATCCACAATGAGATCAATCTGCACAAGTGCCATCTGCAGACAGCCCAAATTATATATAAGGATGAAGACTGCTGCGAGTGCCCATATTGTTCAGTGCCAATGGCGCAATTGTACTAAAGCACACAATGAGATCAAACTGCACAAGCCCCGAGCATGGCTAGAATGACGTCAACATTATATGAAATAAATTATAGGTGACGATTGCACCAATTGATCTTTTGATCATGAAATTGACGCTGATGGTTGTGAATGTGCAGCTTCCTCTGTGCCATTAGTGCCATTTTACTGAAGTCCACCATGAGCTCAATCTGCACAAGTCCCGGCTGCAGCCAGCGCAAACTGTATATAAAGATGAAGAAAAGATGCCCAGAGGCAGGGAAGGGGCTGGAAAGGAGCTGTAGACCCTCCCAACAGGCCCTGATGCTCTGAGATATGAATAGAAGAAAACTTCAAACACAGGTTAAAGATATCTACAAAACTGATTTCGTCCCCTGAGATATTATTTTAATCAGTTTGACAGCACCAATATGGCCCCGTCTGTACTTGACTTAGTAAATGCTGCTGCCAGGGAGCTCTGTCAGGATTAAGGCAAACCTGTCAGTTCACTTTCTAACAACTTTCTTCCCTCTTGTGAATTTGCGTCTAAAGAATTTTCAATTGGTAGGAGCTTAGATGGACATTTACAGTAGGAGAAAGAGGGGACAACTATTGGGATTGAGCAGCATGCCGTGAATTGTAATACGTGAAAAGCAGATGGTGTCAAAGCTTTTGAAGAGCTACAGAAACTATAAAAAGAACTACCCTAGATACTGTATAAATTGCTCAACACCCATCAATCCCAGCAGTCACGTGCTACAGACACTCCCCGGTGTCACACGCTCAGCGGCTAGCCTTCCACTTCAATAAGCTGCTGGACTGATACATCATCATCCAGCAATGTTCCTAATTCTGACATTCTTTTACATTGCATTCAAACCTCCACTTTATTCCAAGCCAAGCCATGCTTCTCCACCAGAATAGCTAACACAAGCAGAATCCACTTATCAGATCAGAAATTGACATGCCACAGTGTCCGGATCAAATAACTAGTGGAGATGGAATTCACCAAATCACTTATGTCTCACTGTCATTCTAGAATGTAAAGAAATACATTGAGTTCCAATAACACATAAATGGAGATGGTGCAAATCTTGCATGCGGTGGCAGTGCGGATCCTATATAGGGGATGTGTAGAGCTGGGTACATACAGTGCCAAGATAAGCCATGCCCCATTATTGCACTTACCTGTCCTCACCCTTCGGTTGATATCTCAGGCGCCATCTGAATTGTGTTTAACACGTTCTATAGACAAACACAAGGAAGGGCAATGACATGACGGCACCCACCCTCATAAGAAGGGTTATGAGGGCTAATATGATTGTTGGGACTGATCCTAGGCAGGGCCGGCGTTAGGGGGGGGGCAGACTGGGCAGTTGCCTAGGGCCCCCACTCTCTTAGGGGCCCCAAAGGAGCTGAACTGAAAATAACAATAAAACAGTGAAAAAAATGTAAAAATACACATATTTGGTATCGCTGCGTTGGTAAGAATCTAAGCTATCAATATATGAAGTAAATTAATCCAATTGGTAAATGGCTTAATGGGAAAAAAATAAAAACTCCAGAATTATGTTTTTTAGGCCACCACGTTGTTACAATAAAATGCAATAAAAGGCGATCAAAATGTTGTATCTGACTCAAAATAGTATCAGTAAAAATGTCAGCTCAGGGCACATTAAGTAAGCCCTCACATATCTATGTATCTTCAAAAATTAACACATCATGGGTCTCGGAAAATAAAAAAAAAATTTTTTTTTTTTACAAATTTCATTTTTTTTTTTTTATGATTGAAATAAAAATGATGTTCAGTATATTCTTATTCTGACCTAGATAATCAACTTATGAAGTCACTCTTACCATATAACTACGGCCTGTTCCACATCTAAGGTTGGTGTGCGTTTTGCTAAATTTGCCTTTCTAGCCGTTTTTACCGCTAAAAACCCATTAAAAACGCTAGCGTTTTTTCCCCCCATTGATTTCAATGGGAACGCATGTAAAAACGCATGTGCATTTTTGCGAACGCAGCACAAAACGTCTTCCCCGATGTTTTGGGCAGCGTTGGCAAAAACGCATGCGTTTTCTGTTTTTGAAAACGCACATGCGTTTTTACATGCGTTTTTGCATGTGTTTCCATTAAAATCAATGGGAACAAAAACGCATGCGTTTTGATGCGTTTTTGCGGTTAAAACGCATGGAAATGCAAATTGAGCAAAATGCAGCAAAGCGTTAGATGTGAAAGTGGCCTGAGCATTTAGGGCCCACTTTAACCTTTTGCCTAGGGCCCCACTTTGCCTAAAACCGGCCCTGATCCTAGGAGCAGCTCAGCTTCTATGGTCAACCTGCAAATTGTTAGTGGATGTAGCTGCATGATACATTTGTTTCTATAGGATATTGCTTAACATTCCAAACAGCCTTTAGCCCCAGCTTGTTTTTATTAGCTTCCCGAAACACTCCATCCATTCAAGTCCATTGAAATTTGCAGATTTGCCTCTTATGTTTTTTTTTTGCTTGAAAAAAAACAAACATTTTTTTTGTCAGTTGTATCAGAGCGGAGTTTAGTCAATTCATATAGTAACTACCTAGAAGCAGGCAGGAATATGAATAATGGACCCTATAAGGTCCAACCTGTCACTATGGAAGTGGATAAAGGAAGGACGAGCACAATAGGGTCACAACCCTAGAAATATGGTTCTGCTGTCCTGAAATGGTTGTCAGACACAACTGATTTTAGAAGCCTCAAAAACAACCACAGCTGCTGCAGCCCCGGTATTGTTGATGCTCAGTAGATAGGAAGGGGTTAAAGCCACGCTGTCTTGGGATAAAGATCAATGTGATTTTCCTGATGATGGAGTTTTACTCCGAAACGCATTGAATAAAGTTACATCGACGTTCCAGTATTGAGCTTTTACCCCTTCCTATTTCTTGTGGAAGATGAGGTGATACAATGTATGACGTAGCGATCTACTGGCTCCGACTCCGAAAGGGAATCAAGTGGGTAAGTAGCCGTCAGCAATGGAATCTCTGAGGCAGGGGTGTAACTACAACAGGTGCAGGGGTTGTAATCGCACCCGGGCCCTGGAGTGTAGGGGGCACCAAAAATCCAATAGCCTATAGAAAAAGACTAATGCTATTAAAGATTTGCAGTAATTGGGGGCCCTGTTGGAGTTTTCGCATCAGGGCCCATGAGCTTCAAGCTGTGCCACTCCCTGAGGCATAAATAAATGAAAATAAATAAACAATGTTGAAAAATAAAAATAAATCTGATTAATTTACCATAGTATAAGTTCAAGCCATTCAAGAATGCAGCGGAAATGATCTTCAGATTGATACATTGTATCAGTGATGATGTTTGCTTTCTCTGCTGAGCTCTTCTCCTCCATGCTATGTACCAGCCTAGACTGGGGTTCAGACATAGAACAGAGGCTCTAAGAGAACCCTCAGACAAAGGAAGAATACGAAAAATGTAAATGGGAGGAAACTGAATGGGAGGAGACTGTCACGGGTGGCACGGATGACAGGGTGGAGGCCACGCGCAGACGATCCCAGCGGTTGGCCCACCAGCCATAATGGTGGAGGATGGTCCGTCTCTTTCAGGAGCATTTACCTTCTGTGTTGATGGAAAGAAGGTGTGATGAGATCTCTCTATTATGGGGAGACGGCTGTGGAGGTCTTGCGCTCGGTCTGGTTTTATCCACCAATGTTGTAGGTCACTAGGACCCAGCAGACTCCTTCCACCTTTATAAGGAGGTTCATTACCCTTCCTCGGTGCAGGTGATAGTTCCTTGTGCACACTTTATCCTTGCTCCAGCAGAAGCTGAGATTGTGGAGGTTGCTGTGTTCTGCTGTCAGATAAGTGTTTCCTTTTCCCAAATGTCTGTCTTCCCTGGTGTTTGTCTTTAGTTGATAGTGGAGGGGTCTAGTGAACCTCTCCATCTGATCCTTAGATAAGATAGATCTAGGATCAGAGAGGGACGAGGTTCGTGGTCGGCGACAGTTGAGGAGACTGTATAGGGACGTTAGGGCAGACAGGGTCAGCTCTAGGAAGTCTAGGGGTCACCGTCTCCTTCTTGTGCCCTTAGCATTAGGGACTCCTGATCCCCCCCCCCCGTCGTTATCCTACGCTGGGTGTCTTCCCCACTCCCAGCGTGACAGAGACACAGATTAGATATTACAAAACGTTTTGACAGTGAGGGTGATCAATGAGTGGAACAGGCAGTCACGAGAGGTGGGGAGTTCTCTTTGAATTTAAGTCTTCACACAGAGGCTGGACAGACATCGTCTGGGATGATTTAGTGAATCCTGCTTTGAGCAGGGGGTGGACCAGATGACTCAGGAGGTCCCTTCACACGATGACCCAAGAGGTCCCTTCACACGATGACCTGGGAGGCACCCTGACACGATGATCTGGGAGGTCCCTTAATACGATGACCGAAGAGATCCCTTTATACAATGACCCGGGAGGTCCCTTCACACGATTACCTGGGAGGTACCTTCACACATTGACCAAGGACGTCCCTTCACATGATGACCAAGGAGGTCCCTTCACATGATAACCTGGGAGGTTCCTTAGCACGATGACCTAGAAGGTCCCTTCACACGATGACCCGAGAGGCAACCTGACACAAAGACCCAGGAGGTCCCTTCATGCAATGTCCCAAGAGATCCCTTCACATGATGACCCAGGAGGTCCCTTCACACGATGACCCTGGAGGTTCCTTCACACGATAACCCAGGAGGTCCTTTTACATGATGACACAGGAGGTCCCTTCACACGATGACCCAGGAGGTCCCATCACATGAGAATTAGTCCAGGAAATCCTTTTGTAAAAATTTTTTTCAGGTATAAATAATCTCACCATCGTCACAGTTTCCAGATCTTCACTGAATGATGCATTGGTTCACCCTGATTTACAATATTGGCTTTTATGTCTCTAGTTCTCTCTATTTCTGGGAACTCAGCCAGAAGGACAGGGTGGAGGGAGCACATGGCCAGAAATATTTACTACGCTCGCTCTTCTGTGTACTTTCTAAAGCTGAACAGTGGGGGGTAGAAAAAAAAGAGAAGACAGAAGCTTCATTTATATAAAAGGCCAAATATAAGGAGCTCCAAGGACTTACATTTCTTAACAAGTGGCAAAATGGCTCAAAATGCAGGAACTGGCAACTTGGCACCATTAACACACATTTCAAAAATAAAGTTTTCTGTCCTAACTTTATCTAGGTTGCAAAATGCTGACAGTTTGTCATTTACACCGTGTTAGCATTTTGCATTGTTACCTCGATATCACCATTCTGGTTGTGTGGAGGAGCTGCCCACCCCGGTCTAGAGGTTTAATGTTTTACAGCCTGGCTGTAAAGTCAAAACTGGATGTTTACACCCAGTCTCCAACATACCCACCCCAATCTCCAATAGAACCACCTCTATTCATCTAGCTATAGATGCTGATTGAACTATATTTCACTGACTGAGTGGTCATCTCCTTCTCTGTGCATCACTGTGCCAAAGCCGCTCCTCTGTGAAGGAAATGACTGCTCTGTGTCAGTGCTGCGCTGTGTGTGGTTCAGCTCATTCACTGTGCCCACACTGTCAATGATGAAATCATCTCTCTGCATCACTGTGCCGAAGCCACCTCTCTGTGAAGGAGATGAACGATGCACACACCGCAGCACTGCACAGAGCAGTGTCCTTCACAGAGGAGTAGCTTCGGCCCAATGTTGCAGAGAGATGACCGTTCAGTCAGTACAATGCAGTTCAATCAGCATCTACATAGATGAATCACGGTGGTCCTATTGGAGATTGGGGCAGGCCTGCTGGGGACGGAGGATGGCCTGCTGTGGACAGGGGTGGGCCTGCTTGAGATTGGGGAGGGCTTGTTGCACTCTGGGTGTAAACAACCAGTTGTGACGTTACAACCAGGCTCTAAAACAAACACACCTCTAAACAGGGGCTGAGCTGCTCCTCTACACTCAGAATGCTGATATCTAGGTAAGAATGCAAAATACTAACAGGGTGTAAATTGCAAACTGACAGCATTTTGCAGCCTAGATACACACAGAGATTGTAGGAAAAGTCTGGACACCCCTTTAAGTAAAGAGATGGAAAATACAGAGTATTGCAAATCTGTACAATAAACCTCAAGGATCATTGGGTCCTGAGAGTAATATAAACTGTTGATATCTTACTACTCATGATATTCCTCATTCGCAAATATCCCAGAGTCTAGATCAGGGATAATGTAAGGTGCAGAGTAAAGGTGCGATCCACATCTCACAAGTCCAAAGGGATAAGGCGAGTGCTCCCCATATCCAAGTAAGGCGATGTTCACACGATGCGTTACCCCTCTGTGTCCCAGAAGTCCCTTTGGTTTATAGAAAAAGACTATTGCTATTAAAGATTTGCAATAGTTGGGGGACTCATTGGAGCGTTCGCATCGGGGCCCATGAGCTTCAAGTTACGCCACTGAGTGTGAGGTTTGATTACGAGTAATTACAACATTCTTAAGATTTTCTATACGATTTCCTGAACATAAATATGTCAAACTCAAACTCAGAATCAAGGAAAAGTATCTGAAGTTTAGGAAAATCTCATCATCCGAGTGCTCAGAGCAGAGGAGATCATCATATAGGGAGATTCTTGTAGGGACCACCAGGGATGTAACTACAACAGGTACAGGGGTTGATATCGAACCCGGGCCCTGGAGACTAGGGGGCCCCAAAAGTCACTTAGTGCTATGGAAAAATACTACCAAAGACTTGCATTAATTGGGGGCCCCATTGGAGCTTTTGCATTGGGACCCATAAACTTCAAGTTACACCACTGAGGACCACTAGTCACTGTAGGGCGTCCTCCAGGCTATCGATTCTCTGGAGCAGAGTTCCTGAACTCCAGTCCTTAGGAGCCAACAACAGAGCAGGTTTTCCTTTGCATTTAATAGGTGTGGACTTATCACCTGTGCAGGTCATTACATTATCACCTGTGCAATGCTAAGGAAATCCTGAAAATTGCACTGTTGGTGGCTCCTGCGGACTGGAGTTGGGGAACTCTGCTCTTGGGGAATAAAGGATAAGCAAATCAGCCTCCCCAAATCTGTATAATGACAATTGGAGAGAGTAAAATCTCCAATCATGGTGCAAGTTCGACAACAGCTTATAGGGAAGAAATCTGTAGGTAGAGACACCTTTTTTTCTTCCTTTTGGAAAAGAGCTAATTTGCATATCTTATACAGAGATTCCCAGAATTCTAATAGTGGACACGGATGCTGCATTCTCCTGCAGAGGACACTGGCGTACAGGGGTTTAACTACAACACATGCAGGGATTGCAATTGCACTGGGGCCCTAGAGCCTAGGAGGCCCCAAAAGTCCCTTTTGGCTATAGAAAAAGACTAATGCTATTAAAGATTTGCAATAATTCGGGGCCCAGCTGGAGCTTTTGCATTGGGGCCCATGAGCTTCAAGTTACATCTCTACAAGAGGAATGACACTGCACCCAGAGCGTGAGAAGGTCTAATGGAGGGCACGTGCGGTACCTACCCTGAGATCGACACCGGACGTATTAACCACAGACGATTCCTTACAAAGTGCCTTGTGACTCAGAAAGCGAAGTGGTAAAGAAAAATACTTACAAACAAGTTATCAAAGAAAAAGTTCCCTGAGACTCAGAGCGGAAGGAGAGAAAAATAACCAACGACTTACAGCAAATGATTCTTTACAAAAAGACACTTCACCCATCAGAGCGATGCGGATAAAGTAGAATATCAGATACTCATAAGAGAGTAGGGGCTAAAGGGTAAAGTTATGTCCTCGGAGCTTAGGAAATGGGACGTTGCTTTGGAGCAAAGGGAAAAATTCCTAGAAAATCCCTATAGTATGTTATTATTGGTTATGTCTCATGGAGGCTTATTTTGGAACAGAATCTGAGTTCACAATCCAAGTTTTGAGATTTGGAGGAAGAAATGGAAAGTTTCCACTTTAAAAACTGCCACAAAATACTCTACAATATCATATTCTCCACTCCCTCCCCTGCCCCTCCTTCCCTCTACCCCTACCTCTCCTCTCCTTCCCCCTCCTTTTCTCTCCCTCTCTTTCCCCCTCCTTCCACCCCCACCTTCCCACTCCCCCTCCTTCTCCCTCCCCTCCCCTCCCCTCCCCCTCCTTGCCCTTTTTCCTTCTCCCTCTCCCCCCCTCTTTCGCCCTCCTTCCTCCTTTCCCCTCAACCTCCTTCTCCTTTCTCTCTTCCTTCCTTTCTTTTCTATCCCTTCTTCTTTGATTTTAGAACTAGTAACAGAGGAGTTTCAAGTTTTGGAAAATAAATTCTGGTTACATCAAGGTCTTTATTAGAAGAGATCTGTATATTATGTTCACACACATAAATATTTGCAAGAGCAAAAGCGCAGCAGAACCTTAGGGGTTTCTAGTAAATCCGGATTTTATGGCAGGAGAAAACTTGCGTTTTTTATTTTATTGCTTTTTGTCTGATTTTTTGTGCTTTTTTTGTGTGCGATTTTTGCACATTTTGTGCGTTTTTGCTGCGATTTAGTTTGCTGCTTTTTTTCTGCATTTTTGCCCATAGAAAACTGCAAAAACGCACAAAACAATTGACGCTCGTTCTTTTCAAAACGCAGCAAAACTTGAGATTTCAGCTTCTGCAAATAAATAAAATGACTGCCTGTGGGAAATCAAAAATACAGGTTTAAATTAGCATAAAACCAAGGAAAAAGTGACCCCAAAAACAGTGTATGAACATAGCCTTATAGGAACTGAGGCTCATGGGCCCCGTTGCAAGAGCTCCAGCGTGGCCCCCAATTATCACAAGTCTTTAATAGAATTGATCTTTTTATATAGGCCAAAGGAACATGTGGCCCCGAGATTCAGGGCTCGGATGTGATTGCACCTATTGTGGTTATGCCATGAATGAGCCCCATAGCTATCAGCTTTCTGTTCAATCATCCACACTGACCCCTGCTGTCAACAGCTTTGTACAGGCCCTATGACCGCTAACTTCAGCACTAGATCAGCCGCACAGACCAACAGAGCTAGCTGGCCTTATGGCCCAAAACTGCTTCTTGGGCATTGGCCTGGGGAGCATCTGCCTCCTTGTCACCCGATTCAGCCCGCCCTTGCTTTTAACCATCAGATTCAACTGTATCTCTGTCCCATGGGGACAAGAACAGTGCAAATTCCACATCCTCTGGACAATGGTAACTTTCTTGTTTGAACTTTTCTAGACTGCTCTGCCTTTTAACAGCTGGGAATTTGTGACAATGTGTACATATGAGCTGTGTAAAGTGCAGTGTTAAGTTTGTTGAGGATTGTTTACAATCAATGAGGATTGATACAATGCAACATCAGTTCGTGTCATGTGTAAGGGTGTCCCGGGTCCGGTGTGTCATGTCCGTAGGTTACATCTTGTGTTGTGGATGATTTACTTTCATTTTAGGCTGAAAGGTTTAAAGACTCTTTTCTGGTTGAGATTCCTTTTTGCTTTATTCACAGCTGTAGCATCTTGTTATCATTCTTTCTGCTATAGTTATCCACTCCTGGTGTTACTCCATGCCGGTAATAATCCTTGGTATACCAACCAAATCATAGGAGCCTGTGTCTGGAGAAAGCTGGAGTGTTGTTACAATTGTAGCTGTCAAGTCCCTGCTGAACATTCCAGGAGTTCTCTGTTGTCTTTCCCTACCTGTTTGTCTTGCCTTCCATAGGTTGCTTTCATTGTAGTAGTGGGACTTGTGACTCACTGGCCTGTTTCCTGTCCAGGGTAAGTGCAGGATTAGCGAGGGTTTAGGCATGTAACAGTGATGAGGAGTTCGAAGGGGGGTGGGGGGAGGACACATTTAGGGATGTTAGGGGAGCACAGGATTCAGTCTCAGGAGAGGGCTAGGTGACCTCTTGCCCACTCTCTCATACTCTAGAGCAGTGATTCCCAACTCCAGTCCTCAAGGCACACCAACAGTGCAGGTTTTCAGGGTTTCCTTAGTATTGCACAGGTGATAATTGAATCACCTGCACTGGGGATGATTCCAATTTCTAAGGAAATCCTGAAAACCTGCACTGTTGGTGTGCCTTGAGGACTGGAGTTGGGAACCTCTGCTCTAGACCAGTGATGGCGAACTTCAGGCCTCGAGTGTGGCACACAGTGCAGGTTTTCAGGATTTCCTTAGAGTTTGACAGTTGGTAATTTGATTGCCAACTGTCAAATGCAATGGAAATCCTGAAAACCTGGACTGTGTATGGCACTCGAGGCCTGGAGTTCGCCATCACTGCTCTAGCGCCTTCTGTATACATTTTCCCTGTCTTCTCCCCCTGTATTTCCTCATCCAAGTGTGATAAACAATTTGCGGCCCTATATATCATGTATCCAGGTCTCTTACCCACTTTCTTGTATGGGAATGCTGAGCTTTTCCTCTTCCATGATGGATTTGGGCTGAAATAAAGCAGAACAGAGGATCAATGGTATCTCATCATTTTCTTTATGAGATTTGCTATTTATGTATTAACGCCTTCATAACCAAGCAAAAGTCCTAATGTCATCACATTGTGTGGTTCTTTAAGAAAAGGATATTTAAAGGGAATGCGTCAGTAGGTTTTTGCTATGTAATTTGAGGACAGCAAGATGTAAGGAATAAAAAACTAAATAAAAGTAAACTGTGCCTCTCTAATTGTATGAAATTGTTTATGTAAATTAAAGGCTTTATCACCTTGTGATTACCAATACTGGACTACATTGTCACATGCAAGGCAGTCTGACATGCCCCCTGCTTTGATTGACAGTTCACTGTCAGTGTACAATCTCTATTGATAGCCTGGTGTGGGTGGGGGCAGCTCTGTCTATAGACATTGTACATACAGAGCCTGGTGTGAGCGGGATCAGCTCTCTGTCTATAGACATTGTACATACAGAGCCTGGGGTGGGCGGGAAGCTCTCTGTCTATAGACATTGTACATACAGAGCCTAGTGTGGGTAGGGGCAGCTCTCTGTCTATAGGCATTGTACAGTATATACAGAGCCTGGTGTGAGTGGGGCAGCTCTCTGTCTATAGGCATTGTACAGTATATATAGAGCCTGGTGTGAGTGGGGCAGCTCTCTGTCTATAGACATTGTACATACAGAGTCTGGTGTGGGCGGGGGCAGCTGTGTCTATAGTGATTGTACATACAGAGCCTGGGCTGGGCAGGGCAGCTCTGTGTATAGGCATTGTATATACAGAGCCTGATGTGGGTGGGGGCAGCTCTCTGTCTATAGACATTGTACATACAGAGCCTGGTGTGGGCGGGGGCATCTCTCTGTCTATAGATATTGTAATACAGAGCCTGGTGTGGGTGGTGGCAGCTCTCCAGCTCAGCTACATGGTGATTTGATTGTGACAGAATGGCTGCAGCCAGTAATCTATGTGATACCTTATTGGATTCAGAATCTCTTTGCCTACATTATGTTGCTGTCAGATAGGGAGCAAAAATCTGCTGACAGATTCTCTATAACCCTTCAACAATGTGTCCTGACAGATTAAAAAAAGATTCTGGTGCACTTCATTCCATAAAGTGTGCACAGGTGCTACACAGAACACAATACATTGTAACAAAAAAAACAGCGGTGCTCTGATAGGACATAATAGATACTCGAACAATGTTACAGCTGAGGAAAAAATAGCGGAATAAAGAGACACATTGCTTTACAAATATTGCCATATCGATAACTGCCCAGTAGCCACATTGATGTGTGTCTCAAAATGAGAATATAATATTGATTTATTGGTCAACACGTTTAGGGGCTCACAGAAACATTGCAATATATTAATTTGTCCTGAGGAAGAGGACAGGGAGCCCTGAAACGTGTTGACTAATAAATCAATGTTATATTCCTCCTTTGATGTCTCTTGGAATACGGCAGCACTGATTTTAACCCTTCATCCTCACTACTTTAATTTTCTGAGATAATGACCTTTGGGTTTTCATTAATCATCAACATTAACAGAAATAAACACATGAAATAAATCCCTCTATATAATATATGTGTGTCACTTTATGTATTAAATTACTGATATAAAGTCACTTTCTGATTCTAATTCATTGAGATGCATTTGTATATAATTTGGCATGGTAAATCTAAGACACCTTATTTGTTGCTGCACTCCTGAGAAATCGTTTTATCATCTTTATGTATCATTATCCGGCTCTTCCCCGGGTTCTTTCTCTGCCGTCTCTTTAGTTCACTGTCTGCCCTCAAGTTAGGAAATAAGAAAGATGACAAATTGATTTCCTAATTTGAACAACTTTCATGTTCCCACATTGCGGTCATGTAGCGCTTTTAACTGTCGCGGCCCTTTCTCTGCTGCAGGCTGTTTACGCTTTCTCTGTACAACCACTTAATGTTGCAGGGAAATATTTTGTTCCTTGAAATGTTAAAAATCCGTCAGAGCCGGGAAACGCCTGTGCCGGCTAAGGCCACGTGCACACATTCAGTATTTGAGTTTTTTACCTCAGGATTTGTAGACAAAACCAGGAGTGGAGCAATCAGAGGAAAAGCCTAATAGAAACATGTCACCACTTCTCTAATCATCTATTACTGGTTTTGGTTACAAATCCTGAGGTAAAAAACTCATCAAATACTCAGCGTGGGCACGTGGCCTTAAACCGCCACCGTGACCCCTGAAGTATCGGGGAGACCTTGTTCACTGCTGCCTCCATGATCCATAACGTGACGTCGGCAGCCAACTAAATGCTGAAAATAATCACAAATGTAAGGGAAAAGTGAACTGAGAGTCATCTGAGATCTATGTGACCTTGTAGATTCTTCCCCTTATACAACATCTCTGCTCGCTGTCTGTGAATCAGAACGATCATCGTTATTATCGGGACCAGTTTTCATTCTTTGAACATAATACTTCTCACAGCTGAGGGTTCGTTACCCTCGCTCCGATACGGCACCATGAGGAAATCCCTTGCCTATAATCATCAAGCTTGTCGCCTCTTTGAGGTCAAGCACAGGTCCCCCCCCCCCGCCACACCCGAGCCTGTCACCGTCACCTGTGCAGGTTTACATTTCTTCCACTTTACAAAGGTGTGAACACAACCCTGCCAGGCACGATTTCACAACCAGGAAAACTCTTTATAATACCGGTGTCTAAAGTGGCTCCAGATGGTTCACAAGTCCAGCTCTGCTACATCTGCATTAACATTGCCCAATGTACTGAGCTGAGTTTGCTATGTAGCACCACACACCCGGTGCTCGGATATGTGGTGACGGAATGAATGACACAATGCAGGCAAAGCATGAAATACGTTGAGCTTTCCTAATGACCAGGTGACTTGAGAAAAGTGTGTTGGCTGCAGACATTTTCTGTTCTGGCATGCAAAATGGGGCCCCCAATTATTGCAAATCTTTAATAGCATTAGTCTTTTTCTATAGGCAAAGGGACATTTGGGGCCCCCCTAGGCTGCAGGGCCTTGGTGCAATTGCAGTTGTGGTTACACCCCTCGCCGTAGACTCGATCGTGTCGCCTGCATCAGTCACTCGATAGTTAAAATGAATGTCAGAGCGGCGTCCTCCCGCTTCGTGCAGGATACAGGTGTCTGCCGGGGAAGACAAGCTCCTACGGATATAGTCGTACTTGGCCCGGGAACTTCCACACCTTGAAACTCTCGTACAGAAAAGTATTAAAACTCTAACTACTTACCTGTAGGAGACGAAGCTCGGAGGGTTCGGTCCAGGGAGCGATCAGATGACTGGTCCTGCAGGGAGGAGATCGGTGTCTTCCTATAGACTTAAAGGGCCTCCCTCCTTAATGAGCCACATCCTCCTCCTTATAAGGATCATCCTCCCTCAATAACATATTGTCCTTTAGCAGCCGGGGAAACACCGTTCTCGTGAAGTGACACGGCAGCTCCACCCGCAGATATGAGCTGAATATTCATCTTTAATACAAGTTTAAACACTTTGTAGAAGAGTTAGTTTTAAGGAACAAACAAAAACTATAGAAGTCAGAACAAAGCCCCTTACACAATCTAGAATGCAGCCCCCTAAAAAAAGTAGATTACCCCCACCCCACCCCAGAAACAAAGTGTGATTACAAGCAAAAAAATAAAAAGTGAGGCAGGATGCATGATAACAATCCCAACAACCATTAGGCTGTGTTCACACGCTGCTTTTGTTTAAACAATGTTTTTATGTATATTAAAAGCTGCTTTTTACAGCATTAGCTGTAATTTCACAAAACTCCTCAACTCCGGAAAACTGCTGCTTTTATTTTTAGAAATCGCAGCATTGTCCAAATATTTCAGCATTTTTGTAAAGTTTATTTCCACCATAGACAGTAATGAGAAAGTGAGAAAAGGGAGCAGAAATGCCAAAAAAGGCTCCTCTTGGGTGGACAAAGACCCCCTTTAGTCTATGAAGGCCCCCTTGAGTGGAAGAAGGTCCCCTTTAGTCGACGAAGCCCCCCTCCTCGAGTGGACAACGACTCCCTGTTAGTGGACGAAGGCCCCCCTTGAGTTGACAAAGGCCACCATTAGTGGCCAAAGGCCCCCTTTAGTGTGCGAAAGCCCCCATTAGTCACTGAGGCGGTCGACAGGCTATGGAGTACCCGGGCGGCTTCGATGGGGAATCATGGCTGGTCGATCCCCGGTCCCGTCCTCTGGACCCTCAATGGCGAGGATGGGGAAGGATAAGGGGGATTGTTAACGTGACGCCACCTATGGTACCTGGTAACGGGTATACCAGTGCTACAGCCGGCCGCTGAGGTGATGGTGGGTGCAGCAGAGTGTGGAACAGCTCCCCACAGGTGGTGCTTTACCTCAGGGCAGCAGGGATAGATGAGGGGAGTAGTAGTTAAGTCTTTGCTGACAAAGTGGTGAATTGCGGCGGATAGACAGGCACACAGACACACAGGGATTGTTGTGTCGGTACTTTTTACTGGTGACAGGGTAACAGGTACAGTCCAGAGTAATAACCAGGTCCCCGGTGCAACTTGGGACTTCCACCTTAGAAAGTTATGAGGCCTCCTCTATCTCTGTGCTCTGTGGTGTGGGGTAAGTCCTGCCTGTGCCTGAACCCACCGCTCCTTCTCCCTCTTAGGGCTTTGTCCTAAACTGGCAATGAGGTCCTTCTGCGGGGTCCCTGTTTCTACTATGGCCCCTGGTCCTATGCTTGGTCAGTTTAGTATCTCTTACTCACTCTCCTCAGGGCTGGACTCCTCCTCAGTCTTCTGGGCTTTTGCTGTAGCTCTGAATGCTGGCAGCATCGGACTCCAGTGTCCAGGTGTACTAAAGGGAGACCTTCACTGGTTCGCTGCTTCCTCCACTGGCCTCCGACCCTTTCTCTGGGGTGCGGATAGTGGTCCCTGGTCCTGGATCTCTCCCAGCAACCAGCTCCTCCGTCTCCGCTCTCTTCTCTCTCCTCACTGGAACTAACTGAGACTGACTAACTCCTCCCCTCAGGCCCGGATGTTTTAAAGGGAACTGGCTTAAGGCAGCCAGTAGAGCTCCCCCTTCAGGTCTGGGGTGGAAGGTGTGGTGTGCTGTGTTAACCAAGGTGTAATTCCCTCCTTACACCGGTGGATCCTGTAGCAATCCCCCGCAGGGGTGACCCATCAGCAAAGATCCCTCTTTAGTCGGCAAAGGCTTCCCATTATTCAATAAAGGCCCCCTTGAGTGGACGTAGACCCTTTTTCAGTGGACAAAGGCTTCCTTTAGTCATCAAAAGCCCCCTTTAGTTGTTGAAGGCCCCCTTCGGAAGAAGGGGAGGAACGGCACAATTATCCTGGGATTAAAAGCAAAATGTATTGATTTATTCCATATAAAAGTGAAAGCGAAGAGGAACAAAAGATGTAGGATTTAAAATGCATTTCTGGTGACAGATCGCTTTTATCATAGCAAAGTTAAAGCATACAAAATTTGCTTCATTTATACTGTTGTCAAGCCACTCATGAATATGGGTGAATCACAGATCTAAAATCCACAGCATATCAGAAACAATGTAGTAAAATCATGCTACATGTGCGAGTGTTAGAAAAAATGAAACAAAGTTGCAATTGTTAGTATAGAGGGATGTTGTGATGTGTAGTGAATATATAGATCTTTAAGTTCATGCCAGGTGGAAATTTGGTATCTGAAGGAATCCAAAATGTTTCTCTAGTGGCATCATGTTTTTGTTTTTGCCATTTACGTCCTCTTTTGGGGCAACTAATCCCATAGACTCTGAAATATATCAGATATATATCAGATCACCTTTGTGCGTGTTGATGAAATGTTTTGTTGCTCCAGAATAAGATGTAGTGTTGTCAGTGGCGCACCCAGAAATTTCCCAAGGTAGGGGTCCAAGAAACACACACCGGCCCTGAAAGGGGGGTGTCACCCCCCAGCGGGGTTCCGAGGGGCAAAGCCCCCGGTGGGGGGTTTGGGGGAGCAAAGCCCCCCTAAAAGCAGCCTCTTTTGTGGGCCCTTGGGTGCTGTGTAATTGTTCCTGTCTCCTGACATAGGGGCCTAGCTCCTTGTGTACTGCACCACTTCTCAGGGCCGTCCAAAGGGGGGGGTCCAGACACGTAGGTCCCCCCCTTGGGTGCGCCTATGAGTGTTGTTGAAGGGAATTTGTCAGGTCAAAAATCCATATGCAACTGCTATCATTTTATAATTCCTCTGGTGAAGCTCTCTCTATTCATGTTTTTTTTAATTATACTCCCCCTCCCCCATCCTCTGTAAACCGCAAAAAAAAGAGATTTATTCCGTCTGTCAATCACAGTGAGTGATCACTTAGTTCTCTGCTGCCTACTCCCCCAAGGAATGAATATTCATGTAGTGACATCACTGCCCTTCTCTGTAAGCAACAAGCAAAGCAGTGGAAATCGCTCGCATGGGGGGGAGAGGGGGGTCAGTATCCTTCTGTCTCTACTCTCCTTGTATGCAGCAAAACAAATGTTCAAATAAACACACAGAATCACAGACAGCACAGCTTCTGCTCAACATATACAGGAGATTGACTTACTTTACTGTTTTGCAGCCTTTGCGTTGAATAGGAATAACTTTATTAAACATGTACTGTAGACAAATGACACCAAAAATGCAGGAAATCCTGCTTTTTGGAAGCAGCTTTTTTTACTGCCACGAGAGCAGGTCTTGGCTGCACAAAGAAAAGCCGCAAAAATGCAATGTGTGAACATAGCCAGTCATAAGCCGTTCAGTACTCAATTACAAGACTGCACAGAGTGATGAACAGCATTGAAGACAGGACCAAATATGCTTGTTCTGTCCCAATACTGGACCTTTTTTTGGCAGCACGTCTCCTGTTTGCACAAGGCAATGTTCTGCTGATGATGAATCCTATGTCGGCATAACTACACGAGGGCTTTACTCTTTCATGGGCTGATGAATGCGGTCAAATTGTGATCTGTATGGTGCGGCGATATAGTCACAAAAACAATCTGACTGGTTGTATCTTCTGTATGATGCTGCAGGTTGCAACGTCAACGTGGCTACATTCACCTGCATGGAGTGAGTTGCGGTAGCACCATCTGTTTTACAGCTGTCGCCCAATACGTCCCCCAACCCAGTGCCCATAACAATTACTATTTAGAGACCCAGGGGCCTGAACCATTTTAACATAAAAAGTTGTCTGCAGCTCCCACTACCCACCATTGATTGTTAATATTTCCCATAGTTTAACTTTGCTAAAAAGAACAGCCCACATCCAAAGTAAAATTTTAGAGCTCTGTCTCAAATAGTGGTGAGAAAAAGTTTGCCACTTCCTGATTTCTTGTTCTTTAACATGTTTGTCCCATAAATATTTCAGATCACCAAACAAATATTAGACAAAGATAACACAAGTAATCACATAAAGCAGTTTATAAATGAAGGTCTTTATTATTAAGGGAAAAAAGAGATCCAGACCTTCAGGGCCCTATGTGAAAATGTGATTGACCACCTATTTAAATATAAATGAACGGTGGTTTATCACATCTTTGGGAAGCTGAGTTCAATTGCCCTAGCCACAACCAGGCCTGATTACTGCCGCACCTATTCTCAATAAAGAAATCGCTTAAGTAGGACCTACCTGACAAAGTGAAGTAGACCAAAAGAACCTTAACCCCTTCAGCACCCAGCCTGTTTTGACCATATTGACCTGGCCATTTTTTGCAATTCTGATAAGTGTCCCTTTATGAGGTAAAATATTACAATCTGAGAGTTCTCAGTTGTTGTTATCTTTTAACGGCTAACTGACAAGATGGTAAGAAAAAGCATAGCAAACTTTCAAGACACTATGGCCCCTTCATCAGGCTTATAATGACACAAATTCTGAAGACACACACATATATACTTAACTACATAAACAACAAAACTTTTGCGACACAACTCCTGAATACTTTTTTTAAAATTCAGCTTTATTAAAGTGCAAGATAAGGTGCAACAGTGCATTTACAGTCACGGTTCTACAGGGTTAATAGGACTGTACAAAATGATATTACAAAGGTCACATTATTATATAAACATATACATGTCGTATCATCATATCATTGTATCTGTGAAGTCTGTCAACTTATATATGGTGCCGATCTTTCATATACAGAGGTTACACAGCACAGTGACCTTCACAGTCCTAGATAATACTGGACTCTCCGTTTGTTTATTTACCACCCTCCATTGTTACAATGTTTTAGCCCACCACCTACCCATATCATTTCATGTATAATGTCCTGTATGTTATACACTAGGGCTCTTTAAGTAATGGGCTAAAGTAAAAAGTGCATTGCATATTTACCTTGGTGGTGGATGGGGAGATACCAGTGTCCAAATTCTAGCACCCTTGGCCGTGTGCCCCGATGCGCATATCGGTCACTCCTTCATCAGGGGGCGTGACACAAGTGAGAAAGTGCATGCATTAAAAAGGGTTCCCCAACCAATTATAAATGGTGCTCGGTGCATGTGATCCTTAACTCAGCTGTTCCTAATGGATGTCCTGATCTGTGCAATCTTTAGCAAACGTACTAGCTCCGCCCCCTCTGGGAGTATCATGTGATCAGCAGCGCTCTATGTGGATGTCTAGTACAATGACCATAATCACAGTACACGGCCGTGCATAGATTTCCTTCGCCTGCCCCTCTACGTCGTCACTCCGCCCAGCCAATATCATGTGACTGATTGTTGATGTCAGTCACAGGGTGCAAACGTAATAGCTCCGCCCCCTCCGGGGGTATCATGTGATCAGCAGGGCTCTATGTGGAAGTGTAGTACAATGACCTTAATCACAATACGTGAGTGACGACGTAGAAGGGCCAGCGAACTAAATCTATGCACGGCCGTGTACTGTGATTATGGTCATTGTACTAGACTTCCACATAGAGCCCTGCTGATCACATGATACCCCCAGAGGGGGCGGAGCTATTACGTCTGCACCCTGTGACTGACATAAACGACATAAACGACATAAGCGATCAGTCACATGATATCGGGGCGCACGGCCAAGGGTGCTAGAATTTGGACACTGGTATCTCCCCATCCACCACTAAGGTAAATATGCAATGCACTTTATACTTTAGCCCATTACTTAAGGAGCCCTAGTGTATAACATACAGGACATTATACATGAAATGATATGGGTAGGTGGTTGGCTAAAACATTGTAACAATGGAGGGTGGTAAATAAACAAACGGAGAGTCCAGTATTATCTAGGACTGTGAAGGTCACTGTGCTGTGTAACCTCTGTATATGAAAGATCGGCACCATATATAAGTTGACAGACTTCACAGATATAATGATATGATGATACGACATGTATATGATTATATAATAATGTGACCTTTGTGATATAATTTTGTACAGTCCTATTAACCCTGTAGAACCTTGTCTGTAAATGCACTGTTGCACTTTATCTTGCACTTTAATAAAGCTGAATTTTAAAAAAAAGTATTCAGGAGTTGTGTCGCAAACGTTTTGTTGTTATGTAGTTATGGGAATAGCGACCACCTAATATTGATAGTCCAAGAACACGATTGGGAACCATATATCAATGTGAATGGTATTATTGTATATACCCAACATGTGTATGTGTGTTGGTTGGAGTTTTCTAACATATATACTTAAGCAGAATACCAGAAAATCCAAGAACAGGCACATTCTACATGCTTCCCAAAATCCTCAAACCAGGAAATCCAGGGAGACCAATCATTTCATGTGTGGGCACCCTCACCAAACAAATTTCTGGGTGGGTAGAGGGTGTTCTCAAACTCCTGGTAAAAGAGACACCCAGCTACATTCAGGATACAACTGACCTATTGAATAAACTGTCAGCAATAGGTCCTCTACCAGAAGGAACCATCCTCACCACCAAGGATGTGGAATCTCTGTCCAGCAATATCCAACACGAGGATGGATTATATGCAGCAAAACCTTATTGGAAAACACAGGGATCGATGCTGACTGTGGTGAAGCTTATAAAATTCAACCTCATGCACAACTACTTCACATTGACAACAACATATATTTACAGGAGACTGACACAGCAAAGGGAAGTAAAATGGCACCACAATATGCAAATCTTTTCATGGCCAAGCTTGAAGGTGACTTTTTATCCTCTTTTCCGATCAGGTCTCTGGCCTATTACTGTTATTTCGATGACTTTTTAATCATCTGGATGGAGTCTGAGCAACAGCTGAAGACATTCCATGAACACTTTAATCAGTTTCGTCCACCATCAACTTAACCTTAAACTACTCCTGCACCAAAATCAGCTTTCTGGACACCATCATTAAGCTACAGAACAATGAAGTAGAGACGTCCCTGTACAGGAAGCCAATTGACCGTCCAACATATTTCCGATGGGCCAGTTTTCATCCAAAACATATACAAAACTCTATTGTGTACAGCCAGGCCATCAGATACAATCAGATATGTTCCAACCCTACAGATAGACACAATCACCTTGAGGGCCTCAGAAAGACCTTTTTGAACCAGGTATGGTATCCAAGAGAAATCGAGAACCAGATTACAAGAGCCACCAGAACATCAAGGAATCCTCTCCTACATTACAAAACTAGAGAAGAAAACAACAGAGTTCCTCTCGTAGTCACCTACAATCAAAGTCTGGGGATGCTATGAGGAGCCGCACGGAAACTGCAACCACTCCTACGAAAAGATGCCCCACTAAAATTAATATTTCCAGATCCCTCACTCTTGTGTTTTGGACAACCTCTGAATCTAATAAACATCATTTGTCAGAAGCGCCCTGTCCTCTCCAGCAGCAACAGGAACCTTTCCCTGCAACCAGAACAGGTGCAAAACCTGTCCATCTATAATGACGACTGACAAGATAAAGATTCCTGGGACAGATCAGGACTACAAAGTCCCAAGTAACTTCAGTAGCACAAAAAACAATGTGGTGTATTTAATTATATGTACCAAATGTCCAACAGGTGGCATGTACGTAGGGGAGACCGGGCAAAAATTCAGGACATGAATGAATTGTCATCGTCACACAATAAAAGAAAAGCGTATGAATACACCTGTAGCAAAACATTTTTGCATCTCTGACCACAGGGTAACAGACATAAAGCTGCTCATTTTAAAAAGTAACTTCAAATCTCAGAAACAGAGAAGAATTTGGGAATACAAATTGATAATGACCTTTGACACATTCAAAACAGGATTGAATGTCTCACAAGGATTCATGCGTTTTTATACCAATTGAACTGGCATTTGGGGATATCACATCTTTCAACAGACCCCAGTTAGAGGACAATGAACTTTTGACACTTCTTATATGAACTGTCACGCATGGATTTATAGCTTTTTCACTGAGGAATTTTCAAGTCTCCACAGACCACTAATCATTGTATTATTGTTCTATCTGTTCCTCTTATCTCGGAATTTTGACTTTAACTCCCCAGCTCTTCTTCCCCTCCCAAGACTGACTCTGCTTTACGTCACCTGTCATATATACTGCATCATCTCACCCTGCTTATGTATATATGTGTGTCTTCAGAATTTGTGTCATTATAAGCCTGACGAAGGGGCCATAGTGTCTGGAAAGCTTGCTATGTTTACCATCTTTTCAGTTCGCCATTGAAAGGTATCAATCACTGAGGACTCTTAGATTCCAATATTTTTTTATCTACTGGCTAACACAGTATAAACATTTTTTACCTTTATGAGGTAATAACTCTGGAACGCTTAAACGGATCCTAGCGATTCTGAGATTGATTTTTTTTGTGACAAATTGGTCTTCATGTCAGCGGTAAACTTAGGCTGATAATTTTTGTGTTTATTTATGAAAAAATCAGAAATTTGTTGTCAAAATTTAGAAAATTTAGCAATTTTCAAATTTTGGATTTTTATTCTGTTAAAATAGAGAGTTATGTGACACAAAATAGGTAATAAATAACATTTCCCACACGTCTACTTCACATCAGCACAATTTTGGAAACAAAATGTTTTTTTTGTTAGGAAGTTATAAGGGTTCAAAGTTCATCAGCAATTTCTCATTTTTCAACAAAAATTTACAAAACCATTTTTTTAGTGACCACATCACATTTGAAGTCCCTTTGAGGGGTTTACATGACAGAAAACACCCAAAAGTGACACCATTCCAAAACCTGCACTCCTCAAGCTACTCAAAACTACATTCAAGAAGATTATTAACCCTTCAGGTGCTTCACAGGAACTAAAGCAACATGGAAGAAAAAAATAAACATTTTAATTTTTCCAACAAAAATGTTCTTTTAGCCTCAATTATTGCATTTTCACAAAGGTAAAAGCACAAAAAGGATCCTAAAATTAGTTGTGCAATTTCTGTTGAATACGCCGATACCCCATATGTGGTCGTAAATCACTGTTTAGGCACACTGCAGGGCTCAGGAGGAAAGGAGCGCTATTTGACTTTTTGAATGGAAAATGAGCTGCAAACATTAGCGGACACCATGTCGCGTATGGAGAGCCCCTGTGTGCCTAAACATTGGAGCTCCCCCACAAGTGACCCCATTTTGGAAACTAGACCCCCCGCAAGGAACTTATTTAGATGTGTAGTGAACACTTTGAACCACGAGGTCTTTCACACATTGATCCATAAAAATTAAAAAGTACTTATTTTCACAAATATGGTCTTTTAGCCTCAAAATTTTCATTTTCACATGGTCAACAGGATAAAGTGGATCCTAAAATTAGTTGGGCAATTTTTCCTGAGTACACCGATATCTCATATGTGGCAAAAACCACTGTCACAGATTTGGATGGCATGGTCTGTGGATGTAATGGCCTGTTTGGATAGCTCATGACATGCCTAAACAGTGGAAACCCCCACAAGTGCCATTATTTTGAGTTCACTGTCATGGGAATCCCTGGTGACTTAGTGAGTGACGTCACCACTCCTCTGTGGCAGTCTCTGACTGCCGCGGGTGTTGTCACTCATCGAGTCCATGCAGTCAGTATGATTGCAGACTCTGCAGAGAGAGGATGCTTGTTCTCTCCCTGCAGATTCTGGATGAAGGATCGTGGAGGGTTAAGTGGGAGTATTAAAGATGGAGTTGAGATATTTGTTCTAATAAAATTATTTTTCTCTGAGTGTTGTGTATTATTTACTATTTACTAGAAATTCTTAATGGCGAGGTCTAACATTAGCCCGTCGTTATGAATCTTGGGCTTTTAGTGACAGCTGTCAATAAAAAAGCTGGAATTAACTCCTTTATTCCCCAGTTTGCCACCAGCACCAGGGCAACTGGATGAGTCTGGGTATAGCACCTGAAAATTACACCTCTAATGAAATAGATGTTTTCTCGGATGGCTGTGGATTGCAATTCACAGCATGAGGGGCCCGGAATGTGTGGGCCTGTCCATGCTGAGGATTCCAGTCCCCAGTTGCCAAGTTGTACCTGTCCTGCAACCAAAAATATGGCAAAGCTCCACATCGTTCTTTTTAGTTGTAGAAATAATTTAAAAAATGACATGGGCTTTGCCATATTTTGGGTTGCCAGCCAGGTACAACTTGGCAGCTATGAACTGCCACCCACCCCCAGCTGCCTAGTTGTACTTGGCTGTCAACCAAAAATACAGCAAAGCCCGACATTTTTTCTGTTAATAGAAATTATTTAGGAAAATAAAATGACATGGAGCTTCGTCATATTTTTGGTCCAGCCAGGTACAACTAGGCAGCTGGGGGATGGAATCATCAGCATGGAGAGACCAAGCATTCTGGGGCCCCCATGCTGCAAATTGCAGCCTGCAGCTGCCCCAGAAAATTGCGCACTCATTGAAGCGCCACTTTCTGGCGCTGTACCCTGACTCTTCCTTCTGCCGTGGTGCCGGTGGCAAACTGGGTAATAAAGGGGTTAATGGCAGCTTTTTTATTGGCAGGTGGCACCAAGCCCGAGATTCATATTGTTGGGCCAATATTAGACCCGGCCATTAGGAATCTCTTTCTAAATAGTAAAAAAATACACAAGACAGAGAAAAATATTTTAATTATTATAAATATAAAACACAAACAAAATTCAAACTCCATCTTTATTAACCTCTCACATAGTCCACAAACGATGGTCCCACAAAGCTTGATTGCCTCTGCTACATCCAGAGACTGTAGCAAGGGATCAAGTGTCCCCTTGTTGTAATCTCTGGAGTCACGTTCATGACTCCACCATAGGAACAAGACTGGGCAATAATGGCCGCATGGCAGAGATCCAGGACGAAAACCACTGCTGAGCAAAAAGAATATAAAGGCTCAGCTCAGTTGTGCCAGAAAACATCTTCATGAAGCTCAGTTGTGCCAGAAAACATCTTGATGATCCCCAAGCTTTTGGGAGAATACCCTGTGGACTGACGAGACAAAAGCTGAACTTTTTGAAGGGTGAATGTTCCATTACATCTGGCGGAGAAATAACAGCATTTCAGAAAAGAAACATCATACCAACAGAAAAGCATGGTGGAGGGAGTGGGATGGTCTGAGGCTGGTGTGCTGCTTCCGGACCTGAAAGATGCTATGGTAAATGGAACCATGAATTCTGCTGTCTACCAAAAAATCCTGAAAAAGAATCTCCGGCCCTTTATTCATGACCTCAAGCTGAAGAGCACTTGGGTTATGCAGCCGGACAATGATTGCAAACACACCAGCACCAGTCACTTCTGAATGGCTGAAGAAAAACAACATTAAGCCTTTGGAGCATCCGAATCACAGTCCTGACCTTAATTCGGTTGAGATCTTAAAAAGGTGGCTCAGGCTCAGAAACCTCCAATGTGGCTAAATTACAACAATTCTAAAAAGATGAGCGGCTAAAATTCCTCCAGAGCAAAAGACTCATTGCCGGTTAACACATATGCTTGATTGCAGTTGTTTCTGCTAAGGGAGCAACCAGATATTAGGATTAGGGACAATCACTTTCTCACACAGGGCCCTGTAGATTTGGATTTCTTTTTCTCTTAATAATAGAGACCTTCATTTGTAAACTGCATTCTGTGATTACTTGTGTTATCTTTGTCTAATATTTACATTGGTTTGTTGATCTGAAAATTTTAACTGACAAACATGCAAAAGAAAAAGAAGTCAGGAAGGGGAAACCCTTTCACAATACTGTTCGCATACTTTAGGCTGCGTTCACACATTTGCGTATTTTGTTGCGCTTTTTTGCGCGTGCTTTTTCCGCGTTTTTCGGCCGCGCAAAAAAGCGCAACAAAATACGCAGGGGCTTTCACACACTGCGCTTTCTTTACTCCAGAAAGCGCAGTGATGTCACAGAGGGGAGGAAAAATCCTGCTTCCTCCTCCCCTCTGTGACAGCCCCATTAGATTTCACAGTGTATTAATATACACTGTGAAATCTAAATTAAACAGAGGCAAATGTATGTAAAATAAAAAAGAATGAATACTTCACCTGTCCGACGCCTTCTCCCGCTGTCCGGTCTGTCCGGTGCCTTCTCCCGCTGTCCGGTCTCCGGTTCTTAGTGAGAGGTGTACTGACAGGACCTGTGGTGACGTCAGAGGGGGCGTTCCCGGGGCGTTCCCAGCGCTGATTGGAACCGGAGACCAGACAGCGGGAGAAGGCACCGGACACCGGAAAAAGGCGTCGGACAGGTGAAGTATTCATTCTTTTTTATTTTTCATTCACTTGCTTTTGTTTAATTTAGATTTCACAGTGTATATTAATACACTGTGAAATCTAATGGGCGGCCACAGCTGTCACAGAGGGGAGGAGGAAGCAGGATTCTTCCTCCCCTCTGGGAGAATACGCAGGAGCAGCTGCGTAAACAATTGACATATCAATTGTTTACGGAGCTGCGCTTTCTCCCGGAAAACGCAGTGCGTATTTTTGCGCAATGTCTGCACTGCAAAGTGAATTTCACATTCACTTTGCTGGCAGACAAAAGGCACATTGCGTATTTTGAAAAGCGCGCGTAAAAAAGCGCAGCAATATACGCAATGTGTGAATGCAGCCTTAGACTGCTCGGAGATCCCTGGTGACAAATCCTAGCCCAGACCCTTCTTTTTATGGTGCGTGCACACGATCAGTATACGCAGTGTCTTGCCGCTGCGTCCAAAACGCTGCGTAGTACAGTACAAGCATAGTGTATGGGATTTCGAGAAATCCCATCCTCACTATGCCTAACCCGCCCGCAGCGTGTTTGGAGCTGTGGTGCGGGTTGCCGGCATTCCGCTCCTCCGCAGCATGTTTATTTCATGCTGCGGAGTCGGAAGTGGCTGACATCGGGTGACTGCAGGGAGAAGCAGCCCTGCACCCGCCGCACATGGTGAGTACAGGGCGGCTGCGGTCACCCTGTGGCCACCCGCGGCTTCACTCAGGTCCGGAGGAGCTGTGCCCAATATGCAGCTCCTGCGGACCGTGAGCACATACCTTTATTGGGTTTCTGCATTGCACAACCTGATTCTCTATTAGTTCCTGTGAAGAAGAAAGAGACAAAGAAATATGCAGCTGCAAAACCCCAGAGAGCAACCACTTCTTAGGAAATATGGATAATAAGAACTCCTGAATCTGTGTTCAGTCTTGGTATAGATGGCAGCTCCAAAGAATTAAGGGTTTTTTTTTTTACTTTTTGTTTTTTGTTTACATTGTAAATGTAAATATTTACCAAACCTTTAAATGTATCCATGTATATGTGCATATACAAAATGATGGAACCCATTAAGGTGTAATTGTCATTTCATTAAAAAAAAAAAACAATTCTGCACTGGTTGCTAATGATGGGTCACATAGCAACTAAGATAATGCTTTTTTGTGCCATAAGACTTATTTTCTCACATTTTTTCTGCACTCTTTTAAAAACTGCATTTTACGGCTATGTGGGCGTGGCCAGCAGCTGATAGGAAGCAGTATGATGTGATAGCAGAGCAGGGGGTTAACAGAGATCATAACTGAGCTGTGTGGAGTCAGATGACAGATCAGAAGCTTGTGCCAAGTAAAGTAGAGTTTGCAGTGATCCTGATATTCTGACGTTGTTTAGCAACTGTGCTGTAGGCTGAGCTAATCTGATTCATTGTTTCCTCACATGCTGCAGTCAGCAGTGTAGGCCATGCCCCCTTACCCTTATATGGCTACATACTTGAATTCAGCGTAGACAGATCTGACTGAGAATGAACATATGTCTGCTTCACACACAGTGTAGTGGGGACACCTTGTGGAAGGTTTATGAATGGTTTTCAACCAGAATTTTCTTGTAAAGTATATTTGAAAGTTTATTATAATCACTCGCTCTACATTTTTATTAAATAAAAATTTAAATGGTGGTTACGCTTTAAGGTTGAACCCTAACTTTTTTTATTTTTCCACCTACAAAGCTGTACAGGGGTTTGTGCTTTGAGGACGACTTGTAGATTTGAATCATGCCTTTTGATCTACTGTGTAAATTGGGGTGAAATGGTGAAAAATAAAAAATAAATAAATAAACACTCCTGCCATTTGTTTTGTAGGATTGATTCTCAAACATTTTCTGAAGCAAAAAAGAAATGGGGTATAGAAGAGAGGATTCCAAAAAGAATGTTACAAATGTTATTTATTTAAATCATTTACAAACATAAAGTAAATGCTTGTCTAGCGCCCGCAACGGCGCCGGTGTCTCCACAGCAGGGAGAGCAGTGGCTGCAGTGTACTCACATCTCCAGCGGTCTTGTGGCGTCTGCCCAGTCCTTAGCTGCTGCTTGTGCACGCTGCACAGGTCTCCTGGGAGTGCACTTAGGTTGTGCACATGACACACCCACCTTTCTTAAAGGCCCAAACATTAAGGGAGCTGTAGTAATCACTGCTTTTAAGCACCCGAAAATGGTGGATGTGAATAGAGCTAATTTGTTAATCACTGGTTCGATGGACAAAAAAGTTAAATATTCAGAAACCGGGGCAGGAGTGTCAGGGTAAGGTATTGAGCTCAGAGGCCCCTATTCAAGTCAAGCAACAAACAGCAAGGAGACACCAACAACAGTCTCCATTTTTCAAAAAAATTAGGCACAGCCACCACTTAAGTGGCATCAATTGCCCCAGAGTTGAAATATTGAAATGTGGAGTTTAATACAGTACACTGAAAAGTACACAAGCGTTCAGTCTCCCCAGGCTGACACAGGGGTGGAAAAGTCCTTGCGGATCCACGACTTGTTAATTTTGATAAACATTAGTCTGTCTACACTGTCATTGGACAGACGCGTGTGCTTATCCGTCAGCACACTACCAGCAGCGCTGAAGACACGGTCAGAGAGAACGCTGGCTGCGGGGCATGGCAGGATCTCCAAGGCCCTCCAAGGCCATTTTTCCAGTTTTAAATCCCAACATGCACAAGGGTCTATTTAAAACACAGGAGGAACAGGGGCACCAATGCTGCCAGCTCATCGGAGAGAGCAAACTGGAGCAACCGGTGTTCGGCCAGGTGGTGCCTGTCACAAGGCAACATACGATATAGTCTTGAAATAAGGAAGACGGCACTCACCGGTCTGTTGCTGTGCTTTTATTCAGGGTGCAATATTCACATGGTGCAGGGAGGGGGGGTGTATAGCTGAGGTGACGACGGCACCGTTTCGTGCTGTGTGCGCTTGACTCAGTGAAGCTTTGAAGCAGACATCTGATTCTCAGGCTATAGTATGAGTGAATAGCTCTGCAGACTCACCGATCTGTGTTAACCCATAGTCAGTAGGGCGGCTGGAGACTTGTGAGCTGTCGGGAAGCAAGTGCAATTGGAGTGACACCTGTGAGGACTGGAGTGTTTGTGATGTTAAAGTTGAGATGGAGGAGAGCCCACTTGATGGAGCGCTGGATATCCATTCCAGCACCTCCTCTTTTTGGGCCTCAACTACAAGTTTTAGCGATGCTCTGCTGCGTAAGGAAGGGATGATATCAGATCATCCACGAAAAGAAGTAGACATTTTAGTTTGGCTTGAAGACGGTATTTGTTCACCAGATGCTTCTGTTACTTTAGCACCTATCCCACGGACACACAGATTTTTACCCTTTCCAACTCTCCTATTCCCCTTTCCACCATCAGCAGACCTTTTACCACTCATTTTGGAGGGTAACTAATTGTCAACTCTGTAGTTGTTGGCACAAAAAACTATTGATGGAAAACTAGCAGAGCTGAGTGGCCAAACAGTGGTACTACCCTAAATAGGTTTTGGTAAATAGGTTTGGGCAGATGCAATAAAAAGTGTTTTCTGTGCTGTGTGGCGGTAGATTTCAACAGAACACAGGACCACAGCTACCTATCCAAACACTGCTACTAGCCAAAAAGGATTTGCTTGGCTAGATGCAGAAAAAAAAAGTTAGTAAACACAGGAGGTATAGCTTTCTTCACAACAGTGCTACACCAATGCCTGGCATACACTGCTTCTAGCCAAAAAGGATTTGCTTGGCTAGATGCAGTAAAAAATGGCTAGTAAAGACAGGAGGTGTAGCTGTCTTCGCAACAGTGCTACACCAGTGCCTGTCACACACTGCTACTAGCCAAAAAGGATTTACTTGGCTAGATTCGGACAGATGCTGTAAAAAATGCTTGCACCGCACTGGAACAGACCTGCCTGGCACACAATGCTTTTAAGCCCTAAAAAGGCTGTTCTTGGAAGTAGTCCCTAAACATACTATCTCTCTATCTAACTTAAATAGAATTACTATCTAACTATCTTTCTATGTAGCGCACACGGCAGCAGCGGTGGCATCTGATTCTGTGCTCCAACACTGATAAAATGGTGAGCAGAGGAAATGGTTGGTTCTTATATGGCAAGGACATGTGACATACCCAGCCAATGACACAAACCCTTGTGTGCAAAAAGTGCACTTTACTCCATGCGTTCTGATAGGCTGACAGACTGGATCACCCACACTAAGTGCGGGAAGGCAAAAAAATGGACATCTGCACTATCTGACCACAGACTCCTCACCAGCCCCCCGCCCACTATTCAATCCTAGACACTGAAACTCATAATTACATTAACCAAAAGCATTACTGTGAAAAGTCAGTAACGCTTTTGGTCAACGAACTGTTAACGAACATAACCTCGAATTACCAGATTTTTAGCAAATCGTTTGAATTCGTCTAATGACTCGAGCATAGCCCAAAACAGGTCGAATTTGAAATTGGTGAACAATTCTAATCGAACATCACTCATCTCTATACATAATAGAAATGAATTATTAACAAAGAAACAAACTATTTGATTCTACAAACTGGGGGGTCTAAAACCTCGAAGGTTAAATGAGGTGACTGATTTGTTCTATTGAGATTATCTTTATTTTATTATACACATACATTTTGTCCTTGTCCTCCCTACATATATATAAAAATATGCTTCCGCTCCACAAATTCGGTTCCTCCAATGTTGAGCTGGTTGTTTCCGAGCTACAACATTGTGTCTATATTATAATTTTAAGAATATAAAATTTCTTTTCTGTTTAAATGAGGGTTTATAATGTTGATACAGGATCAATACAGATTTGCTTCCTTATTAGTTTTTACCATATATACTCGTGTATAAGCCGACCCGTGTATAAGCCGACCCCCCTACTTTTGCCCCCAAAACCTGGGAAAACCTATTGACTCGTGTATAAGCCGAGGGTGGACCCCAGCACAGGTATACAGCCCCCAGCAGTGTGGTATACAGGCCCCCCCCAGTGGTAGTATACAGCAGCCTCCCCAGTGGCATATACAGGCCCCAGCAGTATATACAGCAACCCCAGTGGTATACAGCAGCCTCCCCAGTGGTGTATACAGACCCCACCATTATATACAGCAGCCTCAGTGGTATATACAGACCCCCCCAGTATATACAGCAGCCCCAGTGGTATATACAGACCCCACCAGTATATACAGCAGCCTCGGTGGTATACAGGCCCCAGCAGTATATACAGCAGCCCTGGGGGTATACAGCAGCCCCCAGGGGTTATACAGCACCCCCCAGGGGTATACAGCACCCCCCAGGGGTTATACAGCAGCCCCCAGGGGGTATACAGCGACCCCCAGGGGGTATACAGCGGCCCCCAGGGGGTATACAGTGGCCCCCAGGGGGTATACAGCAGCCCCCAGGGGGTATACAGCAGCCCCCAAATGCTGGCACTCGCCCCCCTTGTAAGGTTTCCCCCCCCCCCGCTGCTTATCTTACTATCCCGGTCTTCTGCACAGCGCCGGTCCTCGGTGCTCCGTTCTCTAATGCTCCGTCCTCGCTGCATCCCGGATCACCGGCCGTCGCACGATGCCGTCATATGCCTGCGACGGCCGGGGATCCCGGATTTAGCCGGACGGGAGCATGAAGAACGGAGCACCGAGGACCGGCGCTGTGCAGAAGACCGGGATGGTAAGATGAGCAGCGGTGGGGGCCCTTACACAGAGGGGGGCGAGTGCCAGCATTTGGGGGCATATATGCACTGCTTCCCCCTGCCGCTGATTGACAGGGGGAAGCAGTGCATATATAATGAGCGGCCCCACGTGACGGGGCCGCTCATACAGCAGCCTCCCCCCGCCTCCTCCAGCCTCCACAGCCCCCACCACTGTATTGACCCATGTATAAGCCGAGGGGGAGACATTTCAGCCCAAATTTTGGGCTGAAAAACTCGGCTTATACACGAGTATATACGGTAATTAATACTTTGGTTTTAATAAAGAAAAGTTAAATAAAATTAATATTATTTTAAAATACTGCAAAAAATGTTTCTTCATAGTCTTAATATATCACTAGTAAACAAATAAAAAAATATTTTAGTACCGTATATACTCGTGTATAAGCCGACCCGTGTATAAGCCGACCCCCCTACTTTTGCCCCCAAAACCTGGGAAATCCTATTGACTCGTGTATAAGCTGAGGGTGGACCACAGCACAGGTATACAGCCCCCAGCAGTGTGGTATACAGGCCTCCCCAGTGGTATATACAGGCCCCAGCAGTGTTACAGCAGCAGCCCCAGTGGTGTATACAGCAGCAGCCCCAGTGGTGTATACAGCAGCAGCCCCAGTGGTATATACAGCAGCAGCCCCAATGGTATATACAGCAGCAGCCCCAGAGGTATATACAGCAGCAGCCCCAGAGGTATATACAGCAGCAGCCTCAGAGGTATATACAGCAGCAGCCTCAGAGGTATATACAGCAGCAGCCCCAGAGGTATATATAGCAGCAGCCCCAGTGGTAGTATCCAGGCCGCCCGCCCGCCACCATAAGTATACAGGCGCCCCCCCCCCATCAGTATCCAGGGCCCCCCCTTGCAGCCCAAACCTGTAAAGTAAGATCATTATACTTACACCTGTGGCCATCCCTGCTGCCGACATCGAGCTCCTCTGGCTTCATCCGTCTTCTTCCGGCTTCCTCCTATGGCGCAGACAATGACGTCATTGCCTGCGCCCATCGGAGGAGGAAGTCGGAAGAAGATGGATGAAGCCGGAGGAGCTCAATGTCGGCAGCAGGGACGGCCACAGGTGTAAGTATAATGATCTTACTTTACAGGTTTGGGCTGCAAGGGGGGGCCCTGGATACTGATGGGGGGGCGCCTGTATACTTATGGTGGCGGGCGGCCTGTGTACTCGGCTATATACTCACGTATAAGCCGAGGGGGTACTTTTCAGCCCAATTGTTGGGCTGAAAAACTCGGCTTATACGCGAGTATATACGGTACTTTTATTGATATCCACATAATTTTTCACTCATTAGTTTTATCACAGTTTATCATATTTGATTATATACACTAATAATATTGTAATTAATTATATACACCAAGATCAATATTCTATATATATAACACTTTCATATTTGCAGGTAAATGTTCACTTATAGTAAATATATTAATAAAATAAAATAGAATGAAAGAAAATAAACAATTATATGATTTTTATTGTAAAAATATTATTTTTTGAAAATCAAACAGTGTTAAACTCATTTTTATAATAATCTATCAAACAAAGCATGTGGCATAAACTACTAAAATAGGGCTGAGCAGTATAAAATGTTTGAAATGTTTCCGGAACAAACTAGAAAAAAGGATGTACAGAGCATGGGTGGATTAAAGGGTATGTCACACGCGTCAATATCGCCTGCACGATCTCGGCTGCGTATGACGTTGCAGCGATATTGATGCGTGTGACATACTGAATCAACCAGCGATAAATCGCTGGTTGATGATCACCAGGTTTTAGAATCTGTCCTAAAACCTGGCGATGGTCGCCCGGTGCACACGCAGCATCGCTGCATGTGACACCGGGAGTAGCGATATTCCAGCTCCCAGCGCCTCTCACAAGCGCTGGGAGCTGGTATCCAAGGTAAACTGCGGGTATCTAGGCAGCGCGCGCTGCCTAGATACCCGACGTGTACCTTAGTTACCAGCCTCCTCCGCTCACCAGCTGGTATCTAAGGTACACAGCGGGTAATTAGGGTCCCTAGTTACCTGCTGTGTACCTTAGATACCAGCCGGTGAGCGGAGGAGGCTGGTAACTAAGGTACACGTCGGGTATCTAGGCAGCGCGCGCTGCCTAGATACCCGCAGTTTACCCTGGAGACCAGCCTGCTCCCGCTTCCAGCAGGCTGGCAGCGGGAGCAAGACATCGTGGAAACGATATTTAAATCGTTTCCACGATGTCTCTGGTCCATTGATTGCTGGTGAGTCTGCCTGTGTGACAGCTCACCAGCGATCAGCCGTTAATGTCGCCAGCAATCATCTCACTGACGACATTGACGCGTGTGACACCCCCTTAAGAGTAGCCAGGGCCCCGGGCTGTTTAGACTCTGTGGCACCCCGCCAAGTAATGGGTCATGTGATGGCTTCATTATCATATATCTGAAACAGACTATTTCAGAAAAATAGTCGCCGAGTGAAACTGTAAACTGACAAATATCAATTGATCTAGTCAATTTACCCTTCACTTAGGAAGGAAAAAAAGCACTTTAAACCTTAGTATTGAACTGTCCAATTTTTCAACCATTGTACAATACATGGACAATCCCTTTTGAATATTTTGTAAAAAAAAAATAAAATAAGGGGGTCCCCTGTGCGGAGCAGTAAAAATGCAGCATCTGAACAGCATTTCTAGTATCAGCCGGACCTTTCCACGCAGGGGAAAAAAGGGGAGGGTGACATGACGATAGGAGGAAGGAGTGACCATGGGAAGAGATGGGGGAAGAGTAGGGAGGGGGTCGAAAGGTGATCTAAGGAGGTAGTGGTCTGAACGTAGGGAGGAAATGACATAGGTTATAGGTGGGGACTCAGGAGTAAAAACATAAATAGGAATAACTGAGTTTCAGTGACCCTCTTTGACCATGGATCACTGGACAGTGTGGGGCAGCGCCTGGATTGCAAGTCAGGAAACACGTGGAGCCCGGTAGTAGTTCAAACAGGACCCGGTGTTTATTGCTGATACACACAGCGATGGCACAGTCTGCCGGAATCCGGGTCGCAGCCGGGTACACAAGACACAGTTCATATAACGTACCCGGGTCCTTCAGGCCAAAGGCCTCCGTTATGGGTCACCCCGAGTTCCTCCAGCCCTCCTGGGCTAGGCCGTGTTAGTATAGCACACGGCCCCCTGGAACTCCAGACCTCTCCTGTCTATCTCTGCTGCTCTTGCAGCTAAGGCACAATTCTGTGTACAAAGAACCCCGCCCTGCCTCCTGCTCAGGCTTTTAACTCCGTGTCTCCTTCCTGGACCTTGCAAGACCCGGAGCGGAGGGAGCGGACCGTCCCTTTCTCTCACACCCTACACCGGGCTCAATACGTGACAGTGCGCATTCTGGGGGAGACATAGCGCCCCTCGCATATGATCCCCCGCACTGTCTCACATACCCCCCCCCCTCGGTTCAAACTTGTGGGGTTGAACCCCAGCCAACAAACAGGGCGCCCGGGACAGGGCATCCGCATTACCCTGCAACTTGCCAGCCCGATGCTCCACCGTAAAACGGAAGTTTTGGAGGGACAGGAACCACCGGGTGACCCGAGCGTTCCGTTCTTTGGCATTGCGCATCCAGACCAAGGGAGCGTGATCCGTAACCAACCGGAACTGCCGCCCGAGCAAATAATAACGTAGGGACTCCAAGGCCCATTTAACAGCCAAGCACTCCTTCTCCACTACGCTATAATTCTTTTCCGCCGGGGACAATTTCCGGCTCAAGTAAGTGACCGGATGCTCAATTCCGCCCACTTCTTGCGACAGCACAGCCCCAAGCCCCACCTCCGAGGCATCTGTTTGTACAACGAAGGCCTTCGTGAAGTTAGGACTGATGAGGACGGGCTGCCCGCACAAGGCCAACTTCATGGACTGAAAGGCCGCCTCTGCTTGGGGATTCCATCGCACCAAAGCAGATTTCTTCCCTTTTAACAGGTCGGACAGGGCCGCCGTTCGCCCAGCAAAATTGGGTATGAAGCGTCGGTAGTACCCAACTATGCCGAGGAACGCCCTCACCTGTTTGGTAGACACTGGTCGGGGCCAATTTTGAATGGCCTCGATTTTGTTTATTTGGGGTTTGATAACCCCTCGCCCAATCACATACCCCAGGTACCGGGCCTCCTCGAGCCCCATGGCGCATTTTTTTGGATTTGCCGTCAGGCCTGCTGCCCGGAGCGAATCCACCACGGCCTGAACCTGGGATAAGTGGGTATGCCAATCCGGACTAAAGATGATGATGTCATCTAGGTAGGCGGATGCGTACTTCCGATGAGGTTCTAACACTATGTCCATGAGCCGCTGGAATGTGGCCGGGGCTCCATGCAACCCAAAAGGCAACACGACGTAGTGATAGAGACCTTCCGGAGTAACAAAGGCGGTTTTTTCCTTGGCCGCCTCTGTTAGCGGCACCTGCCAGTACCCTTTTGTCAGATCGAGCGTTGTGAAGTACTGGGCTTGCCCCAGTCTTTCAATCAACTCGTCCACCCGGGGCATGGGATATAAATCAAACTTAGACACTTCATTTAGCTTACGGAAATCGTTGCAGAACCGCAACGATCCGTCCGGCTTTGGAATGAGCACTATGGGACTAGCCCATTCGCTCCGGGATTCTTCTATCACGCCTAACTTAAGCATGTGTTTAACTTCGGCCGCGATGGCTTGCCGTCTGGCCTCGGGTACCCGATAAGGTTTTACTCGCACTTTAACCCGGGGCTCAGTGACAATGTCATGTTGAATGACCGAAGTGCGTCCGGGCAGGTCAGAGAACACGTCAGGATTCTGCTGTACCAACTTTCGAGCCTCCCGTCGTTGGGCCTTAGTGAGGGTGTCGCTTATTTGTACCCCTTCGGTATCCCTTGGGGCCGAAGGGACAGGGTCTCCGGGTGCATCGGACGCCTCCATGATCAGGCACTCCCGGTCTTTCCACGCTTTAAGCAAATTTACGTGGTATAGCTGCACGGGTTTCCTTTTCCCGGGCTGGTATACCTTGTAATTGACCACCCCTACTTTTTCCCGGATTTCATAGGGCCCTTGCCATTTGGCCAATAATTTGCTTTCCGTTGTGGGCACTAAGACCAATACCCAGTCCCCCACCTCAAAGGTCCTAACGGTGGCCCGTGTATTATACCCGCGGCTTTGCGCTCCTTGGGCATCCATTAGGTGCTCTTTTACAATAGGTCGGACCGCTGTGATCCGGTCCTGCATTTTCGCCACGTGGTCGATCACGCTCCTATAGGGTGTGGGTTCCTGTTCCCACGTCTCTTTGGCAACATCCAATAGCCCTCTAGGATGCCGGCCGTACAACAGTTCAAAGGGGAAAACCCGTAGACGACTGTGGTACCTCCCGGATGGCGAACATTAGATGGGACATGTTATTGCCCTAATCCTTTCCGTCCTTTGCTACCACTTTTTTTAGCATGGACTTCAGGGTTTTATTAAACCGCTCAACTAACCCGTCGGTCTGGGGATGATACACCGAGGTGCGCAGCTGTTTTATGTTGAGCAGTTTACATAGTTCCCGGGTCACTTTGGACATAAAAGGAGTCCCCTGATCCGTGAGGATTTCCTTAGGTAGTCCTAGGCGACAGAACATAGCAAACAGTTCCCGGGCAATCAGCTTCGCCGATGTGCGGCGTAACGGAATCGCCTCCGGGTACCGGGTGGCGTAGTCGACAACCACGAGTATATGTTGGTGGCCTCGTGCTGACTTCACTATAGGCCCCACCAAATCCATTGCGATCCGTTCAAAAGGTTCCTCTATAACGGGGAGAGGTACCAATGGACTACGGAAGGTAGCAATGGGAGTGGTCAGCTGACATTCCAGGCAGGAGTCACAGTACCTCTGGACGTCCGCATACACGCCCGGCCAGAAGAACCTCCGCAAGATGCGTTCTTGCTTTTTTTTAGCCCCAAGGTTGCCCCCTAGCAGGTGGGAGTGGGCCATCTCTAGGACCGCCCGGCGGTGTGGCTGCGGCACTACCAGTTGGTCCACGACCTCATCCCTGATTTTGTCCACCCTATAGAGTAACTCCCGGTTAATCACCATGCGTGGAAATACATTCTCTGCCCCGGCTGCTGAGCTACCCCGTTTACTTCTGTTACCCTTTCTCGGGCCCTGGTCAGTGTTGGGTCCTGTAGCTGGGCTGTCCCAAACGCTCCCCGGGACACTTCCAACTCTGGAAGCGGTGGGGTCTCCTCGACCTCTCCTGCCAATACGTCTAGCGGGAACCTATCGGGGTGACACTCTAGCCCTATGTTGGCGACCCCTACGGCAGGTGTCCCGGTCTCAGGGTCGTCGGGTTCAGCACCCTGATGCCCTGGCATCAGGGGAGGGTTACTCCTCCCTCCCCATAAGGACCAAAACAATGGTAAGTCTCTTCCCAGCACAGTCCCGTAGGGTAGAGAGTTTACCACTCCAACCACGTGGGTCACCTCTCCACATGGAGTGGATAGAGTCACCTCCGTGGTTGGATACTCGCGTAGGTCCCCGTGTATACACCGGACCCCGATCAATCCCCCAGTGAGTTGCAACCCGGGGATTATGGACGCCCGAACCAGCGTCACCAAACTGCCGGAGTCCAAGAGAGCTGCCGCTCTGTGTCCATTAATGAGCACCGGGCACAGATGTGGTTCCATTAGGGGATCCACCACATCGGCGGTGAACACGGGGCTGGCATACATCGAGAGCCGGCGTGTGAACCCGCAGTCCATGGGTTCCGCCGTTAGTGGGCAATAGGCAGCCACATGTCCCGGTCCTTTGCACCGCCAGCACCACGTAGCAGTGGCAGCGCTGGGCCGGAAGCTCCTTCTTGGGGAGCCTGGTCTCCTGCCAGCCCCGTTCTGGGGTATCCTCTCAGCAGGTACGTTTTTAGGAGAGTCCCCTGGGGATGGACGTACACCTTTACCCGGCTCCGGAGGCCGGCGTAACTGCCGCAGTGGGGCAGAGTCCCGTATGAACTCCTGGGTGGCTGTATATCGCTCTACCAAGCTAACCACCTGGTCCAAGGTACCCGGGTCCCCTTGCCCCACCCAACGCTGTATCGCAACCGGCAGAGTCCGTACCAGCCGGTCGACCACCACCCTTTCCACCATCTGTCCCGGAGTCAAGCTCTCAGGCTGGAGCCACCGCTTCACCAACTGCAACAAGTCATACGCCTGGGAGCGAGCCGGCTTGGACTCCACGTAGGACCAGGAAAACACCCGTTGGGCTCGGACATAAGTATTGACCCCAAGTCTAGCAAGGATCTCACCTTTGAGTCTGGCGTAGTCCTGTGCATCCTCCCAACTGAGGTCCGTGTAGGCCTTTTGGGCGTCACCCATCAGGAATGGCGCCACCACTTCAGCCCACTGAGCGGGAGGGAGGCCTTCTCGCTCTGCGGTGCGCTCGTAGACGGTGAGGAAGGCTTCTACGTCATCCTCTGGACTCAGCTTCCGCAGTGCCGACCGGACCCGGTCCCGGGCCTCACGCCGCTCCGGGGGAGGCGCTGTTGGCGGGTCTCGTAAGGCCGCAATTTGCTGCAGGAGCAGTTCATTCATTTTCTGCCGTTGTAGAAACTGCTCCTGTTGTCGCAACTGCTGCTGCTCCTGCTGTCGCTGTTGCTGCTCCTGCTGACGGAGCTGCTGCTCCTCGTGTCGCTGCCGCTGTTCCTGCTGTCGGAGCTGCTGCTCCTCGTGTCGCTGCTGCTGTTCCTGCTGCCGCTGCTGGGTAAGTACCAGCTGCCTTAGGATTTCCTCCATATCAGCGGCAGGCCTGAACTGTAGCGTGGCCGGCTTAAGTATGGACATGCAGGGCCGGGCACCCCGCAAGAGACTGGCGGCTATAACAACTGCTGCTCCTCTCACTTATGCGCCGCTCATTAGCCTCATGAAACAGTCACTTTCACCAGCGGTTCCGGAAGGAAGGGCGACAGTAGCGCGAGCTTCACCAGGAATGTATGCTACACCTCACCGGGCCGGCAGCTGCCCGCATTCTCCACCATATGTGGGGCAGCGCCTGGATTGCAAGTCAGGAAACACATGGAGCCCGGTAGTAGTTCAAACAGGACCCGGTGTTTTATTGCTGATACACACAGCGATGGCACAGTCTGCCGGAATCCGGGTCGCAGCCGGGTACACAAGACACAGTTCATATAACGTACCCGGGTCCTTCAGGCCAAAGGCCTCCGTTATGGGTCACCCCGAGTTCCTCCAGCCCTCCTGGGCTAGGCCGTGTTAGTATAGCACACGGCCCCCTGGAACTCCAGACCTCTCCTGTCTATCTCTGCTGCTCTTGCAGCTAAGGCACAATTCTGTGTACAAGGAACCCCGCCCTGCCTCCTGCTCAGGCTTTTAACTCCGTGTCTCCTTCCTGGACCTTGCAAGACCCGGAGCGGAGGGAGCGGACCGTCCCTTTCTCTCACACCCTACACCGGGCTCAATACGTGACAGTGCGCATTCTGGGGGAGACATAGCGCCCCTCGCATATGATCCCCCGCACTGTCTCACAACAGCAAAGTGACTCTTTGTGAGTTGGAGGTTTGCTAAATTTAGTTTTCTTAATTCTTTAAGGTACCGTTACACCATCCAACATCGGCTGCGATGTTGGATGCAATGCCGCAGGTGCGCGCTCGCTTCCGACATCGCAGGCTAACTGTCACATGGCAAGATGTTGCCGATGACGGCGCTGCGATGTTGGCACCAAGATCGCTCGCTGGGCTGGGATCAACCCAGCAAGCGATCTGCAGCAATGCAGCGAATAGGCTGGATCGGCCGTGACATCGCTAATGCGGTATCAAACCGAACGATCCCACCGGTTGTGTAAGGCTGCTTTCACATCAGCGGTTTTTTCAAATCGCGGCAGATGCGGTGAAAAAAACGCATCTGCCGCGATTACGGCATAACCGCGACACTTGCGGCACACTTGCGGCAAGCCCCATGCAATGTCTATGGGGCTTGCGGTAAGTGTGCGGCAGGTGCGGCAAGTGCGGTTTCGGCACTTGCGGCAGGTGCGGCCGCGAAAAAAAACACTGATTACAGAGGTTTTTTTCGCGGCCGCACGTGCCGCAAGTGCCGAAACCGCACTTGCCGCATCTGCCGCACCCTTACCGCAAGCCCCATAGACATTGCATGGGGCTTGCCGCAAGTGTGCCGCAAGTGTCGCGGTTATGCGGTAATCGCGGCAGATGCGTTCTTTTCACCGCATCTGCCGCGATTTGAAAATACTTCTGATGTGAAAGGGGCCTAAGTTGAAGTTGAAAGGTTTTATCTGTCAACTCCAACTTGAACAACTGTTGTTCTTGAATCGTGCGTTTACACGCAACGACACACCAACGATGTCGTTTTAACTTCGTTCCTGATGTCACTTTTGAACGATGTCAGGAATGATGTTGAAACGTGTAACGGGGCCTTTAGAGGGATTGGTGAGTCCTCGAAGTTGATTAAAAATTCAGGATTTGGGATTCTTTATATACAGAGATCCCCTTTATTGAATGGTTATTTGATGGTGATGTGGTGAGATTTGGGTGATACCTGGCTATGGAACATCGGGCTCATATTAACAGTATTGGTGGACAGCCTCTTCCCTCAGTTTCACGGTGCTCCTGAGCTGGTGAACACAGCTAGGAGTAAGCCGGGGGGAGGGGGGGAGGGGGGGAAGGTGGAAAGGGCAATGTCATGGGGAAATCCCCAGATTTTTTGTAGCTTTGAGGACCTCACCAATTGTATTAATTATATGATTTTCTTATAAATAATTGGGTGCTGTGGCCATTTTTATCCAAAGAAAAATGGATTGTTGTCTGAGCTTTTATTCATCGGATGGGGTTGGGGGGAACTTCCGTGGAGAGGTAAAATCGATATAAAGGCCACTTTACACACACAGATATCTGTGACCAACTTCTGAACAGATCTCTGGTTGCAGTGAAATCATGGACACATTGTTCCATTTTGTGGCTGTGTACAAATGTAACAATGTGTCCATGATTTCACTGCAACCAGAGATCTGTTCAGAAGTTGGTCACAGATATCTGTGTGTGTAAAGTGGCCATAAGTGGTTAGGTCACAAGAATCGACATTACCAGAGCCATGAAAACTCTGACTTTGCTGGAAATCAATGTAAGTGCTGAGTTTTCAATGCAAAAACTAGCACTAAAAATGGAGCAAAAACGCTCAGTCTGAACATAGCCTTATATGTTGCTTCTTTAAAAAATGCTGCAAATACCAAGCTGTGTTCCATTTCAGTCAAAAAAATAAATAAATAAAAGCAAATTAAAGAAGCTATAAAAAAACATGCAAAATAAAATCTGGCAAAAACATCCTGTGTGAACAAAACTTAAATACTGGGGTAAAAATTCCTCACCAAATATTCAGCATGTACACAAGGCCTTACAAATACTGAGGAAAAAACTCACCAAATACTCAGCGTGTACACGAGGCCTTACAGATACTGAGGAAAATAACTCACCAAACACTCAGCGTGTGCACGAGGTCTTACAGATACTGAGGTAAAAAAACTCACCAAATACTCAGCGTGTGCACGTGGCCTTATAGATACTGAAGTAAAAAACTCACCAAATACTCAGTGTGTACACAAGGCCTTACAGATACTGAGGTAACAACTCACGAAATACTCAGTGTGTGCACGAGGCCTTACAGATACTGAGGTAAAACCTCACCAAATACTCAGCCTGTGCACAAGGCCTTACAGATACTGAGGTAAAACCTTACCAAATACTCAGCGTGTGCATGAGGCCTTACAGATATTGAGGTAAAAACTCACCAAATACTCAGCGTTTGCACGAGGCCTTACAAATACTGAGGTAAAACCTCACCAAATACTCAGCGTGTGCACGAGGCCTTACAGATACTGAGGTAAAAACTCACCAAATACTCAGCGTGTGCATGAGGCCTTAAGCCCCCGTCACACATAGAGAGATCGCTAGCAATGATAGCAGTATAAATTTCCTTGATTTTACAATTTTCAAGATGAATGACTGTATTTTAACTAAAACTTTCTTCAAGAAAGTAGACTATAACAGTTATGTATAGGGATGAGCAAGTATGCTTGTCACTAATCGGTACTCGCACGAATATCTCGGTACTCGGCGAGTACCGAGTAATCCCGCAATACTCTTGCTATGCTCGGGGTCCACTTCCCTGCATGTTGGCGCTCTTTACAGAGCCAGCCCGCATGCAGGGATTGGCTAACAGCCACAGTAAAGCCACAGCCCTGTTGGTTGTGGCTTTACAGTGATTGGCTGGCCTCACAGCGTGATCAAGTCTTTACAAGACCTGACCGCGCTGTGCTCGTCACTCTGCTCCACAGAAGGCAGTGTAGGGAGAGATGCTGCTGATTAAGGGACAGATTTGTGGCCTTTCAGCTAGTGTAGGCGCATGGCTGCTAATCTAATTACCACCACAGTCCTGCTGAGGACTAATAGAGCTGTATACAGGCAGGGAGGCAGGGTATATAGCAAACTTCGTTGTGCCAGTATACCAGCCTGCATCACATCTGGGGCTGGTGGACAGGCTGGAAATCTCATCCATCCCAAAACAGTGCTTTTAGGGATTAATTTAGCTCTCTATAGGCAGGAGTGGGTTGTAGCGGAAATTAGTATACGCCAAAACACTCTGTTTTCTCGTCAGCATTTGTGTCTGACCGGTCCACCTGCTGGGATTTAACCTCTAATCTGTAATCTCAGTGTCCAGCAAAAAACCAACGCTTGTCTGCATTCATTTACCATTTTTGTGCATCAGGAGGGGGTTGTAGCGGAAATTAGTATACGCCAAAACACTCTGCATTCTCGTCAGCATTTGTGTCTGACCGACCCACCTGCTGGGATTTAACCTCTAATCTATAATGTCAGTGTCCAGCTAAAAATCAACTTTTGTCTGCATTCATTTACCATTTTTGTGCGGCAGGATGGGGTTGTAGAGGAAATTAGTATACGCCAAAACACTCTGTATACTCGTGTCAGCGTTTGTGTCAGACCGGTATAGCTGCTTTAATTTAATCTTCAATGTTAGTATTCAGCTAAAAAACAACTTGTCCGCCTTCATTTACCATTTTTTGAGGCAGGAGTGGGTTGTAGCTCCAATTTGTATACGCCAAAACACTCAGTATACCCATCTCAGCGTTTATGACTGACCGGTATACCTACTGTAATTTAATCTCTAATCTCAGTATCCAGCTAAAAAACAACTTGTCCGCCCAGGGCCGTATTTGGAGTTCCTGCTGCCCTAGGCACTCTCAGCGGCTGCCGCCCCCCCCCCCCCGTCACGGCCCCTCCCCTATCATGGCTCCTCCCCCCGTTACGGACAATCTTCCCCCCAGTCGCGGCCTTTCCCCCCCCCCCAAGCTTCATGTAGCTTCTCCCCCCACATTTCATCATGTAGTACATATAAAAGGTTTGTCCAACCACACTACAGAGACATACTGATAGGAGGTTTACATTGTGAGCCCCAATGGGGACAGTGTTGATGATGTATGTAAAGTGCTGTGGAGTTCAAAGTGTAATATAAGTGCAAAAAATATTATTCTTAATATGATGTCACAATACCGGGATCAGAGGATCTTGTATTTCAAGGTCAGGGGCTCTCTGACGCCGTGTTGCTGCCTGTCTCGTTGTCTTCCTCTTTTGACACTGTAGTGCGGTGGACAAGAGAGCATTAACTGGTTAATAACAAGAAGTATGGAGTGTGTACTAACTGAGCCATAAACCCTCCCCATACCATGTCCCGCAGACATTGTAGGATTACTATATGGATTTTATTATTAGGGTACGGACACACTGGCGTGAAACTCGGATGAGTGCAATGTGTGATTTCATCACATTGCACTCGGACCAATGTTAATCAATGTCTGAGAGCACTGGCGAGTGTCGGACGCTTTTTTCTCAGCCAGATTCAGGATGAGAAAAAAGTCGCAACATTCTGCGACAGTCTGCAATTCACACCGAGACTCACCAATGCAAGTCTATGGGTCTGACAAAATTACATACCGCACACTGACAGCACACGGACCATCCGAGAGGTATCAGTTTTTTTCACTGATACATTCTCATTCTGTAACCGAGAACAATGTAACATGTTCCTGTAAATGATTCTACACTAATAGCTGCTGAGGAAAGAACAGATTGCACACAGATGTGTACCACCATGTCCTCAGCTCTGTGCATAGACAGTGTACCACCATGTCCTCAGCTCTGTGCTGTGTACCACCATCTCCCCAGCTCTGGGCTGTGTACCACCATCTCCCCAGCTCTGGGCTTTGCACAGACAGTGTACCGCCAAATCCTCAGCTCCATGCTGTGCACAGACAGTGTACGCTACACTGTCTGTGCACAGCACGAAGCTAAGGACACGGTGGTACACTGTGCACAGCACGGAGCTGGGGAGATGGTGGTACACTGTCTGTGCACAGCACAGAGCCGAGGACATCCCAGAAGAGACAGACAGGCCACAGACGGACGGCAGGACAACACTGAGCCCACCTGGAAGAACAACAACACCCAACACACTGACCAGAAATCATATAGTACAGGCAGGTAGGAGAACTACACACCCTGCCAACTCAGGAAGGTAGCAGCAGCTGCATGTAGGCAGACACACGGTACAGCCACAATTATCACCACAAACAGTGCCAGCCACAGCCTCAGTCCTCATGCACCCCCGTCCTTCTCTCCTCTGTCCCTTCTGCTGCTCCTGTCCTCCTGCACCCCCGTTCTCCTCTCCTCTGTCCTCCTGCATCCCCGTCCTCCTCTCCTCTGCCCTCCTGCACCCCCGTCCTCCTCTCCTCTGCCCTCCTGCACCCCCGTCCTCCTCTCCTCTGCCCTCCTGCACCCCCGTCCTCCTCTCCTCTGCCCTCCTGCACCCCCGTCCTCCTCTCCTCTGTCCCTCCTGCACCCCCGTCCTCCTCTCCTCTTTCCTCCTACACCCCGTCCTCCTCTCCTCTGCCCTCCTGCATCCCCGCCCTGCTCTCCTCTGCCCTCCTGCATCCCCGCCCTGCTCTCCTCTGTCCCTCCTGCTGCTCCTCTTGCACCCCCGTCCTCCTCTCCCCTGTCCCTCCTGCTGCTCGGCTGTCCTCCTGCACCCCCGTCCTCCTCTCCTCTGCCCTCCTGCACCCCCGTCCTGCTCTCCTCTGCTCCTCCTGCACCTCCGTCTTGCTCTCCTCTGCCCCTCCTGCACCCCCGTCCTGGTCTCCTCCTGCACCCCCGTCCTCCTCTCCTCTGTCCCTCCTGCACCCCCATCCTCCTCTACTCTGTCCCTCCTGCACCCCCATCCTCCTCTACTCTGTCCCTCCTGCACCCCCATCCTCCTCTCCTCTGTCCCTCCTGCACCCCCATCCTCCTCTCCTCTGTCCCTCCTGCACCCCCGTCCTCCTCTCCTCTGTCCCTCCTGCACCCCCGTCCTCCTCTCCCCTGTCCCTCCTGCTGCTCGGCTGTCCTCCTGCACCCCCGTCCTGCTCTCCTCTGTCCTCCTGCACCCCCGTCCTCCTCTCCTGTCCCTCCTCCTGCTCCTCTTGCACCCCTGTCCTCCTCTCCTATGTCCCTCCTGCTGCTCCTCTTGCACCCCGTCCTCTTCTCCTTTGTCCCTCCTGCTGCTCCTCTGTCCTCCTACACCCCTGTCCTCCTCTCTGCTGTCCCTCTGTCCTTCTGCACCACAGTCCTCCTCTATTCTGTCCCTCCTGCTCCTCCTCTTTCCTCTCCTCCTGTCCCCTTGTTTCTGTCCCTGTGCCCCTCTGTCCTCTTCTTCTCTGTCCCCCTGTTTCTGTCCTTCTGCCCCTCTGTTTCTGTCCTCTTCTCCTCGGACCTCTGCTCCTTTGTCCTCTTCTCCTCTGTCCCCTGCACAGTTCCCCCACACTTCCCTCACCTGGTGCTGGCTGCTCAAATTGGCCGGGCCGGGCTTCCTCTGAGCACATTGATGCACCAGCCGCACCATCCTCCAGTGCCTCCAGCCGGCTGCTTCCTCGTTACCCTGGGCCTGGAGGGGGCGGCTGGGTGCAGGAGCCGCCGGTGCAGGAGCCGCCGATGCAGGAGCCGCCAGTGCAGGAGCCGCCAGTGCAGGAGCCGCCAGTGCAGGAGCCGCCAGAGCCGCCACCCGCCGCAGCACTTGGGCGCACGGGAGAGGAGGAAATAAGAGCGGGAACTTCAAGTTTCCCCTCATTTGCGGGTCCCTCCTTCTCCTCGTCTCTTCCGGGTGTCTGACAGAGGTGGGTGGGCGGGAAGGCAAGGCAGGCGGGGCAGCCGTAATGATGAAGGGAAGGGGGGGTTATGGGGGCGGGGCTTGCGACCCGGCCGGCCCGGAGCCGGAAAAAAAAAAGAAAAAAAAAACACGCTGAGACGCCGCCCCCTATGTGAATGGCGCCGCCCTAGGCACATGCCTACGAGTGCCTAATGGCAAACACGGCCCTGTGTCCGCCTTCATACCTGCTGTAATTTAATCTCTAATCAGTAATCTCAGTGTCCAGCTAAAAACCAACTCTTGTCTGCATTCATTTACCATTTTTTGAGGCAGGAGTGGGTTGTACCTGAAATTTCTATACGCCAAAACACTCAGTATACCTATTTCAGCTTTTGTATTAGAAGGTAAAAAAACTGTAAGCGGTCTAATTGGAGGCGCTCAGGCACAAAAGCAGCAGGCACTGGGATGGTTTTTCAACAGACCTTTATTCAGGCTCCCCTCCTACTCCACAACATGTTTCGATAGATTCTCTATCTTCCTCAGGTGGTGCTCTCTGAGGGTAAAGCGGCGGGAAGCAGCTAGGTGCAGAGGCAGCTTAACGTGAGGACCTAGCGTCGCCTGGCAACAGGAGCTTTAATTTAAGGACCTGCGGTGACGTGACCGGATGCTCGGAGCCCCCGGAGCACGCGGTGTGCGGATGAGCTAGAGCCTGTGAAGGGCGCCTTATCAAGTGTATTACCGGGTTGTGCGGGGACAGCACAACCCGATAAGGTGAGTGGCCACCTATTAGTACGCCACGCTAAAAAAAGCCCCTTGGTAACCGCACTATTGCGCCCCTTCTCTTTCTTTTCTCTTGTATTTCAGCTTTTGTGACTGACCGGTATACCTGCTGGGATTTAACCTCTAAACTGTAATCTCAGTGTCCAGCTAAAAACCAACTCTTGTCTGCATTCATTTACCAACTTTTGTGCGGCAGGAGGGGTTGTAGCTCCAATTTGTATACGCCAAAACACTCAGTATACTCGTGTCAGCATTTGTTTCTGACCGGTATAGCTGCTGTAATTTAATCTCTAATCTCAGTATCCAGCTCAAAAACAACTGGTCAGCATTTTCAGTTGACAGGCGGGTGCGTTTATCAGTAATGATTCCACGTGCGGCAATAAAAACACGCTGTGACAAAACGCTAGTGGCAGGGCAGGCCAGGACATCCAAGGCGTAGAGGGACAATTCCTGCCACGTGTACAGCTTTGATACCCAATAATTATAAGGCACAGAGGAATCTAGGAGCACTTTCGTACGAACGGCAAGGTTCTCCTTTAGCATCTTTACAAACTTTGCAGTCCTTGTGACAGTACCCCGCACCTGAGGGCCTGTGTTATGGGAGGGGCTGAGAAAACTCTCCCAGATCTTTGAGAGTGTTCCCCTACCTCTGCTGGATTGGATTTGTGCCTCTCTCGGCCGGATGCCTTGGTTGTCCTCTGAACCGTGACCTCTGCCGCAAGCGTTTTCAGAAGGGAATTTTTTGACTAATTCCGCAACTAGTGCCTTCTGGTACAGCAGCATTTTTGTAGACCTCTCCGCCTCGGGAATAAGAGAAATAAAGTTCTCCTTGTAGCCTGGGTCGAAAAGTGTCACCAACCAGTAATAAGTGTTCGCCAAGATGTTGATAGCGCGAGGGCCACAAGACAGACAGCATCACATAAAGTCAGCCATGTGCGCCAGACTGTTAACATGCAAGACTTCAGGTCCTCACCAACAGGATGACTGACCATGCTGTCTTCATCCTCCTCCTCTCCCCTGTCCTCTGGCCATCCATGCTGAACCGACGGTGTGACAGTTTTGCATGTATTACTGTCAATTCCGCATGAAAGTAGCTCCATTTCTTTATCCTAATCCTCGTCATAGTCCTCCAATGCACGTTGGGATGTAATGAGGCTGGGCTGTGTGTAATCATCACATGCGGTTTATTGCTCCAAATCATCGTGCTCCGCCTGCAATGCATCATCTTTGAATTTGAGCAGACAGCGTTTTAGAAGACAGAGAAGCGGGATGGTGACGCTAATGATGGCGTCATCGCCCCTCACCATCTTGGTGGAGTCCTCAAAGTTTTAGGACGGTACATATGTCGGACATCCATGTCCACTCCTGAGGTCTTATTTGTGGAGTTTGAACCGTATAACCGAGCTCCCATAACGACTATAGACCGGTGGCCTTAACATCGCATGCGATGAAGTCCTTGGAGAGAATTGTACTTGCCTACTTGTGTCTGAGGGTGTCTGCTTTTATGGACCCCCTTCAGTTTGCGTATCGGCAGAGTCTGGGGGTGGACGATGCTGTAGCATATCTGCTACAAACAGTACATTCCTTTTTGGACAATGATGGAACCACTGTGCCTGCCATGTTCTTCGATTTCTCCAGTGCATTCAATACCTTACAGCCACTATTATTACGTAAAAAGCTGGTTGAAATGGCGGTTGATGAGGGACTAGTGAATTGGATCATTGATTACCTGTCGGACAGGCCACAGTTCGTTAGGTTGGGGGCGGCCGTATCGGATAGTGTTTGGAGCAGTGTTGGAGCCCCTCAGGGAACGGTGTTGTCGCCATTCCTTTTTACGTTATACACAGCTGATTTTCAGTATAAATCAGACCTTTGTCACCTTCAGAAGTACTCTGATGACTCAGTGATAGTGGGAGGTATTGAGAGGGGCCGGGGGGAGGAGGAATACAGAAGGGTGGTCTCGGACTTTGTTGACTGGTGCCAGGCTAACCATTTAGAACTCAACGTAAAGAAAACCAGGGAGTTGGTGTTGAGTTATGGAAGGTGCAGGAAGGATTGCTTACCTATCACTATTGATGGTCAGGATGTGGAGATGGTGGAGAATTTCAAATATTTGGGGGTTCACCTGGACAGCAAGCTTGATTGGAGGTGCCATATGGAGAAGGTTTGCAAGAAAGGGATGAGTAGACTTTACTTCCTAAGGAAATTAAGGTCGTTTAATGTGTGTAGCAAAATGCTTAAAATGTTCTAGCAATCTATTGTGGCGAGTGCAATCTTTGCTGCAATAATATGCTGGGGTAGTAGTGTGCACACAGCTGACGCTAATAAGCTGAATAAACTTATCAAGAGGGCTGGTGCGGCGGTGGGTCTACAACTTAGGACTTTCGAGGAGGTATTAGAGGATAGAATTAATAAGAAATGCAAGGCTATAATGAGCAACAATACACACCCGCTCTCTGAACTGTTTGCGAAGCAGAAAAGCACATTCAGCAAGCGTCTAATCCAACTAAGGTGTAAAAAGGAAAGATACAGAAAATCGTTTGTTCCGACAGCTGTGGGGATGTTTAACAAATGTATAAGTGTAAAGCATCCCAAGACTATGTGAAGTTCTATGTGTATGGGGGAGATAGGTGAGGTACATGTACCAGTCTACCCACATCTGCTGTCCATATAGACTTATTTTGTAAAGTGTGAAATGTTCTTGATCTTTGTTCTGCTGCTGTAATACTGTAATTTCCTCCAGGATCAATAAAGTTTATCTTATCTTATCTTATCTTATCCCGACGGCCTAGTTGATACAGGTAGTCAACAACTGCCCTCTTCTGCTCACAAATCCTGACCAACATGTGCAGTGTGGAATTCCAATGCGTTTAGACATTACACACCAGTCTATGAGCTGGAAGCTGCAAACGCTGCTGAAAGCTGGCAAGGGCGGCTGAAGCAGTAGGTGACTTTCTAAAATGGTCACACAGGTGACATACTTTTATGAGTAGATCCGACAGCAGCTCCGGGTAGGATTTAAGAAACCTCTGAACCACGAGGTTGAGCACATGGGCCAGGCATGGAACATGTGTCAGCTCGCCTCCCCTCAGAGCCGCCACCAGGTTCCAGCCATTGTCACACACGACCATGCCTAGCTGTAGGTTCAGCGGTGTGAGCCAGTGATCTGCCTGCTGTTTCAGAGCTTTACACAACTCTTCAGCATTGCGGGGTTTGTCACCTACGCATATTAGCTTCACCACAGCCTGTTGGCGCTTAGCCAAGGCAGTGCTGCAGTGCTTCCAGCTTGGGACTGGTGTAGAGGGTGAAGTGGAGGAGGAGGAGGCTGAGGATAATGATGTTCCGGAGCTATACACTGTGGGTGAAACCCTGACTGAGTTAGGGCCTGCAATCCTTGGGGTCCGAAGGACGTGTTCTGTCCCAAGCTCAGACTGGGTCCCAGCTTCCAAAATATTAACCCAGTGTGTCGACAGCAAGATGTACCGCCCCTGCCCACAAGCACTTGTCCACGTGTCTGTGGTTAGGTGGACTTTTCCAGAAACTATGTTGTTAAGGGCACGTATGTTTTGTGACACGTGCTTATGTAATGCGGGGACGGTACACCGGGAGAAATAGTGGCGGCTTGGGAACGAGTAACGTGGGACAGCCGCCGCCATCAGGTCGCGGAATGCTTCCATCTCCACTAGCCTAAAAGGCAGCATTTACAGCGCAAGCAGTCATGAAATGTGCGAATTTAGAAGTGTGGCATGTGGGGTGTTGGCAGCGTATTTGCGATTGCGTTCCAAAGATTGTTGTATAGATAACTGAACGCTGCGCTGGGACAAGGACGTGGTTGATGATGGTGGTATTTCTGCTTGTGCAACTACAGGTGCAGGACAGGAGGCATCTTCTCATGCAGTATGGACAGGGGATTGGCTTGCATGCACAACAGTGGAAGATGCAGTGGTGTCACACGCAGACACTGCTCCTGGACTCTGGTGTACATCCCACAAAGTCGGGTACTTTGCTGGCATGTGCCTGATTATGCTGGTCGTGGTCAGGCTGCTAGTTTTGCTACCCCTGCTGATGCTGGCATGGCAGGTGTTGCAAATGGCCTTTTTGGAATTATCTGCAGACACCTTAAAAAACAGCCAGGCTCGGGAAGACCTAACAGTTGTACTAGCAACTTCTGTCATGTTGTTGTTCCGGGAAACAGTTGCCTGCCTTCTGCCTGCGGCCACCACCCTGCTTCTTCCGGCCTGTTGTGATGCTTCGCCTCCCTCCCCCTGTGCACTGCTGTCCTCGCTCTGCATGTCCTCCTGCCAGGTTGGGTCAGTTACTGGATCATCCACGACGTCGTCTTCTACTTCCGCACCCTGGTCCTCTTCCTGACTTTCTGACAATTGTGTCTCATCATCGTCCACCTCTTGTTGAGACACATTCTCACCGTTGCCTTCATGAGACCGTGGCTGCTCAAATATTTGGGCATCGGTACATACGATCTCCTCATGGCCCACTTCAAGTGGAGCTGGCGAGAGGCCAGAATCTAAGAATGTATAAGTGAACAGCTCTTCAGAGTGTCCAAGTGTGTGATCAGTTATGTCCGGGGCCGGGCATTCGGCATGGTGGGAGGAAGGAGGATCAGGGTGTGGAATGTGCGGTCCAGTCTCATGGCTACTGACACTTGACCGTGTGGAAGACAGGGTGTTTGTGGTGGTGCCAAACTGACTGGAAGCATTGTCCGCTATCCAACTGATACTTGACCGTGTGGAAGACAGGGTGTTTGTGGTGGTGCCAAACTGACTGGAAGCATTGTCCGCTATCCAACTAACAACCTGTTGACACTGGTCTTGGTTTAATAGTGGTGTATTGCTGCGGTCCCCTACAAATTGGGACAGGAAGGTCGAGCGAGATGATGTGGGCATTAGTCATGGCGCAATTCGAGCTTGCACATGGCCTCAGCCTCTGTATGCACCACCATCATGTCCAGTTTTTTGTTCCTTGCCACCAGCCTTGCGCATTTTCAATGATGTGCTGCCTGTATACAGCTAAATGAAGGCGTCCAAAAGATGGTTTTTAGCTGGACACTGAGATGACAGATTAGAGATTAAATTACAGCAGATATACTGTTCAGTCACAAACGCTGAGATGGGTATACTGAGTGTTTTGGCGTATACAAATTGGAGCTACAACCCCCTCCTGCCTCAAAAAATGGTAAATGAAGGCGGACAGGCTGACTCTGATCAAGATGAACAAGGGTTGGATTGGTCCTGCCTTCACCACACCATCACCAATTCATAGCGTATTCTAAAGTCATAGGCATTGTATTTTTTGTGCATGTAAATTGCCATGCCCCTCCTCACACCCACTCATGGGTACACACTTCATGACTTTGGCTACTTGCTGTACTGTTCCTTCTTCTCCTCATCCGCCACCATCATATGATCAGTGCGACCGTGGTCCATGATGCCACGAAAACGTAATTTATTCACATCATATTTATGATGATGACCACCCTAACTGTTAAAAAGTTAGACAGTAGTTTCATGTATACCCCCCAGGGGTAAATGTTTTAGTCCATGCTTCCAGAATGGGCATTACAAGTACAGGAGACCCACTCCTTTGTAATGGGAACAATATTTAGAGGCTCTCCTCCATGTTTCTTCCCAGGGGCATCGCAATGCCTCCCAATTTTTTGCAGCCCTTCCTAGGGAAATCTATGGAAGACCCACTTCCTAATAATGGGAACCATATTTAAGTAGACCCTCATCCACGTCTCTATCCCGGGGCATTGGGATGCCTCCCAATGTTTAGCAGCCCTGCCTAGGGCAATACTACAAAAGAACCACTTCCTTATAATGGGTACATTATTTAAAGAGGCCCTCATGCACCTCTCTATCCAGGGGCATTGAAGTGCCCCACAATTTTTGGCGGCCTTGCCAAGGGTAATACTTGAATTGAGACACTTTCTAACATAGGGAATCATATTTAAGTGGGCCCTCATGCACATCTCTATCCAGGGGCATTGCAGTGCCTCCCAATTTTTGGCTGCCCTGCCTAGGGCAATACTACAAAAGACCCACCTCCTTATAATGGGCACATTATTTAAAGATTCCCTCATGCACGTCTCTATCCAGGGGCATTGGGGTGCCTCCTAATGTTTAGCAGCTCTGCCTAGGGCAATACTACAAAAGACTCACTTCCTTATAATGGGCACATTATTTAAAGAGGCCTTCATGTACATCTTTTCCCAGGGGCATCAGAGTGCCAGACAATTTTTAAAAAAAAAATCTTTCATGTAATCCAAAAAACTAACATACACCAACTCTGTCTCACAAGTGGGTATGAGCCCTTAATATTTTCTCCAGGAAAATCCTTTTTAGTTTCATATTGTATCGTTTTCTTGAGTCCATAAAAGTGGCGTAATAGTCTGACAACATTGTTCACAGCAGTGACCTTGGGGTCTGAAATGCTTCCAGGGGTCTTCCCCATGCTGTTCCCATGTCATTTCAGCACTGTTCTGATACTTTTGTGACATTTTTAGGGTTTATCCATGCTGCCGGGGGTCATGCCAGAAAAATACTCAGGTCTCCCATAGGATAACATTGGGCTCGGTGCTCGGGCCGAGTACACGAGTATCTTGGGATGCTTGGCCGGAGCTTCAAGCACCCGAGCATTTTAGTACTCGCTCATCTCTAGTTATTTACATTTTAATAGTGGACACTATAAAAAATGGATAAGGCTAGGGTCACACTTAAGAGGTTATCCACGTTAGAAGGATGACGTTACAGCAGACCCCAGCCAGCTGACCGCTAATGTCGGGTGCTTCCTATGAACGCTGGTCCATAGAAACCCACTGTTTACTATGGATACAGCTTCGCAGGAAGCCCCAGGCAGTGCGCTTATCCAGGAAGCACAGGAAAACGTTGCTGACAACTTTTCCCTGTGCGCTCTGCACAAGCGCACTGCCTGGGGCTTCCTGTGAAGCTGTATCCATGTTAAACATTGGGTTCTTTGGACCAGCGTTCATAGGAAGCACCCGACGTTAGCAGTCAGTGTTACAGCAGGCTATAACGTCCTAAGTTACAATACATAGGACGAACAACGGAAGCCCTACATAAACGTGCCAATAAGCACAGGTCGAATATAAAGAATGGATATCAAAAACATGGAGTATCTGCACATTTTGACAAACACCATATACAGATCATACTTTGTTCAAGATAATGCCTATACATCACATTACTGAAAACATAAGCAATCGGGTTGATGCTTTGAATAAAAGAGAAAGATATTGGATTTACAAGATTGATTCACTAAAACCAAAAGGTCTAAATATGGTGACTGAAATAATCTAATGAGTATCTTGGATAGTTTCTGCATTTGGGGTTTTTTGAATAATCATTGTGTTTGTTGCCTACACAACCAAGATGTTATATGTGTTATATGTGTTCTGTCTGCTACAGTTAAGGTGGGGTCACAAGTGGCGATTCTGGCCTGCAATGTCGGAAGCGATGCGCGGGTGCCCGCTCGCTTCCGACATCGCAGGCCAGCTGTCACATGGCACGACGTTGCCGGTGACTTGGCGGCGATGTGGGCGGAGCCGTCGCTCGCTGGGTTGGGCTCAGCCCAGCAAGCGATCCTCAGCAACGCTGCGATATAGGCTGGATCGCGCCGCCAACAGTGTCAGACGGCGCGATCCAGCCTAATCGCTGGTCACAGGTTGACAGGTTTATGAACATGTTCATAAACCTGTCAACCTGCGACCAGCGATAATTTGCAGTTGCGTCGCGCTGTCACACAGCGCGACGCACTTGCAATATCGCCCGCGACATCGCTGTGACGTACTTTTCGGCGATGTCGCGGGCGAAATCGCCACGTGTGATCCCACCTTTAGGGGCATCTGTCTTTTTGAGTAAGAGATTATACTGACAATTATCATTAGTAGAGTGTTGTTCCGTCAATCCTTTCTCTCCTGTGGGAGTTAATTGTGTGTCTCAATTCCCTCCAATGATTGTCCTCTGGGAGGTTGCACTTTTATTCACTTAGATCAGTTGGCATTCTCCTAATTGACGGCTTCTTACAATTGTCGGTTTGTTTGTACTGCGGTATGTCTCTATCTAGAGTTGATTTTATGTGCTACGGCAAAAAAACACGATTATATATAACTAGATGGTGGCACGATTCTAACGCATCAGGTATTCCAGAATATAGAAATGGGAATCGCATCGGGAAGGTGTTGAGGGCACAATGGTTACAGACTCTATGGCCATCTCTTCACCCACCGTGCACTCACCGCATTTGTATACAGACACACATGTACACACACATGTATACAGACACACACATGTACATAAACACACATGTATACACATATGTACACAGACACACATGTGTACACACACACATGTACACACAGGCATACGCTCACAAGTATATAGACACATGCATACACATACATGTATACAGAATCATACAGACAGACATACATATACACAGATGTATAGACACACATGTATACAGACACAGACATGTACACACAGTTATATGCACACATATAGACACACACATGTACACACATTCAGACACACACATATACAGACACACACATATATAGACAGACACATGTAGACACAGACATACACACACATATACAGACGTATACAGACACACACAGATGTACACACAGGTATACACACACACGTATACAGACACACCCACACATGTATACAAACACACATACATGTATGCACACAGCCACAAATGTATTCACACATGTCTAGAGGCACACACATGTAAACACACATACACTCATACATATAGACACACATATACATACCTATACATATACACATGTGTCGGCCCTCCCCTCCTTGCCTCTCTGTTCTCACCTACACCCAGTGGTCCCATTGCTGGTGAACGCTCCAGGAAGACAATCAGCGGGTCATGTAACTGAGCAGGCTGATGTGACGTCACACAGAGCCAGTCACATGACCGTCTGTTTCTGGAGCTTTCAGTGGCAATGGGATCACTGGGTGCGGGTGAGAACAAAGCGGCGAGGAAGGTGCAGGATGGAGCAGGATGGGGAGAGGACAGGAACACAAAGTTCCCAATATTGACACTTGCTGTAACAAATCATCAACCTGTATGTCCAGCACAGGGAACAGGGGCAGCGCAGGGGGCAGCACAGGGGACAGGGGCAGCACAGGGGGCAGGGGCAGAGCAGGGGCCGCACAAGGGCAGCGCAGGGGACAGGGGGTGCACAGGGAACAGGGGCAGCACAGGCAGTACCTGCAGGGAGTGTGACTTGGGCTCTGGCTGCTTGAAGATGGAGTCCGGCAGCTTCCTCATCCATGGTCAGGGTGCCTCTAGATCCAGGACGGAGCGGCAACCAGAACACTGGGAAGGGTGGGTACACAGAGTCCCAGAGGCCGGACAGAAGATGAAGGACAGTGCCCCTTTGTCCCCCAGGCTGCCCTCAATCTTCTTGGCGCACAGGCCGAAGGCTGGAAAGCCATAGGGGGGCCGCGGGAAGAGCGGCGGCATCATCTTGTGCAGTACCCCGGAGAAGCCGTTACTGGGCACAGGGATAAGGGGGAAGCTGTGGGCTGCCTGCTCCTCGTCCCCCCACACACTCTGGGAAGTTAGAGGCGGCCGGGGCGAGTGACAGGCTGGTGCTGGGCGCTGGAGGTCGGCAGCCGAGGCTTCCCCTCCGCACTGGCCTCCACAGCGCCGCCATTTTAGTGATTGTGTCTGTTTCTCTGTAACAGACATCCCGCGTCGCTGATTGGTAGCGGCCAGCCGGGCTCGACCAATCAGCGACGTGGGATTTCCATTACAGAAAGACAGACACGATAGGGCAATTATTTTACACTGATTTATAAATGTTTAGCACATATAAAACATCACAATCCACCACTTTATTCATTTACACATCCTTTTATAAATGTATAGTTCTATTAATACACGTCACTTTTTGCTCATGCACATACAGTGTTGGCCAAAAGTATTGACACCCCTACAATTCTGTCAGATAATACTCAGTTTCTTCCTGAAAATGATTGCAATCACAAATTCTTTGGTATTATCTTCATTTCATTTGTCTTCGATGAAAAAAACACAAAAAGAATTGTCCTAAAGCCAATTTGGATATAGTTCCACACCAAACATAAAAAAGGGGGTAGACAAAAGTATTGGACCTGTTAGAAAAATCATGTGATGCTTCTCTAATTTGTGTAATTAACAGCACCTCTAACTTACCTGTGGCACCTAACAGGCGTTGGCAATAACTAAATCACACTTGCAGCCAGTTGACATGGATTAAAGTTGACTCAAGCTTTGTCCTGTGTCCTTGTGTGTACCACATTGAGCATGGAGAAAAGAAAGAAGACCAAAGAACTGTCTGAGGACTTGAGAAACTAAATTGTGAGGAAGCATGAGCAATCTCAAGGCTACAAGTCCATCTCCAAAGACCTGAATGTTCCTGTGTCTACCGTGCGCAGTGTCATCAAGAAGTTTAAAGCCCATGGCACTGTGGCTAATCTCCCTAGATGTGGAAGGAAAAGAAAAATTGACAAGAGATTTCAACGCAAGATTGTGCGGATGGTGGATAAAGAACCTTGACTAACATCCAAACAAGTTCAAGCTGCCCTGCAGTCCGAAGGTACAACAGTGTCAACCCATACTATGTGTCGGAATCTGATTGAAAAGGTACTGTATGGTAGGATACCAAGGAAGACCCCTCTTCTTACCCCGAGACATAAAAAAGCCAGGCTGGAGTTTGCCAAAACTTACCTGAGAAAACCTAAAACGTTTTGGAAGCATGTTCTCTCTTTTTGGGCAAAGGCATCAACATAGAGTTTACAGGAGAAAAAAAGAGGCATTCAAAGAAAAGAACACGGTCCCTACAGTCAAACATGGCGGAGGTTCCCTGATGTTTTGGGGTTGCTTTGCTGCCTCTGGCACTGGACTGCTTGACCATGTGCATGGCATTATGAAGTCTGAAGACTACCAGCAAATTTTGCAGTATAATGTAGTGCCCAGTGTGAGAAAGATGGGTCTCCCTCAGAGGTCATGGGTCTTCCAGCAGGACAATGACCCAAAACACACTTCAAAAAGCACTAGAAAATGGTTTGAGAGAAAGCACTGGAGACTTCTAAGGTGGCCAGCAATGAGTCCAGACCTGAATCCCATAGAACACCTGTGGAGAGATCTAAAAATGGCAGTTTGGAGAAGGCACCCTTCAAATATCAGTGACCTGGAGCAGTTTGCTAAAGAAGAATGGTCTAAAATTCCAGCAGAGCATTGTAAGAAACTCATTGATGATTACCGGAAGTGGTTGATCGCAGTTATTTTGGCTAAAGGTTGTGCAACCAAGCATCAGGCTGAGGGTGCCAACACTTTTGTCTGGCACATTTTTGGAGTTTTGTGTGAAATGATCAATGTTTTGCTTTTTGCTTCATTCTCTTTTGTGTTTATTCATTGAAGACAAATTAAATGAAGATAATAATACCAAAGAATTTGTGATTTCAATCATTTTCAGGAAGAAACTGAGTATTATCTGACAGAATTGCAGGGGTGGCAATACTTTTGGCCAACACTGTAACAGTGATTACGCTTATAATAATATCTGGCGGAGCTGTTATTTTTATTAGATTACACATCCTTTTTATAAATATATAGTTTTTTTTATTAAACACACATCACTTAGGGTGCTTTCACATCAGCGTTTTTCGTAATTCGCGGCAGATGCGGTGAAAAAACCGCATCTGCCGCGTTTGCCGCATAACCGTTCCACTTGCGGCACGGTTGCGGTTTTTCCCATAGGAAGTATAGAGGGACTTGCGGCAGATGCGGCAAGTGCGGTTTTGCACTTGCGGCAGGTGCGGCAGCGAAAAAAACCGCGGTCAGCCGCGTTTTTTTTCGCTGCCGCACCTGCCGCAAGTGCAAAACCGCACTTGCCGCATGTCCCCCTATACTTCCTATGGGAAAAACCGCAACCGTGCCGCAAGTGGAACGGTTATGCGGCAAACGCGGCAGATGCGGTTTTTTCACCGCATCTGCCGCGAATTACGAAAAACGCTGATGTGAAAGGGCCCTACGGCCGGTTTCACATTTGCGTATGAAACCGCAGCGTACTGAGCGCAGCCAAATGCATGCGCACTGCGTTCCTATGTTTAACATGGGAGCACATAGTAGCTGTGTTTGGCTGCGTTCGGATGCGCATAACTTGTGCGCCCTCCTCTACCTTCCGAACACAACATGTTGCATTTTTTGTGCGGTCGCAGGAGCTTGTTTTATCAGCAAGCGCCCGCAAGCGCCCAAAAAATGCATGAATCTCAATGGATCAGCAGTGTCCTCCGCATACAGTACAGGAGAACACTGTGGATCACATCTCCCGGGAGATCAGCTGGAGCAGCCGGAGATCACCTCCTCCCGGCAGCTGCTGATCTCCCATCGGTGTCGGCGCGGAAGATTTAAACAGCTGTCATATCAGCTATTTCTTCAAATCTCCCGCGCTGACACCGTTGGGAGATCAGCGGCGGCCTGGAGGAGGAGGATCTCCGCCGTTGATCTCCGCATTCCGGCCGCCGCCGAGATCGCTGATTGGCTGACCGGAGGCCATACCGATGTGAACGCATGCGGAGATTCTCTGCTGCGTTCACATCAGTATGGCAGCGTTTGCACTGCACAAACGCAAATGTGAAACTAGCCTTACTATTGTATTACTTACATTGTATTACACATTACTCACATTGTATTATACATCCTTTTATAAATATATAGCTTTGTTAATACACATCACTCACTACTCAACACTTTTCTCTGTTACACAGAACAACAATCTACAATTATAATAATTTCTGGTGGAACTGTTACTTTTATATTTATTTTATTCTCCATTTCCATCCCTACTAATCACGCACAAAATGCATATTTGGTGTTGATTTGGTCTGATCTTGGTTCCTGTATTCACCTTGTCTTCTGCATTGTTGCTGGGAGATTGTGGTCGGTGCGCTCTTGTGTGCCACCGGCATTGAATGATCTGGTGGAAGAAATGAAGAGTTAATTTAGTTCTCTGTATTTTTATTATTGGTTATTTGAAGTTTCCTATGTATTGCTGTCTGTTCCTGATACCTCCAGCTGTACAACAATAGGGCTGTAAAATTATCTACCACTTTATTTTTTAACAATTTTGTTATGTATCATTTTATTTTCAAATATTCCCTTCTTTTATGATATTCTTCTCAAATACTTAAGGCTATAGAGTAGGCTGACATGCAAACTGAATTTCGGACCAACAGTCTAATGCCTAAACCCCTGTTAAATGAAATGGGTTTTTAACTAGGAACATGTTAAGCGGCCGTCACACGCACAGATATCTTGAACGATATTGTAAGCGATCACGTGCACGCGCGATCGCTTACAATATCGCTCACATCGCTGGTGAGATGTCACACAGACAGACTCACCAGCGATGTAGACCAGCGATATCGCTGGTTACTATAGTACACATCGGGTTACTAGGCGCCGCGCATCGCTTAGTAACCCGACGTTTACCATAGATACCATCTCCCAGCATAGGCTCTGCCGCTGGGAGATCGTTCATCGTGGTGTCATACACCACGATGAAGCAGATCGTGAAATCGTTCATCGCTAGATCTGAGCTCCGGAGCTCAGATCTGCGATGTCACGATCAAGCGATTTTACATAGTAAAATCGCTTGATTACATGCAACGATGCCAAAACGATATCGCTTAAGCGATCCAAAAACAGATCACTTAAACGATATCGGGCAAGAAATCGTAGCGTGTGACGGCCGCTTTAGAGAGTTTTTTCATCTGGCAGTCTGAACAATAAGGGCCCCTTTACACACACCAATGTCTGTGTTCAACTTCTGAACAGATCTCTGGTTGCAGTGAAATCATGGACACATTGTTACATCTGTACACAGTCACAAAATGGAGCAATGTGTCCATGATTTCACTGCAACCAGTAAGTTGTTCAGAAGTTGGACAGATAAGTTGGTGTGTGTAAAGTGGCCATTACTGTGCAGAATTAGGCAACTTAATAAAAACCACATATATTCCCATCTCCCTTGTTAATTTTCACCAGGTAAACTAATATAACTGCACAAAATTTAGAAATAAACATTTCTGACATACAAAAACAAAACCTCAAAAAATTAGTGACTAATATAGCCACCTTTCTTTATGATGACACTCAACAGCCTTCCATCCATAGAATCTGTCAGTTGCTTGATCTGTTTGCAATCAACATTGCGTGCAGCAGCCACCACAGCCTCCCAGACACTGTTCCCAGAGGTGTACTGTTTTCCCTCCCTATAGATCTCACATTTTAGGAGGGATCACAGGTTCTCTAAGGGGTTCAGATCAGGTGAACAAGAGGGCCATGTCATTATTTTTTCTTCTTTTAGACCTTTATTGGCCAGCCACGCTGTGGAATAGTTGGATCCATGTGATGGAGCATTGTCCTGCATGAAAATCATGTTTTTCTTGAACGATACCGACTTCTTCCTGTACCACTGCTTGAAGAAGTTGTCTTCCAAAAACTGGCATTAGGTCTGGGAGTTGAGCTTCACTTCATCCTCAACCTGAAAAGGTTCCACAAGTTCATCTTTGATGTTACCAGCCCATAACAGTACCACACCTATACCTTGCTGGCGTCTAAGTCAGAGTGAAGCTCTCTGACCCTTAACTGATCCAGCCTCTAGCCCATCCATCTGGCCCATCAAGAGTCACTCTCATTTCATCAGTCCATAAAACCTTTGAAAAATCAGTCTTAAGATATTTCTTGGCCCAGTCTTAACGTTTTATCTTATGTTTCTTGTTCAAAGGTGGTCGTTTTTCAGCCATAGTTACCTTGGCCATGTCCCTGAGTATGGCACATCTTGTGCTTTTTGATACTCCAGTAACGTTGCAGCTTTGAGATATTGCAAAACTGGTGGCAAATGGCATCTTCACGTTTGATTTTCCTCAATTCATGGGCAGTTATTTTGCACCTTTTTTGCCCAACACGCTTCTTGCGAACCTGTTGGCTGTTTGCCATGAAACGCTTGATTGTTCGGTGATCACTCTTCAAAAGTTTGGCAATTTCAAGACTGCTGCATCCCTCTGCAAGACATCTCACAATTTTGGACTTTTCAGAGCCCATCACATCTCTCTTCTGACCCATTTTGCCTAAGGAAAAGCATTTGCCTAATAATTAAGCAAACCTTATATAGGGTTTTGATGTCATTAGACCACACCCTTCCTCATTACAGAGATGCACATCACCTGATTTACTTAATTGGTAGTTGGCTCTCAAGCCTATACAGCTTGGAGTAGGACAACATGTATAAAAATGATCAGGTGATGAAAATACTCATTTGCCTAATAATTCTGCACACAGTGTATATATTATCTGAGAATGTGTATCAACAAAACTGTAACCTTTCAACATTGCTCTGCAATTTATACAGTTTAGGCACGGGAAACAACCTTTCCTATCTATCCCTGTCAAGGAACCCTGTTTATGTTTCTTAAAAGATCCCACATCAGAATGAACTAAGTGGTCCTTAAGATTTCTGTTCCGCTGGTACGAGAAGAGAGGGGAATTTTTAAACTCCTGTATTTCAGGTAACCCATTGGTAAGCACTTTCCAATGTTTCCTTATTATATGTGCAACAGCACCACTCTCCTCACAGTAGACTGAGACAAAGGGTATACGATTCATCACCTCTCTTTCTTTGTGTTTCAATAAATCACTCCTTTCAAAACTCTTTGGGTACCGTCACACCTGGACATATCGCCGGCGATTTCATAGGCGATGCACGTGCGCGCGCACATTTTTGCGTGTCGCCCAACATCGCCGTTGCCTATTTACACGTAGCGACAACTCAGGCGACGCTCAGGCGATGACCTGACCGGAAGTTGCCTGAGCGTCGCCCAAGGCCCACGGGCGATCAAGTCGCTGGTGGCCGCTTGGCCGTCACACAGAGCAACCACATTAGCGATGAGGGCATAATTGTGAGCCGCATCTCGGAGATAGGCGTTAACATTATGTTGTGTGATGCCTCGAAGAAATGTGATTGGCGTTGGTGTCTGATGCAAAGTTGACATATACTGACAATTGTGTTGGTGTAAAAAGACACATTTGGCAATGGCACATCTCTGCACTTTGTAGCACACACTGGCGCATCAATGCGCTGCTTTTTAATAGTATGAATGCTCCTGGGTATGGCCCCTTTGACACCTGCGTTTTACACTGATTGCGGCAGTTGCGGTTAAAAAAAACCCGCAACTGCCGCGATTACCGCAGTTTCGGCACTTGTGGCATACTGCGTTTTTTTCCCAGCCGCACCTGCCGCAAGTGCCGAAAATGCACTTGCCACACTTGCTGCACCTGCCGCAAGCCCCATAGACATTGTATGGGGCTTGCCGCAAGTGAACCTCAAGTGCGGCCGTATTGCGGTAATCGCGGCAGTTGCATTTTTTTTTAACGCAACTGCCGCAATCAGCGTAAAATGCAGATATCAAGGGGCCTAATACACTTTTCAGCACCATGGAAAGGAAGACTACATTATTGTGGGACGCACACATCATCAAATAGGACGCCGAGGAACAAGACTACCAATCGTAACGCTGGAGCTGCCGTCAATCCACGCACACCGCCAGAGCTAGTAAACACGCCCTGAAACGCCTACCGGACATGTTTAGGCGATGTGTGCTGTCGTTCTTGACATGTTACACAGGGCGATCAGCACACATCGCCCCTAAATGGTCGCCTGGTTTCAGAGCTCTGATGTGAAACCAGGCGACCACTCAGATGTGTCGCCCTCTCCCATTTACATTAGGCGACGCATTGGCGATGTCGCTGGCGACAGGCCACGCCTTAGCGTCGCCTGTGAAATCGCCGGCGATATGTCCAGGTGTGACAGTACCCTTTGGTTTATTATGATGTTTTTCCAAACGTTTTTTTGAATAGCCCCGCTTAACACATTTTTGTGTCATAGCGTTCAAGGTTACATTTAAACTAATCTCCTCGCTCTCAATACTTTTTACATGCATAAATTGACTGAACGGTATAGATTCCACCATTTTGTAAGGGTGATGACTAGAAAAAAGTACTAGATTATTTTTATCCGTAGGTTTTACGTACGTTTTTGTGGTAAGTGTATCACCAACTCTTACCACCAAGACATCCAAAAATTGTAATCTTATTGGTGAGTGAACCATAGTAAATTTGATTGTCTGATTTATGGTATTCAAAAAATTAAAAAACTTAAAAAGATTTTTTTCTGATCATGTCCAAATGAGGAAGATGTCGTCAATGTATCTCCACCACCCCCTAACATAAGAGTAGTGGTGGGATACATAGACAACATCCTCCTCAAGGATATTGGAGTACGAGGGGGCATTGCAGTTTCTTGTTTCTGTTCGAAAAACTCATCTCCATACAAGAAATAATTGCGTTCAAGTGCTAAGGTCAATAACTCCAAGATTCATTTTTGAATTTCGTCCGAATAATTCAAACCAGTCAATTTCTTTGTCACGCAGGTTATACCGAAACCATGTTCAATTGATGTATACAAATTTATCACATCAAATGAGACTAGTATAAAGTCAGTATCATCAATCTTCAGTTTAGATATTTTAGTTAAAAAATCGGTAGTATCCTTTACATTCAAACACAGGATTCAAATGTGGTAGCAATGGGATTTAAGATACTATCTAGAAATATACCTATGTGGCTGAGCACAGAATCCATGCCAGCCACAATAGGTCGCCCTGGCGGGTCCACTAACGACTTATGAACTTTAGGCAGAACATAGATGATAGGGGTGGATGGATACTTAATCACCAAAAAATCAACTATGTCTTGAGATATTATTTTCCGCTTTACCGCCTGATCTAATATGCTTTTTAATTCCTGCTAGATTTCAAATTTCGGATCACACGACAACCTTTTATACGCACTAGAGTCAAAAACCTGTCTGTTCAATTCCTTTAAATATGCAACCTTGTCCACGATGATGACACCGCCACCCTTATCAGCACTTTTGATGACGATGTCAAGTTCCTTTAACGCCTTAATCTCCGCATTAGTTATATTTGGTTTTAAATATTCACTCACCATTGTACTTTTAAGTTTTTCTATGTCTTTATTAGCTCCCTCCAAAAAATCTGAGATACTTATGGAACAGCTAGGGGGAGTAAAGTCACTATGACTTGGTAAATTTAAGCTCTTACAATCAAAAAAACAATCATTTGGTATCACAGGTTTCTCACTCTTATGGAACCACTCCCATAATTTTAACCTTCTATAGAATTTGTCAAGATCAATCATCAACTGAAACCAGTTGATATGTGAGGTGGGAGTAAAATTAAGCCCTTTGTGTAACACTCTAACCTGATCAGGAGTTAATACCTTTTTAGAGATGAAGATTAATTAATCTCCCTTTGTCTCGTTGGTGGTGCTGTCTGTTTGTTTTTGTTTTTCTTGTCTTTGTCTTTTTTGTTGTCGGTGCTGTCTCCGACCCCCCATTCTCGTCCTGTGTTTTTTGGCTTTGGTGCGTTCGTACCTACTGGAGGAAAAAACATTATAATTATTATCAAACACAGCTTTGTCTAATTCCCCAGTTTTTGAACATTGGTGACCTTTTTTCTTCCAGTTGCTATTCTCACGCTGCCAGTTATATACATTGCCCTGTACATAGTCTTCTTGAACTCGTGTCTATTTTTTTCTCTTTGTCTCTTCACTTCGCAATTTAGAGACTTGTGCGGTAATATTCTCAACACAGGATTTCCAATCTGCCTCTGATAAGGTGCTTTTAAGTTTCTCCTCAGATTCTGATACAATTCCTTTCATTTTAATCAATTCAAACTGTAAAAATTCAATATTCAATAAAATTGTATCAAATGCATGCTTGTTAGATATTCTGCAAAATTTTGAACAAAAGTCCACAGAATTTATCATCAGATTGGGTCTAACGTTAGAGCGAAGATCTCTTGGTATAATTTTCGTCTTACAGTATTCATTTAAAGTTATTACATGTAATTCAATGGTGGTCAAGCGCTTTAAATCATTTTCATACTTTTTCTTCATTTCCGATACAGAAGGCTTAACTAAAAAGGAGGCTTCACCTCCTATTGCTCCCAATGTTTCTCCTCATCCTCCATTCCATAAGATAGAACATAAAGTTCTTCAGGATCAACATCCATAGTCCAAGTATAGCAAAAGTATTATTAGCAGAATATCAAGATAAAAAACTAGTGTAAAGATTCCAATGGGCAAATACAAAAGACAAAAACCAGAATCGGCACAATCTTGAAGAAAGGGTCAGGTGCAATACTTTCTGTGTTCACGGTGCCCAGCCACCACATAGAGAAATCAGAAAAACAGGCAGCGCTTCTTGATGTGATAAAGAGGATGGCTTTTATTCCAACCTCATGTGATGCAACATTTCAGAGGTTACCCTCCTTTGTCAAGCATAATGCATCTGATACCAAGTGAACTTTTTATAGAGCCTAAACATAACATATATGGTGATCACTAGGGATGAGCGAGTACTGCACTAATTGGACTCGCTATACTCGCAACGAGTAGGTCCCGATACTCGTTGCGAGTACAGCGAGTCCAATGGCAGTTAATGGGTGGGCGAGTACTTTCGCAATGTATCTATATATACACTGCAAAAGTGCACTAAAAGTGAATAAAATATAAGTTGTTGAAAATAAAAAGATATCATACTCGCCTTCCGACGTCTGCACTGGGACCAGCAAAGAAGACATCCGATCAATGTATCTTGAACGTGCATCAATGACCTGGCAACCTGGACAATCAGGTGGCTGGTAGCGATCACGTGGTTTGTGACTTGTCGCCATCTGATTGGCTGTCAGACTCACAGGTCCTTGTCATTGATCGGATGTCTTCTTTGCCGGTCCCGGTGCAGGCGTCGGAAGGTGAGTATGATATCTTTTTATTTTTTAACAACTTTTATTGACTTTTATTGCACTTTCGCAGTGTATATATGGATACACTGCGAAAGTGAAAGGACTACTCGCTACTCCTGAGTAATTACAAGAAACTCGGGGAGTAGCAAGTACCCCGAATATCATTACTATTCGGCGAGTACCGAATAGTAACGATTCTACTTGCTCATCCCTAATGATCACCTGATGAAAGCAGATTTGGCCGCTGAAATGCGTAGTGAGGAGCTTAAGACATTTTAGACCTCCCCTTGTCAGCCTCTTTTGAGCGCCCTCCAGAAACTGCTGATTCCCTTTTGCTATTGTTGTCTTCACGCCCTATGGGTGAGCGTTGAGGTGCAGCACAATTCCCTGAGGCAAAAACTGCAAACCTAGGACCTTAAGCCGGTGGTAGAGGAGAGACGAGAGGACCTGTGGTTACGTCACACACATGTGATGCCCTATGTGACCAGCTCCCTTTCTGAAAACCCGGAAGTCGAGTACAGCGTGCGGTGCACGAGAAGCACCGAAGGCTACATTCACCGGGTTATGCAGGCTGCATAACCCGTTCAGGTGAGTGCGACACCACCTGCAACCTTCACCCCCCCTGAACCACCAGGATTCATCCCAGGAGTGCCCCTCCTCTTTTTCTCTTTTGCATAGCAAAGTATTAGAGACAGTCTGCAGACGGGTATAGCTGCAACCTTCTGGTTTCCTCTTGTTTATCTCTGGAATATATCTGCAGCCATTTATTGAAATACCAAAAAAATGATCAATATCTTGATTGTATAAAAAAAGATCAACGTTCTTACCATAAAAAATATATATATACTGATAAAAGACACTACATCTGAAAAATCGCCATGCCATTGGGCATTAAAGTCCACATTTACCATATTTTTGTGCTGGTTTTTCTTTTTTCTATCATATATATATTTCTGTATAAACACATACACATACATACGAGTCGTTTCCTTACAAGAGCCGACCTGATGGAATGATGATGCTCAGAGACGACGACTTTTTGACCTCCAGGTTGCAAATTTTGCAGCAAATTTTCACCATTGCAATAAAAAGATAAAATCTGCCGCAAATCCTCAGCTTAATCTTCATGTTTTGCATCTCATACAAAGTGTTTCCTATTATTTTTCTTTTAACGAATATTTTGTCTTTAGAATTTTAGAAGTAATTGTATCAAGTGTAGATAATCCTGTATCCAGGCTGATACATTGTATCCATGCAGGAAAAATGTAACACTCAGGACAGGAGCAGAAGTAACTACACAATAGGTGTAAGGGCTGTGATCGTACCCAGACCATGGAGCTTAGTGGGGCCCAAAAGTCCTTTTGACCTATAGTAAAAAGACTAATGCTATTAAAGATTGCAATAATTGTGGGCCCTGTTGGAACTGTTGCATAGGGGGCTATGAGATTCATGTTACGCCACTGGACAGGGGAGATTTGTGGTAAAGGGATGTGAGACTATCAGAGGCAAGATAGTGAAATCTGGGGTTGCTACATTGTATCCAGTCTGTCTGGATAATTCTCTGTTTGATAAACAGACCAGTAGGAATAATTGCAGGCACTGTACTAAATAAGGAACCTCTGACCAGTGGCGTAACCAGAGTCTGACAGGCTCCGCTGCAAAATTTAGACCTGGCACCCGCCCGCATGTTGATGAGATGTATGGGCCTCATGTAACATACTAAATCCTTTAAAGACTCACAAATTGACCCCTCTCCCCCTTTATTATGTATTAATGTCCCTCATCCTGCTATATATGGTCCTCCTCCTGGAATATGGCCCTTATCATGGTATATATGTATGGTGCCCTTGCGGACCAGTGGCCACAGAAAGGCATTGCAGCTGGGACTGGTACATCAGTCACCCCACACCAAAACCCACCACACTCCCGATCCTCATACTAAAAGCTCTATGCCTTGCAACGGGAAACGGGGGGTCCCAGGTGGAGGGTGGAGCGTAGTGACAGAACTCGGGAAGGGGGTGGAGACCAACCAACAAAAAGGGACTGACACAGAACACAGACACACAGAATTGAGGCAACAGAAACTAGGAGAGAGAAGTGAGCAAACCTGTAACCAGGGAGCACCATCAGACTGGACCCACCCAGACCTGGCGGCCAATGCCACCACAGCCAGCCAGGGTCCAAGACAAAAGACCGGACATAGACTGAAGGGGTCTAAGGTGTGTACGGATCAGTGGGGACACCAAGAGACTGGGCCGTCACCAGGGTACCGCCCCTGTAGAAGTAGTTGGACGCTGCATGCCCCAGCTACAAATTAACCGGTGAGGTGAAGGGTCTTTATGCCCGGAACCCAATCTACGGTACAGCGAAAGAAAGGTGGCCATACTAGGGTGAGGGAGCCAGTCCAGTACTCCGTATACAACCCGTGACTGATGGCCCGTAGCTTGTACGCGAATCGGAACCAGAGGCCCGAAAGGTACTGAGAGAGGGGGTGATGCAGATGAGCCATCCCGGCTGCAGAACAACACCGGAGCCGCTGAGTAACCGTGGCGCTTGTGAGAAGGAAAAGCCAGTCAAGTGTGACTTTGTGTGTGACTGTCATTTATGCGCCAAACAATGGGAGCTCACCTGCGGAGCCGCCGACTGAATTGCTGCGCAATGGTGATATTGAATCCTGCACCGCCAATGTTCACCACTCACATAGACTATACCTCTACCCTGGGGAAAAGCCCTGCCCATGGAGGGCTTACCATACCTGCTGCCTACTTTCACCATGATCCCCAGAGGCCTGGACGGCAGCAGTGGCCCATATTGGCCACAGACCATGGGTGGCGTCACGACTTTCATTTTATTTTTACTTTTCTCCATTTTTACACTTTTCTTATTTTTATGGAACTTGCCTGACGAGGGGATCACGGTCCGGGTCGCGACATCCTGTAAAGGTCCAGACGACCTCCAGAGGGCCCGGTTCCGAGTAACACACGGTCCCCGCCCGGGGCGAGTCATATGTCCCCCATCCTGGTTTATATGGTCTGCCTCCTCCTGTCACCAAAGTCATCCAATTATTATAATGCATCCCCACATTTCTCCATATATTACAATGTACCCCCACAGTCCTCTATGTATTATAATGCATTCCATAGTCCTCCATTCATAAGGTAGCCCCTATAGTCATTAAATTATTATAATGAATCCCCATTATCCTCCATATAATATATTGCAGCCTCACATCCCTCCATTGATCATATTGCAGCCTCATAGCCCTCCTTATGGCATAATACTGCTTCATAGCCTCTCCATATAGCATAATGCAGCCTCATATCTTCTCCATATAATATAATACAGCCTAATAGCCTCTCCATACAGTATAGTACAGCCTCATAGCCCTCTATATAGCATAATACAGCCTCATAGTTCTCCATATAGTGCAGTCTCAAAACTTTCCATATGGTGCAGCCTCAATACTCTCAATATGGTATAATACAGCCTCAAAACTCTCCATATAGTGCAGCCTCTAAACTCTCCATATGATGCAGTCTCAAAACCTACCATATAGTGCAGGCTCAAAACTCTCCATATAGTGCAGCCTTATATATGCAGCCTCATATCTCTCCATATAGTGAAGTATTATATATGCAGCCTTGTATCTCCCATATTGTACAGTATTATATATGCAGCCTTATATCCTTATATCTCTCCATATAGTGCAGCCTTATTATGTGCAGCCTCATATCTCTCCATATAGTGCATTATTATATATGCAGCCTTATATCTCCCATATAGTGCAGTATTGTATATGCAGCCTTATATCTCCCATATAGTGCAGTATTATACTGTATATGTAGTCTATTATCTTTCCATATAGTGCAGCCTTATTATTTGCACCCTCATATCTCTCCATATAATGCAGGATTATATTTTCAGCCTTATATATGAACCTCCCTCGCCACCGTAATGCTCTGGCCATACTGCACTCACTTATTTAAAAAAAAAAAATCTGTTCTTACCTCTCCCGGTTCCCTCGCTGCTCTGGCGGTCTCCCAAAGATTCAAGACTCAGAAGGAGGGGGAGGTGCCGGCCTGTTGTATGCGGTACCCAGTGGAACGCAGGCCATGAAGCCAGCAGGTCAGAGGAGGGGAGGGGTGGGAGCAGCAGCACGAAGTAGGAGGCTTCCCTCCCCTCCTCTCCCTAACACACGGGCCCCAAAGCGGCCTGTGCTGCCACGCTGTCACATGGATGTGTGTCCTCGGGGATGCACATCCATGTGATGTGGGTGCCCGGGCTGCAATCAATGAGTGCAGGGGGCGGCGCGGGCCCCTTTTAGGTTCAGACACCGTCGTAGCCAAGACCCCTGCGACTGCGATTGTTACGCCACTGATGTAAGGCAATAATCCAGAGTGTCTGATACCTAGAGATGAGCAGATCTTTTAAAATTCAAAATCATCGATGAAATTTCCCCCAAACTTGAATTCATGGTGAACATATTAGTGTAAATCTCAACACTAAAAAAGTTTGTGATTGCTCTTACATGTGAGGGACAAGAGAGAGGGACAGATTGAAGGCGGACTCCGCTGACCATAAGAGTTCACAATCTACAGGAGAGAGAGAAGATCCTGGTTACCATAAGAGCTTAGATTCTACAGGGGAGAGAGAGTGTCACGTGCTTAGATTGCTCTGACATTGCTAGATGCTGCTGTGTGTTGTTTTTCTTTAAGAGCTGCAGGAGGTATCGCTGTGCAGGTCTTTGTCTTCTGTGTTGTGCTCCAGAGATGCATTTACTATTATGTTCAGCTGCTGTTTAAGGGGTTGATGTGTGACTCATCTGGAATCCCCTCTCCTCTGTCAGATGCTGCTGATATAATTATTTTCTCTAGGTCTTGGTGCTGTGCTGCTGGGCTGAAGTCTTTTCTTGGGAGTAGCTGTGATCCCTGATCCGTGGGTGGAGGTAGGGGCCCTCAGCCTAGGGCTATAAAGGAGCCAGAAAATAGGGCGGAGACTCAGACCTCCTCACCATAAGAGGTACTTCTGAGAGCAGGGTGAGCTAGGAACCCCAGGGTAAGGTTCAGATTAGCTCCTCCTGATCTCTTCGCCCAATACACTTACCTGTTACCTGATTCCCTTACCTCCCAAGCGTGACAAAGAGGACCCGACTGACCATAAGAGCTTACACTCTACATGAGAGAGAGAGACTGCCAAGAAATCAATCTGTGCAAGCGCCACCCATATTTATTTAAATTCCATGCTGGCATCATTGGCACTTGTACAGATTGATCTCATTGTGGGCTTCAGTAAAATGGAGGCGATGGCACTGAACAATCTGCACATGCACAGCCACTGGTGCCATTTTCCTTAAGACTGCCAAGAGATCTATCTGTGCAAGCGCCACCTGCAGCGATGACGACACCAGCATGAAATTTAATTAAGAATGGGCAGCGCTTGCACAGATTGATCTCTTTGCAGTCTTCCGGTAATGGTGCATTCGCAGATTGCTCAGTGCCACCAGCACCATTTACTGAATCTCACCATGAGATCAATCTGTGCAAGCGCCGCCCATGGCCAGAGCAAAACTTAACTAAGGCTGAAGAAAAACACATAAAGGCAGTAGAGAGGCTGGAAAAGAACTGAAGACCCTTCACACAGTTCCTCCCACCAGGCTCCAATGCATGAAGATATCAATAGAAGAAAACTTCAAACATGGATTGATGAAAATCTACAAAATTTATTTCTTCACCTTGGGTATCATTTTAATCTGTAGGACAGTGTCAGCATGTCCCAGTCTGTAGTTTACTTAGTAAAATGCTGCTGACTGGTTCTCTAAAACTGAACACAATTGAGTTGCTTGCAATGTGTTGTCATCTATGAAAGCTGCAGAAGAAAGAAATGCTAAATAATGTTTCAACCAGGGCATTGAAAACCGCATAAACAAGTGTACATAGACTTTACACTGACACATGAAGTTAATAAGACCAGTGCAAACTTCTTTATTTCTCTAATCTTTAGTACACTTGGTACCAATCAGAGCTCAGAGGGTTTTACGTAAATCACTTTCATGATCTGGTCTGAATAATTCAACATCAAGACAAGTCAGGCTTCTGCTGTCCTTCAATTCTAAGACCATTCAGGCAAAGTCCAGTACCTGGGATATAATAAAATGTCTGGCAAATCGTCAATATATCACCTATAGTGCTGGGGATCCCTCTGTTCCAGGTATGTCATATTAACCAAACATATAACATAATGTAGCGCTATGTTATATGGACAAACAATAACAATCTAACACCCAGGGATATAACTATGTCTGTCAACTGTCCAGTACTGGCACCGTTTGTCTGCCAGCATTGCTTTCTTCTTCACTGCCCAGCACCAAGGACTTATGCCTGGCCATCACCCACTCTCAACTATGTCTCTGTAATATTTATTAGCTTTAGATTGTGGTCATCACTAAACACAACAATTAAACTAAATCCAAAACTGTTACACGACTAAACTGTACTGGTCAACCAAGCCAATAAAAGATTAAAACGGGTAAAAAAAAAATTCAAAAACAGTGCCACTAACGTCTAATACTGCAATACTGGATACAACCTGTAGGCAGAAGGGGCACTGTTCCTGGAAGAAATTTTTTTTTTTAATCTGCTACAGCCTATAATAATAGAAATAAAATATGTAAAAAAAAAAGCAAAAGGTAAATTTAATATCTGTAGCTTTACTGTAGTTCTACTTCCAAAATGGACTTGCTCCTTTGCTTTCATCACAACACTTCCAGACTCTGTGTATTGAATCCATGCTAAAACAAATGGTGAGTCTTCATCAGTTTCCACACCTTTACATAACTGGTTTTGACTTTGAGATAGATAGAGATAAAAACTACAAGAAAGAACAAGGTCACGGCTTAGGATGTGTTGTCATGGGGCTATAAAAGCAGAGCAGCTGCACGAGTTGAGTCAATAACGTCCAGAATTAGTTATATTTAGTTATTTGCTTTCACAAGTTCCTCTACGGTTTTCTTTTTCCTTCCAAAATTAGTAACATTAAAACCAAACATCTCTCATCTGTGGTCTCCCTTCTAGGACTGAACCTTGGATATTCGACAGAGCGACACAAACTGAAGAGGACGACTGGTTTCAAGAAGGACGTGTTGTGCATGTACGGGAAGACCATGTGTACCCAAAAACTTTGGATTCTCCAAGAGACGATCTGTGTTCAGTTCACGATTTGGATCAGGGTAAGAGCTCAGCAGTCACAAACCTTGAAATGAGACATTGATACATCGTTTCATAACCACCTTCTTCCTCTTCATTATTACATTTATTTTTGACTTAACCATTTTCCACTTTTAGTTTAGTTTTTTTTACCACACTCTTTTCCTATTTTTCACTCCTCATATATCTTCCAAAAATCAAATATTCTCTCTTATAAAGAAAGGAAGGGTCAACATTTAGAGTGTGATTGATCAAGAATCAAGGTACCTCCTGGGTCGCCACGCCAAGGAATCTCCCAGGTAGCCGCGCCAAGGCACCTCCCGGGTCGCCACGCCGAGGCACCTCCCGGGTCGCCGCCCCGAGGCACCTCCCAGGTCGCCGCACCGAGGCACCTCCCGGGTCGCCGCGCCTAGACACCTCCCGGGTCACCGCGCCAAGGCACCTCCCGGGTCGCCGCGCCAAGGCAACTCCCGGGTCGTCGCGCCAAGGCAAGTCCCGGGTCGCCGCGCCAAGGCAACTCCCGGGTCGCCACGCCAAGGCAACTCGCGGGTCGCCGTGCCAAGGCACCTCCCGGGTCACCTTTCAAATGGAACCTCCCTAATCACCATTCCAAGACACCTCTCAGGTCACCATGCCAAGGCACCTCTCAGGTTGCCGCGCCAAGGCACCTCCCGAGTCGCCGTGCCAAGGCACCTCCCAGGTTGTCTGGTCCAACCTCCTGCTTGAAGCATAATTCACTAAATCATCCAAGACAGATTTCTGTCCAGCCTCAGTGTGAAGACTTCCATTGAAGGAGAACTCACCACCTCTCAAGGCTGCCTGTTCCACTTATTGATCACTATCAGAGGGGGAAGGGAGGGCAAGAGCTAAAGAACTCCAACTGGAATGTAAAAAACTGGTCAGTAATAATTTAGAGGTCTTTCAAATTACTCAAAGTGCAGAGGTTATATGAGATGGCTGCATGGTATCCAGGGACTTATGTCACGTTGCTCTCTTCCAGAAATCTGTCACTTTTCCAGGCTACTTCTGCTCGGTTCAGAACATTAATGCACGTGTCAGTCTTTAACCTCATTCTCTTTCTTAGGCTGGTTTCACACTACGGATTTTTCAGATCCGATGCTGTCCGATAAAAATCGGACAGCATCGGATCCGAATTTGGCCCCATGCAGCCCTATGAGCATCAGACCGAATCGGATGTGCACTAAATACCATCCGATTTGGTCCGATCCGATTCTGTCCGATTTTTTTATCGGTGCAGCACGGAATTTAAATAAATATGGGCGGCGCTTGCACAGATTGATTTCTTGGCAGTCTTTAGGAAATTGGCAGCTGCACATGTGCAGATTGCTCATTGTCCAAAGTGAGATCAATCTGTACAATTGCTACCCATCTTTAATTCAATTCTGTACTGGATTTATCCTAGCCCGCAGGCTGTGCCTGCACAAAGTGATCTCTTGGCAGTCTAAAGGAAAATCGTGACAATGGTTGCGCATGTGCAGACTGTTCTGCGCCATCAACTCCATTTTACTGAAGTCCACAATGAGATCAATCTGCACAAGTGCCAACCATGGCTAGGTAAATACATACATAAATATAGGTCATGCTTGCGCCAATCGATCTCTTGGCAGTCTTCAGGAAATTGCTAGCTGCGCATGCACAGATTTCTCAGTGCCATTTTGCTGAAATCTACAATGAGATCAATCTGCACATGCGTCATCTGCAGACAGCGCAAACGATATATAAGGATGAAGAGTGCTGCGCATGCGCAGATTGTTCTGTGCCATCAGCTCCATTTTACTGAAGTCCACAATGAGATTAATCTGCACAAGTGCCTGCTGCGGCCAGGATGATGCCAGCACAAAATGTAAATACATATATGTGGCTATTGCACCATTTGGTATCTTGACAGTCTTCAGGAAATTGGCATTGGCGGCTGCGCATGCGCAGATTTCTCAATGCTGTTTTACTGAAGTCCACAATGAGATCAATCTGCACAAGCACCATTTGTGGCCAGCACAAATTGTATATAAAGATGAAGAAAAGACGCCCAGAGGCAGGGAAGGGTCCAGAAAAGAGCTGAAGACCCTCCGCACAGGTCCCGATGCTCAGAGAAATGAATAGAAGAAAACTTCAAACACGGATTAAAAAAAAACTACAAAACTGATTTAGTCGCCTTAGATATCATTTTAATCAGTATGACTGCACCAATATTGCTCCGTGTATATTTGACTTAGTAAAATGCTGCTGCCCTTAGTCGGGATTGAGGTGAATCTGTCAGTTCAAGTTTCTAACAACTTTCCTCCCTCTTGTAAATTTGCATCTAACTTAACTGTTATTTCAATTGGTGGGAGCATAGATAGACATTTATGATAGGAGAAAGAGGGGAGAACTATTGGGATTGAGCAGCTTGCAGTGAATTGTAATGCATAAAAAGCAGATGGTGTCAAAGCTTTTGAAGAGCTACAGAAACTATGAACAGAACTACCATAGATACTGTATAAATTGCTCAACACCCATCAATCCCAGCAGTCACGTGCTACAGACACTCCCCGGTGTCACACGCTCAGCAGGTATTCTTCCACTTCAATAAGCTGCTGGACTAATACAACATCACCCAACAATATTCCTAGTTCTGACATTCTTTAGCATTGCATTCAAACCTCCACTTTCAGCCATGCTTCTCCACCAGACTGGCTAACACAAGCAGCATCCACTTTATCAGATCAGAAATTAATGTGCAATAAAGCCCAGATCAGATACATAATGGAGATGGAGGTTGGAATTCACCAAATCACTTATGTCTCACTGTCATTCCAAAATGCCAAGAAATGCATTGAGTTCCAATAACACATAAATGGAGATGGTGCAAATCTTGCATGCGGTGGCAGTGCGGATTCCAGATAGGGGATGTGTAAAGCTTTGAACATACAGTGCCAAGATAAGCCATGCCCCAGTATTGCACTTACCTGTCCTCACCCTCCGGTTGATATCTCAGGCGCCATGTGAATTGTGTTTAACACGTTCTATAGACAAACACAAGGAAAGGCAATGACATGACAGCACCCACCCTCATAGGAAGGGTTATCCTGGCTAATATGATTGGCTGAGCTTCTAAGGGTACCGTCACATGAGGTGACGTCGCCGGAGATATCAGCGGTGACGGGTGGGAGCGCGCACATTTTTGGCACCCCGCCAGCGTCTCCATCGCATGTTTACATGCTGCGACACCTCCGGCAACGCACCGACGGTCTTACAGACGCCATCGCCGCTGGGGTGTCCAAAAACCCCAGTGGCGATTCTGTAACATGGGAGCCTACGGCTCCCATCGCCTGTAAGATCGCCGTCCCCCTGTTACATGGGGCACATTGCCGCAGAGTGCTCGCATGGTTTCAGAGCACTGCTGAGAAACCAGGCGACCACTCAAATGCGTCGCCATCGCCTATTTACATTAGGCGTATTACATTCCTCCCCAGGACGTGGGAGGAATGTGTATACTATCTCTATGGTAGCGCATCATGTGCTTATGACGCACTTCCGGTTTTTACTGTTGTCTATTAGGTTCCAGGTAATGCGGTCACGTGATTGTGACACGTTTCCGGTATATGCCCACCGCCAGCTGAGCGCGGCGCTGTAAGTGCAATCTCCATTTATACTGGGACGTCTGACACGGACAGACACCCCTGACGAAGCTGCGAAGCAGGCAGCGATACGTGTTGGGTCTGCTGGGGGTCCACTCTTCTATTGCTGGGGCCATTACTTACGGGTGACTATAGACTGTATCCACTATATGACGCCTTATGTTCTCCACCATTCTTAGTGCTCCTCATCCAGCTTCTGTTTTGGGTATAATGTGCTATCAGCACCGTGCGGTCCCCACTTTAATCATATTCTACTGCCCTATAACACTGTATTGGGTGTAATTGTGATTGTATTATGGTGGGTACTTGCACCATTAACCCCTTTTGGTGCACCCAAAACTGATTAATATTGCACTTAGGCACTTCTTCGTTGTGCTTTAAGTCTTATTACTATTAACATGTCATGATTGTCTACTATGACTACTAATAACCTTCTTATGATTATACAGTGTTTACTACATACCTTGGCATTTATACCTCTATTTAACTAACCACTTATCATCTGTGACCAACTTGGTACACAGTGGTTGGGAAGTTTTGGTCTCTAGAAGCCTTGATATAGCAAATCTGTATATGTAATGGGAATGCATTACCTGTATTTATGATTACAACTCTATGGTACGAGAATTGGTACACATCCAAACTCAGACAGCATTGTACACATATATACTGTATATATACCATTGTTCTGTGACCAGTTTTCTATACGATCTATATGATTGTCATGTGTAGCACTATTGAATATCTGTGATATCGTGTTATCATTTGCTGAATGGTGATTAAGCACTTTGATTACTCTTAATCATGAAGCACTTGTCGTGCCATATGTGTAATTATTGGACCCCCTTTTTTGATTCATTGTTTCATTGTGAATTTTAATTGGTTTTAGATTTTGTCTGTCACTGTGTCTGAACTTAATAAATAATTTGTACACATATAACTACCCCGGTGTGCTCCTTCTATGTGCCATGGCTTTATCGTCAATTCATATAGTAACTACCAAGAAGCAGGCAGGAATAAGAACAATGGACCCTATGAGGTCCAACCTGTGACTATGGAAATGGATAGATAAAGGAAGGACGAGCACAATAGGGTCTTAACTGTGACACATGGTGAAACCTAGAAATAAGGTTCTGCTGTCCTGAAATGGTTGTCAGACACAACTGATATTAGACGCCTCAAAAAGAAGCACAGCTGCTGCAGCCCCGGTATCGTTCATGCTCAGTAGATAGGAAGGGGTTAAAGCGGCGCTGCCGTGGGATAAAGATCAATGGGATTTTCCTGATGGAGAAGTTGTAATTAGAAACACGTTGAATAAAGTTACATCAACGTTCCGGTATTGAGCTTTTACCCCTTCCTATATACTGTGGAAGATGAGGTGATACAATGTATGACGTAGGGATCTACTGGCCTCCAACTCCGGCAGGCAGTCAAGTGGGTAAGTAGCCGTCAGCAATAGAATCTCTGAGGCAGTGGCAGAACTACAACAGGTGCAGGGGTTGTAATCGCACCCGGGCCCTGGAGCATAAGGGGTCCCAAAAATCACTTTGGCCTATAGAAAAAGACTATAAAGATTTGCAATAATTGGGGGCCCCATTGGAGCTTTTGCATCGGGGCCCATGAGTTTCAAATAACATCACTGCGTGAAAGGTTTGATTAGGAGTAAATACAACATTCTTAAGATTTTCTATACGATGTTTGAACATAAATATATCAGACTCAAACTGAGAATCAAAGAAAAGTATCTAAAGTTATAGGTAAATCTCATCATCGGAGTACTCCGAACAGAGGAGATTATCTGTAGATAGGTAGATCCTAGTGGGGACCACCAGGGCTGTAACTACAACAGGTGCAGGGGCTGCAATCGCACCCGGGCCCTGGAGCCTAGGGGGCCCCAAAAGTCTCTTTTTCTTATAGAAAAAGACTAATGCTATCAAAGACTTGCATTAATTGTGGGCCTCGTTGGAGCTTTTGCATCTGGACCCATAAACTTCAAGTTACACCACTGAGGACCACTAGTCACTGTAGGGCATCCTCTAAGCGAGGGGTCTCAAACACACGGCCCCAGGGCCACATGCGGCCTCTGTGGCTTCACTGTGTGGCCCGCGCCACCTTGGAGAGCTTAATGATGCATCGCCCCAGTGTAGTTTGCCGCTGCAGTCCCCGCTGTGTTATGACTTCCGACCACAGCACTAACAAGCTTGGCCGCTCAGCAAGATCAATGCAAGCCGTTAGCCAATGAGAGGCCTGCAGCCGACGGTGGAGTATGACTTCACCTGTGGGCCTCTGGCTGGCAGATTGCATTTAACTTGCAGAGCAACAGGGCTTGTCTGAGCAGCGGCTAAAGGAAGTCATAGCACAGCAGAGGTCAGAAGTCAGCACAACGGGGACCGTGGTGGCCCCCTGCACTGGAGTGATGCATCATTAAAGTGAGAAAAGTGTAAGTGTGAGAGGGTGTGTGTGAGTATGTGGGTGTGAGTATGTGAGTGTGTGTGAGTGTGACTGTGAATGTGTGGGGGTGTGTGTGTGTGGTGTGTGTGTAAAAAGAAGGTAAACCAGGATGGGGGGCATCACTATAAAAGTAGATCAGGATGAGGGACATCACTACTAAAGGGGATCGGGATGGAGGACATCACTACTAAAGGGGATCGGGATGGGGACATAAGTAGAAAAGGGGTTCAGGATGAGGACAGTACTATGTGATGAGGACCAGGATGGGGCGCCTCACCAGCTGGATTATTTTCAATTTTATTCAGTGCTTCATTCCTGTCCAGTGCACAATGTACAATGTTTCGGTCTGATAACCTTTTTCAAGTGCATGCACTTGAAAAAGGTCATCAGACCGAAATGTTGTGCACTGGACAGGAATGAAGCACTGAATAAAATTGAAAATAATCCAGCTGGTGAGGCGCTGTTCCTTTATATTATGTGCATGTGATATCAGGTGGGTCTCCCTGAGCTGAACGTGCGCCTCCCTGTGGGCGTTGGTGCCCCTAGTAGCTCCGGGTGCTGTGGAACCAGGATTTTTATGAGGACCAGGATGGAGACATTAGTACGTGAAGAGGACCAGGATGGAGACATTACTACACTATTGGGATTGGACATTACTACAAGAAGGGGATCAGGATTTGTACTTTACTACATTGAGCAAAAAATTCTGGTATTACTAAAAATATCACTTAGTCCTACAAGGGATTCGGCCCCCGGTATAATTTTTTTCTCTATGTGTGGCCCACCAACCCAGCCGAGTTTGAGACCCCTGCTCTAAGCTATCAATTCTCTGGGGCAGAGTTCCCCAACTCCAGTCCTTAGGAGCCACCAACAGGGCAGGTTTTCCTTTGCATTTAATAGGTGTGGACTTATCACCTGTGCAATGCTAAGGAAATCCTGAAAACTGCACTGTTGGTGGCTCCTGCGGACTGGAGTTGGGGAATTCTGCTCTTGGGGAATAAAGGATAAGCAAATCAGCCTCCCCAAATCTGTATAATGACAATTGGAGAGAGTAAAATCTCCAATCATGGTGCAAGTTCGACAACAGCTTATAGGGAAGAAATCTGTAGGTAGAGACACCTTTTTTTCTTCCTTTTGGAAAAAAAAGCTAGTTTGCATATCTTATACAGAGATTCCCAGAATATTAATAGTGGACACGAATGCTGCATTCTCCTGAAAAGGACACTGGTGTACAGGGGTGTAACTACAACAGGTGCAGGGGTTCAATTGTTCCCGGGCCTTAGAGCCTAGGGGCCCCAAAAGTCCCTTTGGCCTATGGAAAAAGACTAATGCTATTAAAGATTTGTTAAAATTGAGGGCCCCGTTGCAGCTTTTGCATCAGGGCCCATGAGCTTCAAGTTACATCTCTACAAGAGGAATGAGACTAAACACAGAATGTGAGGAGGTCTGATGGAGGGCACATAGCCCAAGAGATCTGACACCGGACGTATTAACCACAGACGATTCCTTACAAAGAGCCTTGTGACTCAGAAAGCGAAGTGGTAAAGAAAAATACTTACAAACAAGTTATCAAAGAAAAAGTTCCCTGAGACTCAGAGTGGAAGGAGAGAAAAATAACCAACGACTTACAGCAAATGATTCTTTACAAAAAGACACTTCACCCATCAGAGCGATGCGGATAAAGTAGAATATCAGATAGTCATAAGAGAGTAGGGGCTAAAGGGTAAAGTTATGCCCTCGGAGCTTAGGAAATGGGAAATTGCTTTGGAGCAAAGGGCAAAAATTCCTAGAAAATCCCTGTAGTATGTTATTATGGGTTATGTCACAGACTGGGCACATGGAGGCTTATTTTGGAACAGAAACTGAGTTCACAACCCAAGTTTTGATATTTGGAGGAGAATGTGGAAAGTTTCCTCTTTAAAAACTGCTACAAAATACTCTACAATATCATAGTTTTACCCTCCCTCCCCTGACCCTCTCCCTTCTTCCTCCTCCCCCTCCCCTCCTTCCCCCCTACTTCTCCCTCCCCTTCTTTCCCTCCTCCTCCTTTCCACTACCCCTCCTTCTCCCTCCCCTCTTGCCCTCTTCCTCTCCCCCTCCCCTCTTTTCCCCTCCTTCTCCCCTCTTTCCCCTCGCCCTCCCTCACCCATCCTTTCCCCTTCCTTCTCCCTCCCCTTTTCCCTTCCTTCTTCCTTCTCCTTTCCCCTCCCCCTAACCCTCCTCCTTTCTCTCTCTTCCTTCCTTTCTTTTCTATCCCTTCTTCTTTCATTTTAGAACTAGTAACAGAGGAGTTTCAAGTTTTGGAAAATAAATTCTGGTTACATCAAGGTCTTTATTAGAAGAGATCTGTATATTATGTTCACACACATAAGGATTTTGTGGAAAAAAGGCGATGCTGTAAAATTCTGCTGGAGCGCCAAGGAACACCACAGGAGGGGTAGAGTTTAACAAACCTTTATTGAGCCTCATGCACACTCCACAACGCGTTTCGACGGTATGGGAGACCGTCTTCATCAGGTGTTTTTGTTTTTTTCTCTTTATTTACACAAGGATTTTGCTAGAGCAAGAACACAACAAAACCTTAGAGGGTTTATAGTAAATCCGGATTTCATGGCAGGAGAAAACCTGTGTTTTTTTGTGCATTTTTATTTTTTTATTTTATTGCTTTTTTTGTCTATTTGTGCTTTTTTGTGCGTTTTTTGCTGCGATTTAGTTTACTGCTTTTTTTCTGCGTTTTTGCCCATAGAAAACTGCACTAACACATAAAACAATTGACGCTCATTCTTTTCAAAACGCATCAAAACTTGTTCAGGTTTCAGTTTCTGCAAAGAAATAAAACGAATGTGTGGACGCTTTTCCCTAAAACACACAGGCTTTGCTGGGAATCAAAAACACCAGTTTAGATTAGCATAAAACCAAGGCAAAAATGCAGCAAAAACGCACTTTGTGAACACACCCCACAATCCCATTGCAAGAGCAAATTGGGTCCCCAATTATTGCAAATCTTTAGTAGCATTGGTATTTTTATATGGGCCAAAGGAACACATGTAGCCCCAAGATTCCAGGGCCCGGATGTGATTTTAGCGCCTGCACCTATTGTGGTTATGTCCCTGAATGAGCCCCATCGCAGTCATAGCGCCTGTACAAAGCTGCGGACAGCAGGGGTCACATGGTGGATGGTGGAACAAAAAGCTGATACCCTGTTTTCCCAAAAATAAGACACTGTCTCAGATTAGTTTTTGCTGTAAAACATGTGCTAGGTCTTATTTTCAGGGGATGTCTTATTTTTCCATGATCCCCATCATACCCCTTTAGCCACCAAAATCCCCATCATCCCCTTGCAGCCCTCAATATCCCCATCATCCCTTGCAGCCCCCATCATCCACTTGCAGCCCTCAATATCCCCTTGCAGCCCCAAATATCCTCATCATCCCCATGCAGTCCCCAATATCATCAACTTGCAGCCCCCAATATCCCCATCATCCCTCGCAGCCCCAAATATACCCATCATCCCTCGCAGCCCCAAATATACCAATCATGCCCTTGCAGCCCCCATCATCACCTTGCAGCACCCGTCATCCCCTTGCAGACCCCATCATCCCATTGCAGCCCCCAATATCCCCATCATCCCCATGCAGTCCCCAATATCATCATCCACTTGCAGCCCCCATCATCCCCCAATAATTCCCAGCATCCCCATGCAGCCCCCAATATCCCCTTGCAGCCCCCAATATTCCCATTATCCCCATTCAGCCCCCAATATCCCCATCATCCTCATGCAGCCCCCAATATCATTATCATCCACTTGTAGCCCCCACCATCCCCATGCAGTTACTAATATCATCATCATCCATTTGCAGCCCCCATCATCCCCATGCAGCCCCAATATTCCCATCCTCCCCTTGCAGCTCCCATCATCCCCATTATCCCCTCAAAGCCCCCAATATCCCCATGCAGTCCCCAATATCCCCATTATGGTACCTGCGAAAAAAAAACACCACTCCCGCACACCTTTTCTCACCGGACCTCCGGTTCGCTGCTGGCCAATCAGAGGCCCACATATAAAGTCATGCGCCGATGTTAGCTGCTGGCCTCTGATTGGCCATCGGCTTACAGTATATGTAAGGCAGCTGAGCCAGAGAGATCAGAGCGACACTGAAATAAATACAGCGGCCGTCATCAGCGGTGGGTGGACTACAGTAAATACTATATAATCACAGTTAGGCGGGCATGCTTAAAGAATATAAACTTTACTAGGTGTTATTTTCAGAGGAGGCTTTATATTTAGCAGTTCTACAAACCCCTACTAGATCTTATTTTTGGGGAAACACGGTAGTTCTCTATTTTAAGACAGGGAACTTCAGGGCTGGAGAAGCCGCACAGACCAACAGAGCTGGATGGCCTTGTGGCCCAAAACTGCTTCTTGGGCACTGGCCTGGGGGGCATCTGCATCCTTGTTACTCGGCCCAGCCCGCCCCTGCTTTTAACCATTGAATGCACCTGTATCTGCATACCATGGGGATAGGTGCAGTGCAAATTCCAAATCCTCTGAACAATGTCTAATAACAGCTGGGGATTTGTTACAATGTGTACACATGAGCTGTGAAAAGTGCAGTGTTTAGTTTGATGAGGATTGATACAATGTAATGATCACCCAGTGTAGCAGCTCCTGTAATATACAGATGTCACGGGTCCGGTGTGTCATGTCCGTAGGTTACATCTTGTGTTGTGGAAGATTTACTTTCATTTTAGGCTGAAAAGGTTAAGGACTTTCCTTTCTGGCTGAGATTCCTTTTTGCTTTAATCACAGCTGTAGCATCTTGTTATCAGCCTTTCTACTATAGTTATCCATGGTGGTATTCCATGGCTCTTACTCCATGGTGGTTATAGTCTTGCTATACTGATGACATTGAAGGAGCCTGTGTCTGGAGAAAGCTGGAGTGTTGTTACAATTGTAGCTGTGAAGTCCCTGCTGTTGTGTCTTTCCCTACCTGTTTGTCTTGCTTTCTTTGTGGTGTTTTTATTGTAGTATTAGGATTTATGTCTCGATGGCCAGGTCACTGTCCAGGGTAAGGGCAGGATCAGCGAGGATTTAGGCATGTCGGCAATAGGGAGGAAGGACCCGTATAGGGACATTAGGGAGCACAGGATTCGGCCACCATGAGTGTTCGGAGGTGACCTCTGCCCACTCTCTCATACTCTAGGACCTTTAGTTTAAATTTTCCCTGGTTTTCCCCCTGTGTTTCCTCGTCCAGGCGAGACATATGCCTTGCAGTCCTATATATTGTGTACCCAGGTCTCTTACCCACTTTCTTGTACGGGAACGCTGAGATTTTCCTCTTCCATGCTGGATTGGGGCTGAAATAAAGCAGAACACAGGATCAATGGCATCTCATCATTTTCCTTATTAGATCTGCTACTTATATATTAACTCCTCCATAACCAAGCAAAAGTCCTGATTTCTTTACACTGTGTGGTCCTTTAAAAGAAGGATATTTAAAAGAAATACGTCCACCTGTTTTGCTATGTAAATGGAGGACAGAACAATGTAAGGGTTAAAAAAAACAAAACAAAAGTCAACTGTGCTTCTCTTACCAGGCTCTGTGCTGTTGTTTACTTAAACTAAAGGCTATATCATCTGGTGATTACCATTACTGGACTACATTGTCACATGCAGGGCAGTCCGACGTGCCCCTCTGCTTTGATTGACACTTCACTGTCAGTGCACAATCTCTGTTGAGAACCTGGTGGGGGCAGGGGCGAGCTCATGGTCTAAAGACATTGTATATATAGAGCCTGGTGTGGGCGGGGGCAGCTCTCTGTCTATAGACATTGTATATACACAAATAACAACTAGAAAACAAAAAAGTATGTGTAAGTGTCTCCAAATACCTTGCAGTAAAAAAGTAAAAACTAATGCCACTAAAACAAGAGTACTTGATACCTTTTTTGCAAAAAACGTACACTAAGCCATTCCACCGCAACAAGGTGACTCTCTTCGGAACGGACCCTACACTAGCCATATTAAAACCCGCTGCTGTGCACATCTACCTCACAAGCAGCGGGGTGCCGTGTGAACCGCGTCCAAGAAGGATCACAGATTGAATGCAGTCAGTCTATATCTGTACAGCAGGAGAAGGGGTCCACCAACTTATCAGGAGACAAGTGGTAAATCAATTTAAACAACGAAGCTGAGATAGAAAGAGGTAGTAGTGTGAACAAGCCAATATAGCAAGTTCAGTCCCTATGCCGAATCAAATGCAATAACAACAGCTCTCTGTCTATAGACATTGTATATACAGAGCCTGGTGTGGGCGGGGGAAGCTCACTGTCAGTAGAAATCATATATAAAGAGCCAGACTGGTGTGGGCGGGGGCAGCTCACTGTCTGTAGACATTGTACATACAGAGCCTGGTGTGGGCTGGGGCAGCTCACTGTCTGTAGACATTGTACATACAGAGCCTGGTGTGGGCTGGGGCAGCTCTCTGTGTATAGACATTGTATATACAGAGCCTGGTGTGGGCGGGGGCAGCTTTCTGTCTATAAATATTGTACGTATAGAGTCTGGTGTGGGCGGGGACAGCTTTGTCTATAGACATTGTATATACAGAGCATGGTGTGGGAGGGGGCAGCTCTTTGCTCAGCTACATGTTAATTTGATTGTTACAGTACAGCTGCAGCCAGTAATCTATGTGATACATCATTGGATTCTGAGTTTCTTTGCCTACTTTATGTTGTCAGTTAAGGGACCTGCTGACAGATTCTGTATAACCTTCCAAAGAGGGGTCCTGACAGGTTGATACAATGTAACAGTCACAGAGGATTGTCCACACTGGATACAACTGTAGCAAGTTATGTCCTAAATATAATAAACAGCCCAAGTAATGATGGAGCAGACAAGCGTTTCAAGACGTTTCTCATGTTTCCCGCGGATTTCTTAAAAGATTTCACCAGTTACATAACACGCGGCCGTGGTTTATCTACTTCTCAGAAATTTACAAATGAGGAAAATTAGTAATTCTATATGAATGTTAATTGTTCACTGTTATTTCAACAAACTTTCCATAAATAAAAAATAGAAAAGAATATAAGAGGTGTTATCAGTCATTCTACAGGTGGAGAAGGTGAGCTGTGATATCACCTATTGTGAATGGTGGATGCTGTGTTATCTACTGTATACAGAGGTGTTATCAGTCATTGTACAGGAGAAGGTCAGCAGTGATATCACCTATTGTGAATGGTGGATCCTGTGGTATCTACTGTATATAGAGGTGTTATCAGTCATTGTACAGGAGGAGGTGAGCTGTGATATCACCTATTGTGAATGGTGGATCCTGTGTTATCTACTGTATATAGAGGTGTTATCAGTCATTGTACAGGAGAAGGAGGTGATCTGTGATATCATCTATTGTGAATGGTGGATGCTGTGTTATCTACTGTATATAGAGGTGTTATCAGTCATTGTACAAGAGACGGAGGTGAGCTGTGACATCACCTATTGTGAATGGTGGATGCTGTGTTATCTACTGTATACAGAGGTGTTATCAGTCATTGTACAAGAGACGGAGGTGAGCTGTGACATCACCTATTGTGAATGGTGGATCCTGTGTTATCTACTGTATATAGAGGTGTTATCAATCATTGTACAGGAGGAGGAGGTGAGCTGTGATATCATCTATTGTGAATGGTGGATGCTGTGTTATCTACTGTATATAGAGGTGTTATCAGTCATTCTACAGGTGGAGGAGGTGAGCTGTGATATCACCTATTGTGAATGGTGGATGCTGTGTTATCTACTGTATACAGAGGTGTTATCAGTCATTGTACAAGAGAAGGAGGTGAGCTGTGACATCACCTATTTTGAATGGTGGATCCTGTGTTATCTACTGTATATAGAGGTGTTATCAATCATTGTACAGGAGGAGGAGGTGAGCTGTGATATCATCTATTGTGAATGGTGGATGCTGTGCTATCTACTGTATATAGAGGTGTTAGCAGTCATTCTACAGGTGGAGGAGGTGAGCTGTGATATCATCTATTGTGAATGGTGGATGCTGTGTTATCTACTGTATACAGAGGTGTGTGTTATCAGTCATTGTACAAAAGACGGAGGTGAGCTGTGACATCACCTATTTTGAATGGTGGATCCTGTGTTATCTACTGTATATAGAGGTGTTATCAATCATTGTACAGGAGAAAGAGGAGGTGAGCTGTCACATCATCTATTGTGAATGGTGGATCCTGTATTATCTACTGTACATAGAGGTGTTATAAGTCATTGTACAGGAGGAGGTGAGCTGTGATATCACCTATTGTGAATGGTGGATGCTGTGTTATCTACTGTATATAGAGGTGTTATCAGTCATTGTACAGGAGTAGGAGGTGAACTGTGACATCACCTATTGTGAATGGTGGATCCTGTGTTATCTACTGTATATAGAGGTGTTATCAATCATTGTACAGGAGGAGGAGGTGAGCTGTGATATCATCTATTGTGAATGGTGGATCCTGTGTTATCTACTGTATATAGAGGTGTTATCAATCATTGTACAGGAGAAGGAGGAGGTGAGCTGTGACATCACCTATTGTGAATGGTGGATCCTGTATTATCTACTGTATATAGAGGTGTTATAAATCATTGTACAGGAGGAGGTGAGCTGTGATATCACCTATTGTGAATGGTGGATCCTGTGTTATCTACTGTATATAGAGGTGTTTTCAGTCATTGTACAGGAGGAGGAGGTGAGCTGTGATATCCCCTATTGTAAATGGTGGATCCTGTATTATCTACTGTAAACAGAGGTGTTATAACTCATTGTACAGGGGAGGAGGTGAGCTGTGATATCACCTATTGTGAATGGTGGATCCTGTATTATCTACTGTATACAGAGGTGTTATCAGTTATCAATCATTGTACAGGAGGAGGAGGTGAGCTGTGATATCACCTATTGTGAATGGTGGATCCTGTATTATCTACTGTATATAGAGGTGTTATCAGTCATTGTACAGGAGAAGGAGGAGGTGAACTGTCACATCATCTATTGTGAATGGTGGATCCTGTATTATCTACTGTACATAGAGGTGTTATAAGTCATTGTACAGGAGGAGGTGAGCTGTGATATCACCTATTGTGAATGGTGGATGCTGTGTTATCTACTGTATATAGAGGTGTTATCAGTCATTGTACAGGAGGAGGAGGTGAACTGTGACATCACCTATTGTGAATGGTGGATCCTGTGTTATCTACGTATACAGAGGTGCTATCAGTCATTGTACAGGAGAAGGAGGTGATCTGTGATATCATTTATTGTGAATGGTGGATCCTGTGTTATCTACTGTATATAGAGGTGTTATCAGTCATTGTACAGGAGGAGGTGAGCTGTGACATCATCTATTGTGAATGGTGGATCCTGTGTTATCTACTGTATATAGAGGTGTTATCAATCATTGTACAGGAGAAGGAGGAGGTGAGCTGTCACATCATCTATTGTGAATGGTGGATCCTGTATTATCTACTGTATATAGAGGTGTTATAAATCATTGTACAGGAGGAGGTGAGCTGTGATATCACCTATTGTGAATGGTGGATCCTGTGTTATCTACAGTATATAGAGGTGTTATCAGTCATTGTACAGGAGGAGGAGGTGAGCTGTGATATCACCTATTGTGAATGGTGGATCCTGTATTATCTACTGTATATAGAGGTGTTATCAGTCATTGTACAGGAGGAGGAAGTGAGCTGTGATATCACATACTGTCAATGGTGGAGCCTGTGTTATCTACTGTATATAGAGGTGTTATCAATCATTGTACAGGAGGAGGTGAGCTGTGATATCACCTATTGTGAATGGTGGAGCCATTGTTATCTACTGTATATAGAGGTGTTATCAATCATTGTACAGGAGGAGGTGAGCTGTGATATCACATACTGTGAATGGTGGACCCTGTGTTATCTACTGTATATAAAGGTGTTATCAATCATTGTACAGGAGGAAGAGGTGAGCTGTGATATCACCTATTGTGAATGGTTGACCCTTTGTTATCTACTGTATATAGAGGTGTTATCAGTCATTGTACAGGGGGAGGAGGTGAACTGTGATATCACCTATTGTGAATGGTGGATCCTGTGTTACTACTGTATATAGAGGTGTTATCAGTCATTGTACAGGAGAAGGAGGTGAGCTGTGATATCCCCTATTGTAAATGGTGAATCCTGGGTTATCTACAGTATATAGAGATGTTATCAGTCATTGTACAGGAGGAGGAGGTGAGCTGTGATATCACCTATTGTGAATGGTGGATCCTGTATTATCTACTGAATATAGAGGTGTTATCAGTCATTTTACAGGAGAAGGAGGTGACCTGTGACATCATCTATTGTGAATGGTGGATCCTGTGTTATTTACTGTATATAGAGGTGTTATCAATCATTGTACAGGAGAAGGAGGAGGTGAGCTGTCACATCATCTATTGTGAATGGTGGATCCTGTATTATCTACTGTATATAGAGGTGTTATAAATCATTGTACAGGAGGAGGTGAGCTGTGATATCACCTATTGTGAATGGTGGATCCTGTGTTATCTACTGTATATAGAGGTGTTTTCAGTCATTGTACAGGAGGGGTAGGTGAGCTGTGATATCACCTATTGGGTCATTCCGTGTCAAGTGGACCAGTTTTAAAAATCGTCCCCACTCAACGTTCTCCGATTTTGCTGAAAATTTATAAGGATGTACATGTATGTTTGAAAAGAGGTGCTGTAAATTTTTAGGGCCAGATCTCAAATACATTGGGCACTCTTGACCTTTGACTGGAGGCCCCCCCCCCAAGCCTGCGGCTTCAGCTAAGAGGATTTTGCAAACTTTAGCACATAGCCATTAGAGTTCTATACTGGCTATGATGCTGAAATTTGGCATACTAGCTCAACTTTTGCTGCTAAACACAATAAAATTAATACCGGCTATAAGAAAGAAATATTTCGGCCGCAATTTTGTGTCAAAGTAGCTTGCAAAACGCGTCGCATAAAATTTATGCCAAACTTTGCCCATATATAACTCAAGACCAAAAACCAATAAGAACTGGTGCTTTTCCCTGTACAACAAACATCTACATGACTTTGCATTGCTGCAACATCACGGTCAAAGCATATGTATTTGTGGAAATATTCACACCCACATATGATGAAAAACTTAAAAAAAACTAATTTTACCTATTTTTAGGTCAAATTTCCCAAAAAGAGTACCCCTAAAATATATTAATTCTGTTATCATTAGAAAGAGCACATTTTTCTCTACAAGGATCATTGGTTTTTTTTTGTGGAGTTTCTCCGTTTAAGAAAAGAAAAATGGCACTGAACATGGTGCCATTTATTAATACGCAATGAATGGTAACTGCACTATTCAAACCCTTGCGTTGGTCCATGGTGGTTATACCACAACCAATTCCCTAAGAATTGGTATTATAATCCTATTAAGAATTGTAATAATGCTGTCTTTCGAGAATTGGCAGCCCCATCGCCCAGGAGCCATGGCCGATAGCCGTGCAAGGCAAGTCGCGGGTGGTCTCTTTATCGCAGGTTCCGAAGCCTGAGGGTGGGTGTCTTTGCCTAGGATCCCAAGCCTAATATTGGGTATCTTTTGTTGGTTCCCAAGCCACAATAATCAGTCTAAGTGGTCTGGAATTGTTGCTGAATTTGCAACATAATCGGTTCAGAGAAGCTGTATTGTCGGCCCATTGCTGTTGCAGCTGGTGCTGGAATTATTGCAATGATTGACTGCTCGGGAATCCAGCATGTATCATTTCTCACAGGCCAGTGAAAGAAGCTAGCTGGTCCATGAGGATGCATAAAATGTATTAATGCATCATGGTCGACTGAAATTTCAGAAATATTTCCAATCCACCAGTTCCTATGGTAAATGCAGGCAATGTATTGCCCTGGCTGGAGGTTTGCAATTGGCACAAAAGGCATTTCTGATCTGACAGATCCATCTACATGGGCAATGAAAGATGAAGGGTCATTTGACACCCTTGAAATGCGAATCTTTGTCATCAATTGGCACAAACTGGTGATTTTCTCTTGTTCCAGCAATTGTATGTTCATCTTTGAACCTTTCCTCTTGAACTACCTGTATTTTGTCAATTTTTTCTTTTGGAACAAAAAAAAACTTGATTCCATGCAGTTGCTCGTTGCAAAAGTTGAATAAATCCACCGGGGTCAGTATTTGGTTTTCAGTTGGGCGTTGGACTGGCACGAGCTGCCAACCTCTTTACTGTCAATCCAATCCCATCACAGGGCGACTTTCCATGACTGGTACCAAAAAAATTCCATTCAGCGCTGATATTGAAATCAGCATTGTGGTGGCACAAATTGAGAATATTTTTGAAATGTTTGTACTGGGCTGCAGATCCATCGCTGAAGTAGTGGATATGACGAATCCCATAGATGAGAGTCTTGAGATACTCCACAATTACTGTTAAGAAAGTGTGGACTGCAACTGTGTCATGTCGTGAGCAATCACTGATTATGCACAAGCTGATGTTCTGCGCAGCTTCACCATTTAACTCCTTGAAGTAAATTACAAATGGGTGTACTGTAGCTTGACTATTTTCCCAGTGGAAACCTTGAATGGCATCTTGAACAATAAATGAGTAATTTTCAGCAAAGTCCATAAGGATCACAAGCTCTCCAGGTCTCAGATTTTCCTTCAACGATTTCAGATAGCAACTTTGATGCTTGGCGATGTAGTGATGGCTACAAAGTTTAGAAATTTTCAAAATCAATTCTTCAATGAAATCTTCGATAGTCAGTTGTTTGGTATCAAGCGTGTCTCGATCAGTGTGAATCCAGTGTTTGAACTCAATAATATCTTCAGGGTCACTGTTGACAAACACATTGACTAGAAATTCTTTTAAAACTTCAGGACCCGGGCATTTATCACAACGGCCAAGCATACAGTCCTTGGATTCAATTCCACTCTTTGGGAAATTTGACCTAAAAATAGGTAAAATTCAGTTTTTTTAAGTTTTTCATCATATGTGGGTGTGAATATTTCCACAAATACCGTATTTTTCGCTTTATAAGACGCACCGGATTATAAGACGCACCCCCAAATTTGGTGAAGGAAATGAGAAAAAAAATAGTTTTTAATGTTAAATGGGGTCCGTCTTATAATGGCAGTGTCCGTCTTACAATCAGTATATATGTCCCTAATCCTGGTACATAAACCCCCAATTCTGGTATATATATCCCTCATCCTGGCATATATGTCTCTCATCCTCGTATACATGTCCCCATCCTGGTATGTATATTGCTCATCCTGGTATATATGCCCCCCATTCTGTATATATGCCCCTCATCCTGTGTATATGCCCCCATCCTGTGTATATGCCCCCCATCCTGTGTATATGCCCCCATCCGGGTTATGTGCCCCCCCATCCTGTGTATATGCCCCCATCCTGTGTATGTGCCCCCCCATCCTGTGTATGTGCCCCTCATCCTGTGTATATGCCCCCATCAAGTGTATATGCCCCCATCCTGTGTATGTGCCCCCCCATCCTGTGTATGTGCCCCTCATCCTTTGTATGTGCCCCTCATCCTGTGTATGTGCCCCCCATCCTGTGTATGTGCCCCCCCATCCTGTGTATGTGCCCCCATCCTGTGTATGTGCCCCCATCCTGTGTATGTGCCCCCCATCCTGTGTATGTGCCCCCCATCCTGTGTATGTGCCCCCCCATCCTGTGTATGTGCCCCCCCATCCTGTGTATGTGCCCCATCCTGTGTATGTGCCCCCCCATCCTGTGTATATGCCCCCCATCCTGTGTATATGCCCCCATCCTGTGTATGTGCCCCCCCATCCTGTGTATATGCCCCCATCCTGTGTATGTGCCCCCCCATCCTGTGTATGTGCCCCTCATCCTGTGTATGTGCCCCCCATCCTGTGTATATGCCCCCATCCTGTGTATGTGCCCCCCCATCCTGTGTATATGCCCCCATCCTGTGTATGTTCCCCCCCATCCTGTATATGTGCCCCTCATCCTTTGTATGTGCCCCTCATCCTGTGTATGTGCCCCCCATCCTGTGTATGTGCCCCCCCATCCTGTGTATGTGCCCCCCATCCTGTGTATGTGCCCCCCATCCTGTGTATGTGCCCCCCATCCTGTGTATGTGCCCCCCATCCTGTGTATGTGCCCCCCCATCCTGTGTATGTGCCCCCATCCTGTGTATGTGCCCCCCCATCCTGTGTATGTGCCCCCCCATCCTGTGTATGTGCCCCCATCCTGTGTATGTGCCCTCTATCCTGTATATATACCCCCCATCCCCAACCCTATATGGCCATCTTCCCCCCCAGACCCCCATGGCTCACCGAGGGGGGTACAGCTGCTCAGCGGGGGTGCCGGAGGGAGGTTCTCGTGGGGGACACAGCTGCAGGACCAGAGCAAGCAGAGATGTACCGGCAGCAGTAAGCGGTGGGCGCCGCCATGTTTTTGTGGCTGGCTGCATTCATTAACATTGCAGCCAGCGGTAGAGGCTTCAACAAAATGGCCGCGGCCATAATGGAGACCCGCGGCCATTTTGAAGCCTCTACCTCTACCGGCCGGCTACCACAACAAACATGGCGGCGCCCACCGCTTGCTGCCGCCGGTACATCTCCGCTGCTCCGGTCCTGCAGCGGTGCCCCCCACCCACCGGAACCTGCCTCCGGCACCCCCACTGGGCAGCTGCACCCCACAAACCCCCTTATAATGGTAATATTTAATGTTTAATATTTTTTTTTTTTACATGCGCTTTTTAAGACGCACCCCCGTTCCCCCCCAAAGTTTGGGGGGAACAAAAGTGCGTCTTAAAAAGCGAAAAATACGGTACATATGCTTTGACCGTGATATTGCAGCAATGCAAAGTCATGTAGATGTTTGTTGTACAGGGAAAAGCACCAGTTCCTATTGGTTTTTGGTCTTGAGTTACATATGGGCAAAGTTTGGCATAAATTTTATGCGACGCGTTTTGCAAGCTACTTTGACACAAAATTGAGGCCGAAATATTGCTTTGTCATAGCCGGTAATAATTTTATCGTGTTTAGCAGCAAAAGTTGAGCTAGTATGCCAAATGTCAGCATCATAGCCAGTATAGAACTCTAATGGCTATGTGCCAAAGTTTGCAAAATCCTCTTAGCTGAAGCCGCAGGCTTGGGGGGGGCCTCCAGTGAAAGGTCAACAGTACCCAATGTATTTGAGATCTGGCCCTAAAAATTTACAGAACCTCTTTTCAAACATACATGTACATCCTTATAAATTTTCAGCAAAATCGGAGAACGTCGAGTGGGGACCACTGGTCCACTTGACACGGAATGACCCTATTGTGAATGGTGAATCCTGGGTTATCTACTGTATATAGAGGTGTTATCAGTCATTGGACAGGAGGAGGAAGTGAGCTGTGATATCACATACTGTGAATGGTGGAGCCTGTGTTATCTACTGTATATAGAGGTGTTATCAATCATTGTACAGGAGGAGGAGGTGAGCTGTGATATCACCTATTGTGAATGGTGGATCCTGTATTATCTACTGTATATAGAGCTGTTATCAGTCATTGTACAGGAGGAGGAAGTGAGCTGTGATATCACATACTGTGAATGGTGGACCCTGTGTTAACTACTGTATATAGAGGTGTTATCAATCATTGCACAGGAGGAGGAGGTGAGCTGTGATATAACCTATTGTGAATGGTGGATCCTGTGTTATCTACTGTATATAGAGGTGTTATCAGTCATTGTACAGGAGGAGGTGAGCTGTGATATCACCTATTGTGAATGGTGGATCCTGTTATCTACTGTATATAGAGGTGTTATCAGTCATTGTACAGGAGGAGGAAGTGAGCTGTGATATCACCTATTGTGAATGGTGGATCCTGTGTTATCTACTGTATATAGAGGTGTTATCAGTCATTGTACAGGAGGAGGTGAGCTGTGACATCATCTATTGTGAATGGTGGATCCTGTGCTATTTACTGTATATAGAGGTGTTTTCAGTCATTGTACAGGAGGAGGAGGTGAGCTGTGATATCCCCTATTGTGAATGGTGAATCCTGGGTTATCTACTGTATATAGAGGTGTTATCAGTCATTGTACAGGAGGAGGAGGTGAGCTGTGATATCACCTATTGTGAATGGTGGATCCTGTATTATCTACTGTATATAGAGGTGTTATCAGTAATTGTACAGGAGGAGGAAGTGAGCTGTGATATCACATACTGTGAATGGTGGACCCTGTGTTATCTACTGTATATAGAGGTGTTATCAATCATTGTACAGGAGGAGGAGGTGAGCTGTGATATCACCTATTGTGAATGGTGGAGCCTGTGTTATCTACTGTATATAGAGATGTTATCAGTCATTGTACAGGAGGAGGAGGTGAGCTGTGATATCACCTATTGTGAATGGTGGATCCTGTGTTATCTACTGTATATAGAGGTGTTATCAGTCATTGTACAGGAGGAGGTGAGCTGTGATATCACCTATTGTGAATGGTGGATCCTGTGTTATCTACTGTATATAGAGGTGTTATCAGTCATTGTACAGGAGGAGGTGAGCTGTGATATCACCTATTGTGAATGGTGGATCCTGTGTTATCTACTGTATATAGAGGTGTTATCAGTCATTGTACAGGAGGAGGTGAGCTGTGACATAATCTATTGTGAATGGTGGATCCTGTGTTATCTACTGTATATGGAGGTGTTATCAATCATTGTACAGGAGAAGGAGGAGGTGAGCTGTCACATCATCTATTGTGAATGATGGATCCTGTATTATCTACTGTATATAGAGGTGTTATCAATCATTGTACAGGAGGAGGAGGTGAGCTGTGATATCACCTATTGTGAATGGTGGATCCTGGGTTATCTACTGCATATAGAGGTGTTATCAGTCATTGTACAGGAGGAGGAGGTGAGCTGTGATATCACCTATTGTGAATGGTGGATCCTGTATTATCTACTGTATATAGAAGTGTTATCAGTCATTGTACAGGAGGTGGAAGTGAGCTGTGATATCACATACTGTGAATGGTGGACCCTGTGTTATCTACTGTATATAGAGGTGTTATCAATCATTGTACAGGAGGAGGAGGTGAGCTGTGATATCACCTATTGTGAATGGTGGAGCCAGTGTTATCTACTGTATATAGAGGTGGTATCAATCATTGTACAGGAGGAGGTGAGCTGTGATATCACCTATTGTGAATGGTGGACCCTGTGTTATCTACTGTATATAGAGGTGTTATCAATCATTGTACAGGAGGAGGCAGTGAGCTGTGATATCACATACTGTGAATGGTGGACCCTGTGTTATCTACTGTATATAGAGGTGTTATCAATTATTGTACAGGGGGAGGATGTAAACTGTGATATCACCTATTGTGAATGATGGATCCTGTGTTATCTACTGTATATAGAGCTGTTGTCAGTGATTGTAAAAAGTAAGTGTGAAGTATATGTAACTAGCTGTAGAACCCAGCATTGCCTGAGTTATAATAATAAATGGTAATTGCGGTGATTGGCGTGCACACCTATAGAGAGTTTTTTTGAGGTGCTAGTGTAGGAGACTCCGTGGTCTCGATGCAAGATTATCAGTCCAAAGAACACTGCACACTCTGAGGGTTTCAAGGTGAAGGTGTGTTTTTTTTCATTTTTTTTGTGGATAGAGACAATGCACGATCAAAACGCTGACATTTCGGTCACTATTCAGTGAACTTTTAATTGACCTATTAAGTATCCCCTTATGTAGTCCCATAGCCCAGAGAGCGGTATATGGCACTCTCAGGTGAGCTGCTGCCACAGTGCAGGACACTCCTTTGGGCACCCATAGTTGTGGATGGTCTAAACCAGGGGTCCCCAACCACCGGTCCACAGACTAGGATCGGGCCGTGGGGGTCTTTGTGCCGGCGTGCTGTCGGCTTCCCCGCCTCCCTGTCACGTTCCCAGCCCACCACGACCCTCACCTGCAGCACTACACCGCTGAGCTGAGGTTTTTGCCTCAGCTGCGTGTGTAGATGTAGGAGGGGAGCTGTCGGCCAATCAGTGCAGCAGCCATGCCCTGATTGGCCGACTGCTTCGCTCGTATAACTAAGCAGCTGAGGCAGAGACGTGGCCAGAATTTCATATCTCGCGCTATTTCCAAGTGCATCACGTGACGTGGTTGGAAATAGCTCAAGATATGAAAAAACTCCGGCCACGTCTGTGTCTCAGCTGCTTGTACTGCCAGCAGGAGAGGTGAGTGTTAGCTGAAGAGCCGCTCTCTCTGTGTGTGGGTAAGTGTGGGCAATGACTGCGTGTGAGGGGTATTCAGGGGTCAACGTGTGTGTGGGCAATGACTGTGTGTGTGTGAGGGGGTGAGGGTTATATAAGGGGTAATGACTGAGTGAGGGGGATCTTCAGGGGTCAATGTGTGCGTGTGTGGGCAATGACTGTTTGTGTGGGGGGGGGTTATACAAGGGGCAATGACTGTGTGTGGGGTATTCAAGGGTCAGTGTGTGTGGGGCTGTACAAGGGGCAACGTCTGTGTGTGGGGAGTATTCAGGAGGCAGTGTGTGTGGGAGGGATTGTACAGGGGGATGTATGTCTGTGTGGGGATTATACAAGAGCAGTGTGTGTGTGTGAGGGGGGGTTATGCATGGGGCAGTGTGTGTGTGTGTGGGGGGGGAAATTTATGCTATATGGAGGCATATGACGCTGCATTAAACTATGAAGAGCTGTGATGCTGCATTATATTATTATATGGAGGGATATGAGGCTGCATTATATTATATGGATGGAAATTAGGCTGTATTATACTTTATGGAGGACTGTGATATTGCATTATACTATATGGAGGGATGTGACGCTGCATAATACTATATGGAGGGCTGTGAGGCTGCATTATATTATATGGAGGGCTGTTAGGGGATATTGCGGGCTGCAAGGGGATGATGGGGATATTGTGGGCTGCAAGGGGATGATGGGGATACCATATTGGGGGATAGAGAAATAAGACATCCCCTGAAAATAAGATGTAACGCATCTTTTGGGGAAACAGGGTACTAAACCCCACCCCTTCTTCACAGCCCCACCCCATAAATTCAAAGCCCCGCCCTGCTGGAAATATGGTCTTGCATGAAACCGGTGCCTGGTGCAAAAAAGGTTGGGGACCCCTGGTCTAAACTGATAAAATAATCCACAGAAACCACAAAGGGACGATACCACATTCTTTAAGAAAATCATACATCCAACTCAGGATTAGACGATCCCCTAGATGCCAACAGTAGAACAGCAATGCTTTGATGAAGGTCACTGAATAGTGACCGAAACGTCAGCTTTTTGATCGCGAATTGTCTCTATGCACTAGAAAAGTAAAGAAAACACATCTTCACCTTGAAACCCTCAGAGTGTGCAGTGTTCTTTGGACTGATAATAATAATAAATGGGGCGTAATAAAGGGGCAGTGCCTTATACATTCGGTACATTATAAAGAGGGTGGGGTTAACTGGAGGGGCAGAGCCATATGCATCTGCAGCATTATGAAGGGGCGGTGCTAATTGAGGGGGTGCAGCCATATCCATCCGACACATTATGAAGGGGGTGGGGCTATGTGTGGACATACATACACTTAGCTGTATATATTATATTTGGGCATGGTAAATCTATGACACCTTATATCTATTTGTTGCTGCTGCATTCCTGAGGAGTCGCCTTATCAAATACTCCATCACGTGACGCTTCCCCACGTTCTTTCCCTGCTGCCACCTGTTTCGTTCACTATCTGACATCAAGTTAGAAAGTAAGATGGTGATGACAAATCAATTTCCTCATTGCAACAATTTTCATGTTCCCACGTTGCGGTCATGCATCGCTTTTAACTGTTGCTGCCCTTTTTCTTCTGCAGGCTGTTTACGGTTTCCTCGTACAAAAATTTAATTTCATAGGGAAATAGCTATGACCCAGACAAGTCGGAACGAGCTTGTTCATTGCTGCCTCTATGTAAGGCTGGCTTCACATTAGCGTTTGTGTCTGCATGCTGATGGCATGCAGACACAAACGCTGTCAGAAGCAGTGTCCAAATGATGTGTCCGCAGCGGATAATGTCCGCCTGCGGACACATCACTATGGAGCCCGGCAGCCAATCGGCGCTGTCCGGGGGCGGGCCGGGGGCGGAGATCAGCGCCGGAGATCTCCGCCCCCCCCGGCCGCCGGTAAGCTCCGGGACTGTCGGCGGGGAGAACAGCTGATGTGAGAGCTGTTTGAATCTTCCCGCGCCGACACTGAGAGGAGATGTCGGCGCGGGAAGATTCAAACAGCTCTCACATCAGCTGTTCTCCCCGCCGACATCGCTAGGAGATTACAGGCGGCGGGGAGAAGGAGGACAGCAGAGGCTGAGCTGATCTCCCGTGGCCGTCGGTGAGCTCCTGTGACATCACCGGCGGCCACTGGGAGATTTTTCAATGGGTCCGCAGCGTTCTCCTGCGGTGTCATGCAGAGGACACTGCGGACCCATTGAAGCCAATGCATTTTTTGTACGCTTGGGGACGCTTGCTGATTGTCCAAGCTCCCCAAACGCACAAAAAAAACCAACATGCTGCGTCCCGGGTGCGGATGCTGGACACCGGAAGCAGCAGATATCGTCCGCATCCGCACCCGAACGCAGCAAACGCAGGCACCATGCGTTCCTATGTTAAACATAGGAACGCAGTGCGCATGCGTTTGACTGCGTATGGGAACGCAGCAATACGCTGCCTTCCCATACGCAAATGTGAAGGCAGCCTAAATGATCTGTAACATCCTGTCTGCAGGCAACGAAATGCTAAAAATAATCACAAATATAAAGGAGAAGTGAACTGCGAGTCATCTGAGATCTGTGAACTTATAGATCCTTCCCGGTTTACAACATCTCTGCTTGCTCTAAGTGAATCAGAACAATGCTTATTACTATCAGGAGCAGTTTTCATTTTTTGGACATAATACTTCTCACAGCTGAGTGTTCGTTACCTTTGCACCGGCACGGCACTTTGCAGAAATTCCTTGCCAGGAAGGGATTAAGAGACCGTGTAACCAGGGACGTAACTACAATAGGTGCAGGGGTTGCGATCGCTCCCGGGCCCTGCAGCCTAGGGGGCCCCAAAGGTACCTTTGGCCTATAGAAAAAGACTAATACTATTAAAGATTTGCAATAATTGGGGGCCCCGTTGGAGCTTTTGTATCGAGGCCCCTGTGCCTGAAGTTACGCCACTGTGTGTAACTATCCAGGTTGTCTCCTCTTTGTAGTTAGAATTTCCTTCTCCAGGGACAAAGGCTCAGTTCGCTGTCCTAGAACCTTCCTTGGCATCTTGGCACAGGGTCCCTGCCACACCCGAGCTCGTCACTGTCACCTGTGCAGGTTTGCATTCCTTCCACCTTACAAAAGTAGGAAATCACCCTGCCAGGGAGGACATTGCAGGATTCTGTTTTAAGAGGCGCAACACCAACAGGGAAAACCCTTTTATTATACTGGTGTATAAAGCATCCGCAAATGTGTAGCAAATCCAGCTCTGCACATTCATTCATTCACTCATTCTTTCACTGAGCTCTGCTACATCTGCATGAACATTGCCCAATTTTGCATGTTCTGTAGCTGAGCTGAGTTCATTTGGCACATCCAGTGATACGGGTGGTAGTAACAGACAAAGGGATAGGTAGCAGGATGGCAGAGATGGACTGAGGGAATCGGGGAAGCTAGTCTGACCCTGTAGAATGTGGGTCCCTAGCTGACCCTGTTCCTAGAGATACCTCTAAAAGGTAAGGGATGTCTGGGCCACCATTTTTGCCCTGCTCCTGACCATCCCTGAGCTACAAACCTCACACCTCGACCCAGGAACCAGGATAGTGACAGCAACTCCCAAAAACATGGCAATTATCATGAAGCTACAAGCAAGGCTTCTGCAGAACAGTACACAAAGACTACACTGCACAGGGTCTTTGCAAAGAGTGAGCTCTTTCACTGACACCAGCTGATGGTTCCCAGAAAGAAGGCAATTTCAACGAAGCTACTAACAAGCCTTCAGCAGAAGAGCACACACGTTTACACAAGCCCTGCAGGGTCTTTGCAGAGAATGAACTCTATCAGCGACAAAAGCTAATGGCTCATGTGACTACTTAAAGGTTGGGGGAGTGGTGAAACCACATCAGCTGAAACACTCTGCAATGGCAACTGGTACAGCAAAGCCACAGAAGTTAACCCTTAATAGACTAAAGGAAATTAACTCCATTAAACTACTGCAGAACAATTCACAGAGACTGCAGAGCACACAGTGCTCAGATTTGAGGTGACGCAATGAATGACACATTGCAGGCAAAGCATGAGAAATATGTTAAGTTCTGCTGTATCTGCATATGACAAAGTGTATGTAATGACTATGTGACTTGAGGGGGGTGTTGGTAGACATTTTCAGTTCTGCCAAGCAAAAAAAAAAAAAGTGCAAATGTACTGATAACAGAAAACAATAGACTGCACTCAAGCATACGGAGCTGCAGACTAAAAAGAATTGCGTGTGATCTTGTTGTCTGCATCTGTTATTCAATGGTTAAAAGAAATGTCAGTGCAGCGTGCGCCCGGTTCGTGCAGGATACCGGTGTCTGCTGGGGAAGGTGAGCGTCTATGGGTATATAGTAATGAATGTAGTCATACTTGTCCGGGAAACCTCCACGCCCTGAAACTCTCTAAAGGCCCCGTCACACACGTCAATGTCGCCAGCGATCTGATCGCTGGCGACATTGACGACTGATCGCTGGTGAGCTGTCACACAGGCAGACTCACCAGCGATCATTTTACCTGCGACATCGTGGAAATGATTTAAATATCGTTTCCACGATGTCTGCCGGCTGGTATCCAGGGTAAACTGCGGGTAACTAGGCAGCGCGCGCTGCCTAGATACCCGATGTATACCTTAGTTACCAGCCTTCTCCGCTCACCGGCTGGTATCTAAGGTACACAGCGGGTAACTAGGGACCCTAGTCCCTAGTTTACAAATATGTTTAATAAAAACAAAGTTGGAAAAAAAAAATGTCTCTGCCCCTCATTCTGACATTTATGGTTTTTCTTGGGTTGTTACTCACCTCTGCCTGCTCCATTACTCACCCGTACCTGCTCCATTACTCACCCGTACCTGCTCCTTTTTACACTTTTCCCTTGTTTACTAAAATGGACCATAGCCACGCGACTGGTAGTGGCAAAATACTTCTTTTTCTTTTCTTTCTACAGCCTGAGGCGGATGGACTGCTTTAACCCGTTTTTCACATTTTGTCAGTGGTTTTTGTAATTTTTGTTTTTGAGACTTTGTAAATAATACCTGTTATTGACTGTTGTTGATGTAAAAATTGTTTTTCAGTCCAGAAGTACTGAATTCAACTAAGGGGGAAGGTGTAGGGGGCAGAGCTAGGCAGTTGGAGTTTAAGTTCAGCTGAGTGCGGAGCAGCACTGAGGCTGGACCTGGTGAGAGGTGCCAGGCCTAAAAGCCAAAGAATAGCTTTAGCCAGCGTGAGGGTCCCAGAGTGAGGGACTCCAACAATTATATAGCAATAAAAAAAGCTAAACAGCACTCAAGGTCTAGTCTGAACTGGTGCAAGCTGTAATACTGAACAATACACAGAACAAAGTTCACAGCAACACACAGTCGCTGCCAATCGTGTGTTCAGACTAGACCTTGAGTGCTGTTTAGCTTTTTTTATTTCTATATAATTGTTGGAGTTACTGGCTCCACAGCTTTACTCTGCACCCCCATCGACCCCAGGTGGTCTTTGATTAAAGTGAGTCCTCCCACTTTGAGTTTTTTGAAAAAACAAACTGAGCCTGTGCAGTGGGATTGCTGGCTATTCAATAGGGCACAGTGAGGCGCCACTGCACAGGTGCGAGACTTGGGAATTGTAGCGACGACATTCACTTGCACACAATCAGGAGGGGCAGTGTTGGTGTGGAGCGGGGTGGTGTTGGCATTGAGCGGGAAGGTCTTGGTGTGGAGCGGGGAAGTGTTGCCGTGGAGTGGGGAGGTGTTGGCATGCAGCAGGGTGGTGTTGGCATAGAGTGAGGCGGTGTTGGCACACAGGAGGAGCACTGTTGGAATGCAGCGGGGCAGCGCTGACCGCAATGTGCAGACCCCCATATGACCGAAGCACGAAATCAGCATATGGCGCGGGACAGAATAAAACTATTTCTAAGGTGCATGGGGAAGTCTGGAGATATAAAGGGGTTACAGGAACCACAATGACACAATGCTCATGGTGGGCAGGCTTTATAACCCAAAGAACAGGTGACAGGGGCACTATAATTCTATACGTTTCAGGGCTAACATCTGCCCATTCTTCAGGAAAGTCACATACATGTGCTTTCCATTATTTTTCTACTAATGTATCAGTGCAGATAATGATTAACCAGACGGGATACAACCTGTAATAGTAAATTCAAAAGGGCAGAAGGCCACAGCAATATATCTGTCATAAATCTACTAAATATTAAAATCAATATTTATAGAACACTAGATGGGGGCCCGATTCTAACGCATCGAGTATTCTAGAATATGTACTGTATGTACCATAGTTTATTTATAAAGATGTAAGAATAATGCAATGCGAAGCTGGGTATAAATCATGCGCCAATATCGCTGATTGGTCGCGGCTGCAGCGGTTTTGGTGTGCAGCAGTGCCTGTGGGCAGCAGTGTCAGTGTGCAGTGCTGACCGGGGGTGACTGGGTGCTGAGCGGGTGAGAGTAGGGACAGTGTGGGTTCAGTGGGGGCAGTGTGGGCTCAGTGTGCAGTGTGGGGTGAGAGGGGGCAGTGTGGGTTCAGTGGGGGTAGTGTGGGTTCTGTGTGGGGTGAGCAGGGGTAGTTGGGGGTGAATAACAGGATGGAGGAGGCTCCACTCACCCTGACCTCTTCGCCCCGTTGACACATTCCATATTTTTGTGCGTTTTTTTATGCATGCTTTTCAAAAATACGCAATGTGTTTTGTGTCTGCCAGCAAAGTGAATGGGAAATTCACTTTGCCGTGCAGACACTGCGTAATTTTACGCAGCGCTTTTAAGGGAGAAAACCCTGCTGCGTAAAGAATTGACATGTAAATTCTTTACGCAGCAGCTCCTGCGTTTTCTCCTATCCTATCTCCTAAATATAGATTCTATAGCCTAGTGGTTAGCACTGCCGCCTACCAAGGCAAAGGTGCCCGGTACACATCCTTATTAAAAATGTAGGTATATTTATTCATGAACAAGGATTTTTATGCAATATTTGGGTAATTTTATGAAAATTCTATTAATGTTTTGTTGGAAACTTTTAGAAAAAATATTTAAATATTGCAGCAAATCAACATGTGACCTCCGAAGGTGTGTAATAGTAAAGTGTCCTGTAAACTGAACTACCTGACATAATGACAGCTCAGTGACAGCTGCTGCCTGCCGGCAGTGTACGGTGGTTCCTCCAGCAGATAATGGCAGTTTTAAACATGCAATAAAAACAATTGTCATAATAAATCTGCCCGATTTACTGACTCAGAAATGTGCGGCCTCCAGAGCAGGAATTCCCAGTCTGTTACTTTACAACTGCTGCAAAACTACAACTCCCAGCATGCCACTGTTATGACCTAGTGGAAGTTGTAGTTGGCAACAGTTGGAAAACAAGAGGATGAAAAACATTATTGTAGAGCGGAGAATAAACTAAAGTTTAACCCCTGGAGCTCCGATTAGTTCATGGAGGCAGAATATGAGGCCGAAAGACAATGGTGTATAAAGAGGAGCAATCAGAAGAAAAGGACACAAGTTTTAAAATACATTTTAAAACCTACTTGATAATTTTTAGTTTTTTACATCATAATTTGTATTAAAAAAAAAAAGTACAATCACCAGATATCAGGAAATGAAATAAAGACTTAGATCTGAGACCTCTGAAGACGTACAGGAGGAATTCCCGGATCATTGTGTCACCAGATCTATACACTGTATGGTAGAAGCTGTCATGGAGGCTGTCAGTCACATCATGGAGGTGCCATGAGAAGGTCCAAAGTAGGGAAATTCTACATAAAGACCCAGATCAGACCCCCTAATCAAAGACAAACCCAAGACTAGACCACCTATACTAATACAGACCCACAAACCAATGCAGAAATCAGATCAGACCCTGTAAACCAATACAGACACCCTTAACCAATCCAGACCCCCAGATCAGACCCCCTAAACCAATGCAGACCCCCAAACCAATACAGGCCCCCAGATCACCCCCTAAACCAATACAGACCCCCAGATCATACCCCCTAAACCAATGCAGACCCCTTAACCAATACAGACCCCCAGATCAGACCCCTCCACACTAATACAGACCCCCCCTAAACCAATAAAGACTCCAGATCACACCCCCTAATCCTATACAGACCCCATATCAGATCCCCAAACCAATGCACAGTTCGTAGCCACCAAACATGTTGATTCGTGACAGCTTCCGGGGTCTCGGCAGGATCCCGGGCTGTCACGTGAGCAACGGAGGTCTCGCAATATCACAGGATCTCCGCTGTAGGCATGGAACAGCGCGATCCCCGCTGCTGCAGTTTTAGATACCGCTCTCAGTGAATGAAAGCAGGATCCAAAGGGTTAACAGCACCGATCGGATCCGGGATCCGATCAGGGCTGGAAGCCCGACATCTCAACTGATGAGATCAGCTGAGACGTCGAGGAAATAATGTGAGCTCCGTGCCGAAGCTCACATCAAACACCTGGCCCCAACCCATGACACTGTACATAGGTCAAAAGGCGGGTAGGGGTTATATTATTATATCCCTTGCAATGCGAAGGAAATTCTGAAAACATGACCTATTGGTGGCCTTTGAGGCCTGGAGTTCCCTAGCCTTGCCCTAAACCAATACATACACCACATCAGACCCCTAAGCCAGTGCAGATCCCTAAATAAATACCCCAGATCAGCCCTCTTAAACTAATGTAGACCCCTAAAACAATGCAGCCTAAACCAGTGGTCCCCAACCTATTTTGCACCAGGGACCGGCTTCATGCAAAACCATTTTTCCGTGGCCCGGAGGGGGGTGGAGCTCTGGTCATATGGGGCGGGGCTATGGAGAAGGGGTGATGTTTAGTACCTTGTTTCCCTGACAGATGCGTTATGTCCTATTTTCAGGGGATGTCTTATTTTTTCAGCCCCCAATATGGTATCCCAATCATTCCCTTACATCCCCCATCATTCCCTTGCAGCCTCCAATATGGTATCCCCATCATTCCCTTGCAGCCCCCATCATCCCCTTGCAGCCCCCAATATGGTATCCCCTTCATTCCCTTGCAGCCCCCAATATGGGATCCTCATCATCCCCTTGCAGGGCACAATATCCCCATCATCCACTTGCAGCTCATAATATCCATATCATCTCCTTGCAGCCCCCAATACTGTATCCCCCACTATAATCCCCTATCCCCTTGCAGCCCCTATAATAATCCCCTTGCAGCCTCCATCATAATCCCCTTGCATCCCCCTTTTGTAGCCCCTAAGGCCCTGCGGCGGCGCGGACCAGCACGCAGACCCCCGCGGCCCGGTGGTTGGGGACAGCTATCCTAAACCAGTGCAGATCCCTAGACTAATACAGACCCAAGATAAGACCCCCTAAACCAACACAGACCCCTGATCAGACCCCCTAAACAAAGAGAAACCCAAGACTAGACCACCTACAGTGGATACGGAAAGTATTCAGACCCCTTAAATTTTTCATTCTATGTTTCATTACAGCCATTTGGTAATTCCAAAAAGTTCATTTTTTCTCATTAATGTACGCTCTGCACCCCATCTTCACTGGAAAAAAAACTGAAATGTAGAAGTTTTTGTAAATTTATTAAAAAAGATAAACTGAAATCTCCCATGGTCATAAGTATTCAGCCCCTTTGCTCAGTATTGATGATAAGTATTCAGCCCCTTTGCTCAGTATTGATGATAAGTATTCAGCCCCTTTGCTCAGTATTGATGATAAGTATTCAGCCCCTTTGCTCAGTATTGATGATAAGTATTCAGCCCCTTTGCTCAGTGTTGATGATAAGTATTCAGCCCCTTTGCTCAGTATTGATAAGTATTCAGCCCCTTTGCTCAGTGTTGATGAAAAGTATTCAGCTCCTTTGCTCAGTATTGATAAGTATTCAGCCCCTTTGCTCAGTGTTGATGAAAAGTATTCAGCTCCTTTGCTCAGTATTGATGATAAGTATTCAGCCCCTTTGCTCAGTATTGATGATAAGTATTCAGCTCCTTTGCTCAGTGTTGATGATAAGTATTCAGCTCCTTTGCTCAGTATTGATGATAAGTATTCAGCCCCTTTGCTCAGTATTGATGATAAGTATTCAGCTCCTTTGCTCAGTATTGAATATTTGCACCTTTGGAGCTCGTACAGCCATGAGTCTTCTTGGGAATTATGCAGTTTTTCCCCCCGGATTCGGGATCCTCTGCCATTCTTCCTTGCAGATCCTCACCAGTTCCATCAGGTTGGATGGTGAACATTGATGGACCTATTTGGAGGTCTCTCCAGACCCAATTGGGTTTAGGTCAGGGCTCTGGCTGGGGCAGTCTGGAATGGTCACACAGATGGGGTGCAGAGTGTACATTAATGAGAAATAAAATGAACTTTTTTTGAATTTACCAAATGGCTGCAATGAAGCAAAGAGTGAAAAATGTAAAGGGGTCTGAATACTTTCTGTACCTACTGTAAACCAATACAGACCCCAAATCTGGTCTCCTAGGAGTGCCTTCACGTTGCGCTCTCCTACACGTTCGGTGATCCCATTAGGGCTTGGATCCAAACCTATACTGGAGGCTGACACACATACGAGTACGTAGTAGACTGTATCTGGGTGTCCACCTCCAGTAAACGTATACTCCCGAAGTGGTGCATGACAGAGCACATGGTCACTCCGCTGCTCCATTAAAGTCAATGGCCCCATTGGCACCTATATCCAAATCCCGCTTTGCTGGGGTCTCCGAAGCAAGGCAAGTCAGAGCCACTAAACATGTAGGAGAACGCAACGTGAAAGGAGCCTAAAAATTCAGGACTGAATGTGCTGATACACACTGGATGAATGTTGACCGAATGTGTTGGCTCTCCCTTGCTGATAACCATAATTGGACATTAATGATGGACATCTCTACTGACCATCAGTTGGCCGGTGCTCCAATACACAATAGACCGTCAACCAAACTCCTCAATATCGGATGATTCAGCTGATGGGGCTCTAAACAAAGACATCACTCAGACACTTATACAAGGCACAGTCCTCTTCATAGATAATCCAGATTCCTACAGATGTCTATATGTAAACCTACAGATAGAATATACAGATGGATATACACTCTGTTGCCTTATGTGATATTTATCCTATACCTGTTTTGCCTTACAGGTCTTCATTATGGGGTTGTCGGCCCCTGGCCGCTCCAGGAACGAGCCGCACACAAGGTAAGACTCTACGATGCCGATTAATCTTGAGTTGACATTCTTACCATTGTACCTTGTGTTCTCGTGATCTGTGGTTGTCTTTTTCGCCTTCTTAGATATCTGATGTGTTATTGCACATATTAGTGTTCTGGTATCCCGCCTTCCCCTGTAGTGGGTGCAGGAGCATTTGTTATGTTCACTATGAGATTTTTAGAGATTTGTAAGAACGAGTTGGTGGATTGGACTAACCAGATTGGTTTCGAATGTCACCAATTTCAAAGAATCCAAATTTTCGAGAATTCGATTTGTACAAAATCGGCAAAATGGGATAAAGTTTCTATAGTTGTTTTTTTTTTTTATACCTCTTTTGATGTTCTTACTTGTGCAGTGGATTCCTGATGCATCCAATGACCCGAACTGGGTTGAGACGCCGGGTGCCGATGTATATAGACCATGAATTGTGGTCACTTGGTAAAGCTTCAGCTTCATTACGTGGATGACGGCTCTTGTCATGGCCGGGGACGACCTGCAATGAACTTTTCTGGAATATGTGAATTGATGACAATTTATTGAGTATGTGTCCCCCAAATTGTATTCCAAGCTCAAAAATAATCTCTTCAGTTATAATAATGTTACGAGGGCCCCCTGTCCTTGGGAGACTTGTGACAGGTTTGGTTTGAGTCTCCCATTGTCTTGTGATATCAAATGGAGTTGCATTCTGTTAGCAAAGCAAGGGTTAATGAATCATTCCTTGCTGGAAGTTTCTGGGTCAGGTGCTGAAAGTTTGTGACCACTCCCTTTCGCTTTAAATAGTCCCATGTTCCATCATCTGATCCTGCTTATAGAGATTTATTCTGACCTGCCTGACCACATTGGAAGGAATGAAGCTTCTTGAAGTTGCTGGAGTCCTGTTACCTGCAGTCCTGGTGTCTGACTGTAGTCTTGAAGTTGAAGTATATCCTTTTCGTTATGTCCTCTCTTTGTCTACTTTCCCTAGTGTTGGACTATTGTAGACTGACGTCTAGTGCACTCACTGGCCTATGCACTGGCCACGGTGAGTGGAAGGACTGCGCAAGAACTAGGTACATGATGGCAGTGGGGGAAGGTCTCATTTAGGGATGTTAGGGATTGTAGGGTGCAGACACAGGTTGGTGTCAAGTGTCAACCCTTCTCACTACTGTTAGGGCCTTCCTCTCCTTTTCCATCACCTGTTGTAACACTTGTATTGTGCCATGTGCTAGACATCCTCTTGTTTTTGCGTGACAAATAATCAGTACACCCCCGGCATGTATAAGTGGCAAGTCGGTAGAATGATTTCACCCCCAAACTATTTATATATGCATGTAGCTCTTTCATACACGAGTCCAGCAATACCTTCAAATGGCCGGTCCATTCCTCCGTTACTGTAGAATCAGTGTTAGAATTAATATGTAAATGATGCTTAAAGACTATGGTAGATCTGAAGCCTCCATCACTCCAGTTCTATTTTTTGCCTTCTGCTTGACTGAGAACCTCTCTGCTCTGTGACTTCAGATAAAAGAGCAGTCAGTCAGTCAAGCAGGAGGCAGAATATAGAGCTGTAATAATAGCCGTAAAAATAATTGTACAATTTGACATTGATGATACGACTGTGATTCTGGGGTGATGGGCGATTTATAAAGTAAGTTGATGTCTACTCTCCTGACAGCAGAGACATTTACCTATGTTCTGTAGTACTTTAGTTTTATAATCTCTATCTTTTTATTGGGTTTACCAACTATCAGACATTTATCACTTGCACCAGCAAAGTCTCTCTGAAGCTGGGGCAATTAATAAATGTCTGATAGTTGATGGGGGGTGTGAGGTTATCAACTGGTGCAAGCCAGGAAAAAATCAACCCTGGAAAACACCTTCTGACTGTGAAACACTCCCAGGTGTTCTGAAGCAGAAGTTGTGGTTATGTTAAGATTTGCTGGAAGTTGATCCAACACTTCATCATAGTTCACAAGACCAGAAAAACTCAACCTCATTTCCCTCATCTGCTTTCAGAAAACTATATAAGAGTTGTAGAATAAGATGACTAAAGCCACAACACTTGTATAGATTAAGGAGAACAACCTGACACTGTATCCGGTGCACCTCATTCAACCGCACTGCAGATGGCGGCCGCCTTCACTATTATCATCCTCACTTTCTTGGGTTTTCCTCTTATGGTGCTCGCTCTCGTTATGCTGTAAAAGTGACCGAGTAACTCAAATCTTTAGTTCAGTAACAAACTTACAAGTTGTATTAGAAAAACCTTAAAAAAAGCAAAAAACTATTTTCTTTTTTTCTTTACAACTTTGGCTTAAATAATTCTTCTACGTCAGGTGTGGAGCACCCCGTCCAGCACCCAGTGTCCGATTTGGTGCTGCTGCTTCATCACATCATAGTACAAGTGAATAAGGTCATGTTGTGACCCCAAGGGAACCGTGATGCCGAAATAACAAGTCCAACCATGTCAGGTTTTTTTTTAGTGACTTGCCTATGCCGTCGCAGTAATGGGTCACCATGTGCTCTCATTAGAATTGGCGCCAAGTCAGAGGTTTCCGCATGAGATGCGTCTATGCCAAAATCGTTGCATAGCACCACATAGGTCTTAACTCTGCCAGAGAAGGCCATATTAATATTTTTATTATTTTTTTTTTTTTTTAACTTTCATCCTAAAGGAGACTTGACTGTAGACTCATTTGGTTCTTCGTAGTATATATAGTGAAATATACACTTACTTATGGAGGCTGGTCTATGGGAGTACAAAGATGGTGATGATGGGAGCTTTCAGTTGTCCCCAAGATCACTTCATGAGGTGGGGATAGTCGCCCAAATCGGCACATCAATGGGATATCACCACCTAAATCAAGGATAGGGAACTCCAGGCCTGGAGAACCGCACACAGTGCAGATTTTCAGGATTATGTTAGTATAGCACAGGTGATAATTGAATCACCTGCACTGCTAATGATTACAACCCCTATGCAATGCTAAGGAAATCCTGAAAACCTGCACTGAGTGTGGCTCTTGAGGCCTGGAGTTCCCTATCCCTGACCTAAATCTTGTAGATCAGTTCAGCAGCAGTGATCGGATTTCCGGTTAATGCTGCTGGAGGCAGATGCCGGCTGTACAGCGCAGCGTCAATATGCACCATACATGTAAAGAGGACTATAGGAAGGGGCTACAGGATCGCACGTAGGCTTGAAGAACAGTTATTGTATCTGTCACATCGCCATTGGACTCGGTGGCTGGTGTTCCTGCCTCGGCCACTGGGAGGAGCCGGTTTCCTTCGGCTGATGGCGCCAGTGATAGGAGGGCCTTGTCCTCATATAGACCTGCTCCTGCGACGTCTGCCTCTGTCGCTGAGCGCCGCCATGTTTCTCCTTTGGGTGGTGTTGGTTGCAGAGGAGCGGGCCCTGCAGAGGTGTCTGTTAGGCGCAGCCTGCGTTCTTCTGTCAGAAGTGGGGTGGGTGGAGCCAGTCGTGCATCACCATCTGGCCTGGTTCTAGGGGCGGTCTGGATGAGATCATCAGGCTGTGAGCTCCAGCCTATGGGAGGTAACCGCTCCCTTCAAATACAGTGGAGCCTGTCATGCAGGCCGCCAGATATAGTTTTGGTTCCCCAGTGATAGTGTGTGTTTAGTTTCGTGTTTGACCCTTGCCTGGATTTCTGACTCTGCTTCTTCCTATTGATTTTGTACCTCAGCTGCCCTCTTGGTTTTGCCCTTGACCTTTGCCTGGATTTTTGACTCTGCTACTGCCTGACGATTTTGTACCTTCGCTGCCCTCTCGGTTTTGACTCGGACTTCTGACTTCATTTTTCGGGTCTTGATTTTTCCCTGGCGACCTCCCCGGCTCTGTTGTTCATATAGGCAGCTACCCCCTGGGCTCCGCTGTAATTCCAGATCCCTGTATAGGGGTTAAGGGTCTCGGGGTTTCTCGGGGTGCTGTCTTACCAGCAGCTCGGCCTCACAGCGGATGGTCGTCACAGTATCCTTTGGATTACACCTTCTAATTCTTAAGTTGTCTACTTGCAGCCCGTGACATCTGAAGGCTGAAAATCTGACCTGACTTTGTTACCATTGTGTCTATTCTTTCCAAATCTCTGAGAGGTAAAGAACCTGGACTCTGGACTGATACATGTTTCCGTCGTTGATACATTATAGCACAGAGGACATCAAAGTTTTCGGAGCTGCTGGATTTGCCTTCCAGAAAATTGCTACATGGGATGCAACCTGGGGTGTAACTACAACAGGTGCAGGGGTTGCGATTGCACCCGGGCCCTGGAGTCTAGGGGGCCCCAAAAGTCCCATTGACCCATAGAAAAAGACTAATGCTATTAAAGATTTGCAATAAGTAGGAGTCCTTTTGGAGCATCTGCATTGGGACCCATGAGCTTCATATTACACCACTGGATGCAACTGTAACAAGCCATCAGCTGTGAGAAGTAATCGGGCAGGATGGGTTTCTATGTGGACGTAAAGAGGGATCTGTTCATTAACTGAATTACCGTATATACTCATGTATAAGCCGACCCATGTATAAGCCGACCCCCCTACTTTTGCCCCCAAAACCTGGGAAAACCTATTGACTCGTGTATAAGCCGAGGGTGGACCCCAGCACAGGTATACAGCCACCAGCACTGTGGTATACAGCAGCCTCAGAGGTATATACAGCAGCCCCAGTGGTATATACAGCAGCCCCAGTGGTGTATACAGCAGCCCCAGTGGTAGTATACAGCAGCCCCAGAGGTATATACAGCCCCAGTGGTAGTATACAGCAGCCCCAGTGGTAGTATACAGCAGCCCCAGTGGTAGTATACAGCAGCCCCAGTGGTAGTATACAGCAGCCCCAGAGGTATATACAGCCCCAGAGGTATATACAGCAGCCCTAGTGGTGTATACAGCAGCCCCAGAGGTATATACAGCAGCCCTTAGATAGTATACAGCAGCCCCAGTGGTGTATACAACAGCCTTCCCAGTGGTAGTATACAGCAGCAGCCTTCCCAGGGGTAGTATACAGCAGCAGCCCCAGGGGTAGTATACACAGCAGCCCCAGGGCTGTATACAGCAGCAGCCCCAGGGCTGTATACAGCAGCAGCCAGCAGCAGCACCAGGGCTGTATACAGCAGCAGCCCCCGGAGGTATACAGGCCCCTCATCATGATCCAGGACCCCCCCCTTGCGCGGCACACCTGTAAAGTAAAATCATACTTATCACGGTCCTGTCGCGCCATCCCGCCGCTTGCCGACATCACGATCCCGGGCTTCATTCCGCGTCTTCCTGCTTCCGGCTTCCTGTGGTCGCGGGCAATGACGTCATTGCCCGCGACCACAGGAAGCCGGAAGACGCGGAATGAAGCCCGGGATCGTGATGTCGGCAAGCGGCGGGACGGCGCGACAGGACACTGATAAGTATGATTTTACTTTACAGGTGTGCCGCGCAAGGGGGGGGGCCCTGGATCATGATGGGGTGGCCTGTATACCTCCGGGGGCTGCTGCTGTATACTTATCCTCGTGTATAAATTTTGGGCTGAAAAACTCGGCTTATACGCGAGTATATATACGGTAAAATGCAATTTGCACATTAGGCTGCTTTCACATAGCGTTTTTTGCCCATCCATTCTAAAACGGATAGCCACGGATCTGATTTGGCCACCATGTATCCCTATGAGCATGGATTGGTGCTCTATTGCCGTCCAATTTGTGACGGATCTAATTCTGTCTGATTTTTTTTCTATACCGAGAATCAAAGACTGCTCTGATTATCGGCACAGCGGACCAAATCAGACAAAATCGGATCCGGCGTGAACCATGGCAAACATGGGGGCCTATGGAGCGGCGGGTCCAGAAAAACATCGGATCGTTTCCCAGACCCGATTTTAGTGTACTGAGCATGCTCAACACTAACACTGCTCTGTTACTGTGTAATTTCACTTCCACAATGTATATACATACATTGTGGAAGTGAAGCAAGGGTTAAAAATAGAAAAAAAGATCCTCCCCTATCCGGTGTGTGTCCCACAGCATCCAGCTCCGAGGGCAGATCGGTCTCATGACTGCATCAGTGCGATTTAAATCTCTCATCCGCCAATCGGTTTTGGCGGGAGGGTTATTTAAACAGCTCTGCTGATGTGGTCATGTGACCAATCCGTCCCACCCGGTCAGCTGATACAGGAAACCCTTGGAGCTGGATGTCGCGGGACACACGCCGAATAGGGGAGGATCTTTTCTTTATTTTTAACCCTTGTTTCCATCCCGCAATGTATGTATATACATTGTGGAAGTGAAAGTGCCCAGCTTGCCTGCACTTTGCAGGCTCGGGCTTTTCTGTATCCGGATGCGTTAAAATCACGGCCCCGGACACAGAAATGGCATGAGATGCTGTCCTTTCCTGTCCGTGGGGTCCTGCAAAAAAAACAGGGTCCCCACGACAGGAAAATATTGCAATGTGAAACCAGACTTATTCTGCTGGTCTGTTTATCTCACCGAGAATTGTCCAGACAGACTGGATACAATGTAACAAACCTCAGATTTTACTATCTAGTCTCTGAGAGTCCCACACCCCTTTAGCACAACTCTCTGCTGTCCTGATTGTTACGTTTCTCCTGCATGGATACAATGCATCAGCCTGGATAGAGAATTATCTAGATTTGATACAATTGCTGCAAAATCCTAAACACAAAATATTTCTTAGAAGAAAAATATAATAGGAAATACGTTATATGAGATGTAAAACGTGAAGATTTGGGGAGTATTTATTGCAGATTTTATCTTTTTATTGCAATGGTGAAAATTTGCTGCAAAATTTGCAACCTGGAGATGAAAATGTCATCAACTCTGAGCGCCATGTCCACTAGGAATTTCTCATATATACATTATAGATTAATTCGTTATAGCAAGAACGTTAATTTTTTGTTTCTTCCATCATCAAGATATTGATTATATTGTCAATTTTTGTATAGTTTTTTTTTTTTTTTTAAAGTTGAGTATTGCAATAGTACGACATCTGGAGAGAGTAATGTAAACTCGTCTGTACTCTGAAGCGCACGGCATGATGACTTCTTTATGTGGAAACAATAAAGCCGAGCATCGCTCCACTGCCGGGCGAAGAGCAAACATTTCCCACATAATGTAAGAATTGTCAGAGCAAACACACTTCAGTTGTTAACGGTTCATTGACTCATAACTGTTTAGCTTCTGAAGGAACCACCTTTTGCACTGCACAAACCTGTCACAGGACTCCTGAGACAATAAGGAACCGCCTTTTCCATTTACTGCCATAACTGTTTCACCCCATCTCACACTGATCGTTCCTGTTCTGCCCCACCACACTTCTCTTAAGAGCTGTAGTATTCCATGTCATGTTGTGTATAAATATGTGACACAGCAGATTTTGTCTTATATTACCCTGTAGAGACCCGAGTTGTCTCCATAGCTGCTATTTATTACCATATTTTCAGTTTGCCATTAAAAGGTATCAACCACTGTAGTTCCTCGGGTGACCAGCAGGTGCAGACTAGAGGAATTCTGCTGCAGTTACTTGAGTACTAAGGCTGGTTTCACACTGCAGTTTTTTCACTGATCAGTGTCCATCCAGTTTGTGTGCCATAAACAGGAGTGTCTCCAAAACTCAGAACAGGTGTCAATCTTTCAATTATACTTTTTCTCTGTAAGTTCCTCTCCTGGTTCCTCTCCGGGGTTTGGCACACAAACTGGATGGACACTGATCAGTGAAAAAACTGCAATGTGAAGCCAGCCTAAGAAAAAAGAGAATTGCTGCAACACCACCATATGAAGTGGCCCTTTAAGTCAATATCCAACTATTTTACAAGTTTACAGATATGACAAGGGAAACCAAGGCCAAGTATCCATCCACATACAGCTGTTTCGGGTCTCCCTGAGATCAGTGAATACTGATGGATACTTGGCCTTGGTTTCCCTTGTCATATCTGTAAACTTGTAAAAGAGTTGGATATTGACTTAAAGGGCCACTTCATATGGTGGTTATGGTGTTCTCCGCAAGGAGCCACCCCTTGGCTGGGTCCTCCCCTGGAGGGATATGTGGCTAGTTCTGTGTTTGAGACTCCTAACAGAGGCTCCACAGACTCTATTTGCATATTCATATTTCCCAGGGGGCAATGTTCCTAGGAATTCACTGTGTTTGAGCGCTTTAGCCAGCTGCCCGCACTGTTTTCTTGGACTGGTCTCCATGAGATCAGTGAATACTTTGCAATAATGGTAAGATTGGACGGTCATGTGAACACAAGTATGCAATTTATATACTTCTGGCCACATTCTGACTAGACGTGTCCGGCCTCGCTCAATTCATTTAATTGATCGAAGCCTCACATGTCTAGTCAGCACGTGACTGCATGTATGTAAATTGCATACTTATAGTTACGTGACCTTCCACTCTCACCAGACAATCCTGACAGTGAGCAGTGTGCGCTCTGTGAGAATTCAGAAGTCAGCAGTCACATAGAGACACATAGAGTAACTGCAGACTCATCACAAGCTTGGGACAACCAATTTAATGCTTCTAACAAATAAATGCATAGAACCCTGAACTTGTTAGAATGCACAACACTTTATTAACATAGCCATGTATCAAGAAAGCTTACAAGTTATGGATTGTTACATGTGTACAGGATCAGAATAATTAACACAAAACTACATCACCAGACCCACTAGTGGTACTGAAATACATCCATATAACCCCCATCAAAACAGAAATACATCACCAGACCCACCAGAGGTACAGAAATACATCACCAGACCCACTAGAGGTAATGAAATATCCATATAACCCCTATCAGTACAGAAATACAAAGTCAAAACCCTCATCAGTACAGAAATATATCACCAGACCCACCAGAGGTACAAAATACATAACTATAACCCCCCATCATTACAGAAATCACAATCCTCATCAGTACCAAAATTCAACATCAGAACCACCATCAGTACATAGTAAAACAATTGTAATGTCAGGTCAGACCCATACACAAATGTACTGCATGAACCTACAACTCCTACTACATCATTAGCAATGGTGAGGACAAACTGGGAGTTGCTGTTACCCGCCGTCAATAAAAGCATACAGGAACCACAGCACTGATGAGAAGTAGTCATTATCACAAATAATCATTTACATCCTGGTACCTTATAGATGGCCTTGTCTGATCGGGGTCGTCTCTAGGCCACTTTACATGGCACGATATCGTTGCCCAACTACGATAAAAAGTCACGTGGTTCGGGGTTGCCGCCGATATCGTTTGTGCGTTGTGTCGTGTAAATGGGCAACGCAACTCAAAAACGATGTAACTACGATATTGTTTTTGAATTGGGCATGCTCTGCAACCGTGCAATATTGGATTGACGATCTGGCATGATCGTGCAGTGTGACAGCGCAACTACGATTTGAAGCACAACTTCCCCTATTCACTACAATATTAATTGGTCGTTCCCTGAGTTGCTCAGATGCAGTGAGCAAGAGGGGCGTACGACATCGTAGTTGTGTTGCCTGGCGATATCTCCCTGTGTAACATCTCCTATGCGATCTTGGACAAGTGCCAAAAACGTGCGCGTTCCCGTGCCGTTGTATACAATCTCGTAACGATATCGTGCCGTGTAAAGTGGCCTTTTTTCTTTTCTTCATCTTGTGCAGGCATCATGATGACTTTTGACATCCACAGCTCGTCTCTGCAGATTTCCATCTTCTCTGATCCTCTGCAGCACATCCTGGCATGATATTCTTAAAAATAGCAGCAATGATCAACATTTTCCTGAGTGAAAATATCTGCCCTACACTGTGCCCCGGAATAAATAATTGCTCCTTCTCACTGTTCCCTACACATAATATGGTTTACACACAGTCCCTCTTCTGGCGCATGCCCTCCACACTGCCCTCTCATCACACTGCCCTCTCATCACACTGCCCTCTCATCACACTGCCCTCTTCTTTCCATACTGGGCTCCCTGGTCACTCTATCCTCTACACTGTATCCTTCTATACTGCCCACGGTTTATACTGTTCTCCATCAAACTCAACATACTGTCCCAGCATGCTACCCCCTCTCTATACAGCTTCACACATGCTCAGTCTCTATTCTGTGCCCCTTTACTTTTTTCTCATCCCCTACTGTTTCTTCATCCCTTTCTCACTCTACATACTGTATCTACACCTATTCCCTCCTCCCTCGCCATACTGTGTCAGCAGCCATCCTCCCTCACTCCACATACTGCATTCACACCCATCCCCCTCTCACTCCTCATACTGTGTCAGCAGCCATCCCTTCTCCCTCCCCATACTGTGTCCACACCAATCCCCCCTCACTCCACGTACTGTGCTGCAGCCATCCCCCTGTGACTCCTCATACTGTGACCATAATGATCCCCCCTCACTACATATACTGTGCCACATCCATCCCCCTTACTCCTCATACTGTGTCCATACTGATCCCCACTCACTACATAAACTGTGCCACATCCATCCCCCTTACTTCTCATACTGTGTCCATACTGACCCCCCTCACTACATATATTGTGTCACATCATCCCCCTTTCTCCTCATACTGTGTTCATACTGGGCAGCTCCAATGTGGCTGCTGCCTGGCACTGAGTATTCAGACATGTCCACCATTCAGCATCATCCACACATCACATGCAATGATCTGCAGTCTGAGTATCTATAAGCCCCCACTATACTGAGCTGGGAAAATGGCGCATCTTCCCCAACAGACCATGCCTCCTTCACCCAAAACGCTGAGCCAATCACATGCACCGCACACGGGGCTGTCCAGAGCCAATAGCAGGGCTGTCCAATTGGGTTGAGCAAAGGATGTGGTAGTGGGAAGGGGGACGAGCGCCACAGATCAACTGCCGCTCAGGAGAAACATGGCTGGATGCCTGTATATACCGAGGGGCGGCACTGGACGTGGTGTGTAAGTTATGGCCAATCAGTCCTGCAGCACAGGGACAATGCATCCTGCACGAGGGGCCTACATAAAAAATCATGGGGCCCCTTAGTAGAAGTTCTTATTGCCCCCCCAAAAATATTTGTCTGGGTCTCATAATAACATATCTCACAACTTTGCAGCCCTTACAAAGTAATTTTCTTCCTATTGAAGCCCCATGATTCCCCTTTCGTTACAGGTCTAAAATGTGATGCCAACAAAAGTGCCCCCCAAACACTGTATGATGCCCCACAGTGGATTCCGCCATACGCACAGTATGATGACCCTACTGTAAGCCCCTCAACTACACTGGCACAGTATGATCTCAAACTGCGATCCACACACAGCCCTCCATACAATATAATGGACCTACATACAGTATAATGAATGGCCTGTACACCTAGTACACACGCTGCTCTGCACGACCCATACACACGAAACTATACTTCATACACCTAGTACACAGTTGGCTCTTGTCCGTACGACCCGTACACATGCGGCTCTGCTCCGTATACCTAGTACACTCTCAGCTCCGCTCCGTACACACATGGCTCTGCTCTGTACACCTCGCATATACATGGCTTTGCTCCATACACCTTGCACCTCCGTACACACTCGCCTCCTCTCTGTACACCTCGTATACACCTGGCTCTGCTCCATACACCTCGCATACACACGGCTCCGCTCCGTACACTTCGTACACACTTGGCTCCGCTCCATACACCTCGTACGCACCTGGCTCTGTGGCGTACACCTTGTACACATGCGGCTCCACTCACTACACCTCGTACACATTCTGCTCAGCTCCGTACTCCTCGTACACACGCGGCTCCGCTCACCTCGTACACACCTGCTCCGCTACATACATCTCGTACACACCGGGCTCTGCTCCATACACCTCGTACACAGCTGGCTCAGCTCCGTACATTTCGTACACACCTTGCTCCGCTCCATACACCTCGTACACAGCTGGCTCAGCTCCGTACATTTCGTACACACCTGGCTCCGCTCCATACACCTCGTACACAGCTGGCTCTGCTCCATACACCTTGTACACACACGGCTCCGCTCCGTACAACTCCTACACATGCGACTCCACTCCGTACACCTCGTACACACACATCTCCGCTCCGTACACCTCGTACACACACGGCTCCGCTCTGTACACCTTGTACACACCTGGCTCTGCTCCGTACACCTCGTACACACACGGCTCCACTCCATACACATCGTAAACACGCGACTCCGCTCCGTACACATCGTACACACTGGGCTCCGCTCAGTACACCTTGTACACACTTGACTTTGCTCCATACACCTCGTACACACCTGGCTCTGCGGCGTACACCTTGTACACACGTGACTCCGCTCCATACACCTCGTACACACGCAGCTCTGCTCTGTACACCTTGTACGCATGTGGCTCTGCTCCATACACCTTGTACACACGTGGCTCTGCTCCATACACCTTGTACACACGCGGCTCCGCTCCATACACCTTGTACACACGCGGCTCCGCTCCATGCACCTTCTACACACGCGGCTCCACTCCATACACCTTGTACACACGCGGCTCCGCTCCATACACCTTGTACACACGCGGCTCCGCTCTATACACCTTGTACACATGCGGCTCCGCTCCATACACCTCGTACACACGCGGCTCTGCTACATCCACACTGTAAATCCCTCCTGACCCCACACATAACCTTCACCTTATCCACCTTATGACAAACAGCACAACAGCGTCTTCAGTCCTGTATACTCGGAGGAGCTGATCATGTGACCCCTGACTCCTCCCCTCCATTGACATCAGCACAGGTCCTCTCAGCACAGAGTGCAAGTGGAGATGAATGCTCACACTGCGGGGGAAGGAGGCGCGGCCGCAGGTGCTGCAGGAGGGGGGCCCAGCAGCGCCCTCCCCCACACGGTGGTCGGGGCTCATGCCCCGCCAGCCCCCCCCCCTAGATACGGCCATGCTTATTCATTTATACAGCGCTATTAATTCCACGACACTTTACATACATCATCACTGTCCCTATCGGGGCTCACTATCTAAACATCCTATCAGTCTTTGAAGTGTGGGAGGAACCAGAGATCCCGAAGGAAGAAACCCATGCAAACAAATACAAAACAATTATAATCTATCAATGGATAATCTGGTTTTCAACACAAAATGCCCTAAAAGATCTCAATATAGGCACACATATATACACATATAGCAAGGGAAGCAGACAAGGTGTCAATGCATATGTAGTTAGAATGCCTAAAGGTCCCTTTACACACAGATAATTGTGCAGAGAATGTTCGCAGATCTCTGGTCGCAGTGAAATCATGGACACATTGTTACATTTGTACACGGCCACAAAATGGAACAATGTGTCCATGATTTCACTGCAACCAGAAATCTGCGAATAATATCTGCACAATAGTGATGAGCGAGTACTAAAATGCTTGGGTGCTCGAAGCTCAGGCCGAGCATGATGTCAACAATGTTGTCAGACCATTACGCCACTTTTACGGACTGTCAAGAAAACGTTACAAAATGAAACCAAAACGGATTTTCATGGAAAATATATTAAGGGCTCATACCCACTTGTGAGACAGAGTTGTGTATGTTAGTTTTTTGGATTATATGAAAGATTTTTTTTAAAATAATTGTGTGGCACTCCCATGCCCCTGGGAAGAGACGTACATGAAGGCCTCTTTAAATAATGTGACCATTATAAGGAAGTGTGTATTCTGTAGCATTGCCCTAGGGCAGGGAAGCCAAAAATTGGGAGGCACTTCAATGCCCCTGGATAGAGGCGTGCATGAGGGCCTTTAAAAAAAATGTGCCCATTGTAAGCCAGTGTGTCTGTTGTAGTATTTCCCTAGGCAGGGAAGCCAAAGGTTTGGAGGCACCAATATGCCCCTGCATAGAGGCGTGCATGAGGGCCTTTTTAAATGAAGTGCCCATTTTAAGCAAGTGGGTCTGTTTTATTTCCCTAGGCAGGGAAACCAAAGGTTTGGAGGCAACCAATATGCCACTGGATAGAGGCGTGCATGAGGGCCTTTAAAAAAAATGTGCCCATTGTAAGCAAGTGTATCTGCTGTAGTATTTCCCTAGGCAGGGAAGCCAAAGGTTTGGAGGCACCAAGATGCCCCTGCATAGAGGAGTGCATGAGGGCCTTTTTAAATGATGTGCCCATTTTAAGCAAGTGGGTCTGTTGTTGCTTTTCCCTAGGCAGGGAAGCCTAAGGTTTGGAGGCACCAAGATGCCCCTGCATAGAGGCGTGCATGAAGGCCTTTAAAAAAATGTGCCCATTATAAGCAAGTGTGTCTGCTGTAGTATTGCCCTAGGCAGGGAAGCCAAAGGTTTGGAGGCACCAAGATGCCCCTGCATAGAAGCGTGCATGAGGGCCTTTAAAAAAAAATGTGCCCATTGTAAGCAAGTGTATCTGCTGTAGTATTTCCCTAGGCAGGGAAGCCAAAGGTTTGGAGGCACTAAGATGCCCCTGCATAGAAGCGTGCATGAGGCCCTTTAAAAAAAAATGTGCCCATTGTAAGCAAGTGTATCTGCTGTAGTATTTCCCTAGGCAGGGAAACCAAAGGTTTGGAGGCACCAATATGCCACTGGATAGAGGCGTGCATGAGGGCCTTTAAAAAAAAAATGTGCCCATTGTAAGTAAGTGTATCTGCTGTAGTATTGCCCTAGGCAGGGAAGCCATAAATTGTGTAGCACTTCAATGCCCCTGGATAGAGACGTGCATGAGAGCCTTTTTCAATATTGTGCCCATTTAAAGCAGGTGGGTCTTTTGTAGGATTGCCATAGGCAGGGAAGCCAAAAATTGTGAGGCATTGCGATGCCCCTGGGAAGAAACATGGAGGAGAGCCTCTAAAAATTGTTCCCATTACAAAGGAGCGGGTCTCCTGTACTTGTAATGCCCATTCTGGAAGCATGGACTAAAACATTTTCCCCTGGGGGGTATACATGAAACTAATGCCTAACTTTAGAACGGTTAGGTGCATCATCATCATAAATATGATGTAAAAAAATTATGCTTTTGTGGCATTATGAACCACGGTCACACTGATTATATGATGGTGGCAGATGAGAAGAAGGAGGAGCAGTTCAGCAAGTAGCCAAACACATGAAGTCTGTACCGATGTGTGGGTGTGCGGAGGTGCATGGGAATCTACCGGCACAAAATTTAAATTCCGTTATCATTTGGTGGTGGTGTGCTGAGGTCAGGCCCAATCCAACCCTTGTTCATCTTGATCAAAGTCAGCCTGTCAGCATTTTAATTGACAGGCGGGTGCATTTATCTGTAATGATTCCACCTGCGGCACTAAAAACACGCTCTGACAACTTCCGGTTCCGGCCCCTCCATGTGCGGACGCGCCTGAGCCCGCTCCCCGCCTTGGCAATCCGCCTCCATCCACCTTCTACTACTCCCCAGGGCTGCCCCCTGAGCAACTACTGTTACAGAGGAGACCTCCGCGATTCCGGTAAGACCCACCATGGCCACATTGGACCGATATTTCATACGAAACAGGGAGGGTGAGAGAGGCGAGACGCCATGTGCAGACCGCAGTGATGGCGCGGTCGGCACACAGGACACACAGGGATGACACATTACGGAGGATCGGAGCGGATGGCTGGGAACAGGGAGAATGAGTCGGGAGATGTGGGAACAGTGGAGAGACCGGAGGGATCACAGGAGAAGGCCCCAGGGAGAGAGCATGAAATCCCCCCAGGACAGAGACCACAGGCAGTGCAAGTGCTCTGTGACCAACACCAGCCCCAGATACCATCACAGACACAGGCTGCAGCTATGAGTAAAGTACAAAGCCAACACACTTCTGATACCTGGGGAGAGGATTCAGGAGATAGCTGGGGGTTCCAGCGCTTGGACTATAAAAAATTGGCTAAAGAAATGGCTGTGCATTTAGCTGAAGAATTTAAAGTCACAGTGGCAGAGATGGTGGCAGCCTCTACTAGAGACCTGTCTGTGAGAGTGGAGACACATGAGCAGCAGCTCCTTGAGGCTGAATCTAGAATTGGAACAGCAGAGGACAGGATTCAGGAACTTGAGGAACAGCTAATGGCCCTGCAAAAACATGCTGACTACACGCATAATAAGTTGGAGGACATTGAAAATAGAACGAGACGTTGTAAACTAAAAATTGTGGGGCTCCCAGAGTCTGTCCCTGTGAGTCAGCTAGAAGAAATTTTTGAGGTGGAACTGCCTAAAGCCTTACTCATAGATGCAAGACAGAGCGTGCCCATAGAATAGGCCCACCTAGAGACGTACAGGAGACGACTGAAACCACGAGACACCTAGCTCCGAACGCAGCCTCCAGGGAGCCCAATAAATCCAGACACGCCATAGCAAAATTTTTGAACCACAGGGACAAAGAGGAGATTCTTCGGGCATATAAAGCAAAAAAGCATCCTCTAATACTACAGGGACATAGAGCACTGGTCTTTGCGGACTATTCTGTAGAAGTCACACGTCGCAGAAGGGCATTCAGTGAGACGTGTTCACTGCTACATAAGAAAAACATCCGCTTTCAGCTGAATTTCCCTGCAACCTTAAGATTCAGATCTAAAGAGGGTGTCATGCTGACCTTCTCTGATCCAGAGGAGGCAATGGAGGCTGCCAGAGTCAATGTAGCTTCTCCAAGAAGATCCGAGTCACCGCCCCGTACTAGTAAGGGATCACCTGCGAAACCTACGTCTGCTCCAGATTCAGAAAACGAAAGAACCTCTGTGAGATCTTATAAACTCAGGTCGTACTCCCTATTGGATGATGGGGTACAAAAAGGAGCAACGCCGGGCAACCCAAAACAACAGAGGCAATCCGGAAATAGATGGCAAAGGAAGAAGTGATACAGGGACAAATTAAAACGGACTAATCTCGACGATAAGGGAGAAAAAAACGGAAATTATCCTTGGAACTGTGTCTCTAAAAAGTTACACCATCAATGTCTGTCACACCTCACTCAAAGTCATACCAGACGGTATTAACCACTTGTGGATATTCACTATGAAGAAATTTTGGGCCCCGCGCGGGGAGGCTTCCGATGGTTAGGTGGGCCTCCTGGAATGTTAAGGGTCTGCGCTCCCCGGCAAAGCGCATGATGGTCTTACGCCACCTTAAGAGGCTGCATGTGGATATAGCTCTGCTCCAGGAGACCCACCTGGCCGTGGAGGACTTTTTCCGCCTCAAAAAGTTATGGGTGGGAGAGGTCTACGGTTCGGGGGCAGTAGAAAAAAAGGCGGGAGCTCTAATTCTGGTACATAGGTCACTAGCTCACTCAATACTATCTACTTCAAAAGATAAGGAAGGTAGAATAATACAATTAACATTACAGATTCAAAACGACACCTTTAATGTTTACAATATCTACGCCCCTAACGGGAAACAGAAAACCTTCTTCCAACAATTACAAAACACATTGCTCCTAGACAACGGGAACAATAAAATAATCGGTGGAGATTTTAACACGGTCATGAAGGAGGAGGAGGATAGATGCACTGCATCCCAAACTCACTTGAGAAAGCAGGCTGGGAGTAGATCAGGTGACTACAGTGTTTTGGAAAGCTTAGTGGGGGAAGCTGGGTTGTTAGATGCTTGGAGGTTAGTGAACCCATTGGGTAGAGAGTTTACCCACTTCTCGCACCCCCATGGGTAGTGGTCCAGATTGGATATGTTCTTTGTTTCACCCAAGATAATCCAACAAATGACGGATATTAAAATCGAGGACATGCTGATCTCGGACCATAGCCCATTGGTGTTAGAGACCAGAGACAAATTTGAGAAAGGCTCCGATTATTTATGGAGATTCCCTGACACGTTTGTCAGAGAAGAAAATTTTACTAAACTACTGGGAGAATGGTGGTCGCACTTCTCTTCCGACAATCAGGAACATAGATCGGACCCAGCTTTATACTGGGAGACAGCGAAAACGGTGATGCGAGGGCATATCATGGCGTATAGCATGAGGATTAAACGACAAATCAAAGACAAATTTGTTCAAACCAGTCTAGTGGTAAGAGACGCGTATACACATTATCAATCCACAATGGCGGCTCCTGACAGAGAGAAGTGGCTACAGGCAAAGAGAGATTTTGATGTCTGGGCGGGAAAACGGGAAGACATTTATAAAAATCGTTTGGAATTAGAACTCCAGAAATTTGGAGATAAGGCAGGGCGTCTACTAGCTAGGTTAACCAAGGGTAGGCATAAGCCCTCCCCTATACAAGCGATAGTGGATACACATGGCATCACTTGGCATGACCCTAAGGGTATCTCTCGAGTACTGGGCAGATATTATGCTTCTCTTTACACGGAGGTCAACACTGACGACTCAGATAGCCTTGACTGGTTGGGTGGGATTACACTGCCGGCTGTTTCCCAAGAGGACGCTCAATTTCTTAACAGCCCAGTCACGACTGACGAAGTTGAGATGGCTATAAGACATTTAAACCCGGGTAAAGCGCCCGGACCAGATGGCTATAATGGTGCTTTCTTCAAGTCATCAGATCTCTCCGGTGTTATGTGACCTATATAATTCAATATTGCGTGGGGCTCCTATCCCGGAGAGAATGAATCTAGCTTACATCAAATTGATACCTAAATCAGGAAAGGCGCCCACAGACCCAGCAAACTATAGACCGATCTCTTTAATAAATCAACACTTGAAGCTCCTCTCCAAAATTCTGGCGGACAGATTGGCAGTGATCCTACCCAAACTGATACCCACACATCAGGCGGGTTTTATTAAGGGGAGGTCAACCACTACAAATATAAGAAAAGCAATGCTAATGCTAGATGTTATGGGAAGGAAAACAAAGATGAACGGTGGTAACCCAGCCATGATCACTCTTGACGCTGAAAAAGCATTCGACAATGTCAGATGGTCATGGCTGGGTAAAGTCCTTGACTCCATAGGTATACTAGGCCCCTTTAGACAATACATTAATGCATTATATAGTAACCCCAAAGCTTGTATTAGTACGCCTGGTTTTCTGTTAGATTCCTTCACCCTCCAAAAGGGAACGAGACAAGGATGCCCATTATCACCCCTATTATTTAATCTGGCTATAAAACCTCTGGCACTATATCTGGAACGTCATAACGCCTATGAGGGTTTTAAGGTAGGGAATGCTGAAATTAAGCTTTCACTTTTCGCTGATGATATCATCTTATATGTTCAGAACCCAGAAAGAGACCTTCCAGATCTATTGTCAGACATAGAGAAATGGGGTAGCTATTCAGGTTTTGCTTTAAACAAAGGCAAATGTGAAGTTCTCTTTATAAACCAAGAAGAAGGAACACGAAAAGGGGAAAACTTCTGCGGATTACCTATAGCGAAAAACAGTCTCAAATATCTGGGAATACACTTAGCCAGAACCAGTGGGCTGACATATAAACTTAACTTTTTACCGATCATTACAAAGATAGAACAGGAGTTGGCGAGATGGGAAGGGCTGCCGCTGTCTCTGCTGGGACGCTGCCATCTACTTAAAATGATGAGCTTTTCAAAACTACTTTACCCTCTCCAAACCATACCTATGTTAATGAAACATACGGATATTATAAGAATTAACAAAGCTTTCACTAAATTTTTATGGAGAGGAAAGAGATCTAGACTAGCCTTTAGGACATTAATACAGCCCAAGCAGGAAGGGGGATTGCAGCTCCCAGACGTTAGGGGTTATAACCTAGCATGTATCTTACGTAATGTATTTGACTGGATTAAGGGAACAAGCAAGTTTTCAGACTTAGAATTGGAGGGAGAATGGGCTTAACCATGGGATTTGTCCGCTTTATTACATTCTCCGTTGTCCTGCCTTCCGGCCACCCTGAAAAACACAGTAATATATAGAGATACCATCATAACGTGGAGGGAGGTCAGGAAAAAACTTAAACTGGCATGGAAGGTCTCCAGATGACTTAATCCGTGGAGATGCCCGGCTTTTGAGTTGGGCCGTGAAAACTCTCTATTTAAAACGTGGAAAGAAAAAGGCGTCAATACACTAGAAGACCTCATAAATTTTGATGAGCGAAGGTGGATGACGGAGAAGGAGGTGCTGACTACTTTTAATTTACCCCAATTTCAGGCGATACAATACCGACAGTTGGATCACCATCTCCTCTCACACCTGCGGGACCTCTCTGGGGAGGTTGATAACAATTTATGGTCCGAAATACTAAATATAAATGAAGGTGATGTGTCCATTACCTCATTATATGCCAAAATACAACAAGTCCTACGCCCGCAAAGGAGGAGGGGGTACTCAGAAAATTCTAGAGGGGTGGGGGCTTATGAGACGATACATTAGTAATGAGAGGTGGAGGGATTCCCAATTCAGGATTATGCATGGGACTATCCAGGGTTTTAATATTCCCCCTTCCCGGGCCAACCAGGGGAGATGGATTCACTGCCCAAAATGTAAAATTGAGATGACGGACCTGGAGCATGGTCTTTGGTCCTGCCCTGATTCACAAGATTATTGGAGGAAGGTGATATGTTGGGCTAAGGAGATATGTGGAGATATGGAGGGTCTAGATCCGTTACGTTGGATCTTCCACTACCAGACGGATACTGGAGCCCACAGACACCCACATGTCCTATGGCATTATATTGCGATAATAGCTAAAAGACTCCTCCTCCAACACTGGCTCAACGACAGACCCCCAGACCTGAACCAGATCAAAATGATGATGCGCCATACTTTGACACTTGAATCAATGGATGCGCTACGCACTCCAAATAAACTAACCAAGAAATTCTTCTTCAGATGGAAAATATTTATTGAAAAAGAATTTACAGATAGTGAAATAGTCAATTTCATGTTACCCTTTCGTTCGTCGGTCTGGTATGCAGAGGGGGAGTTAGGAGGGACACTTGGTAGACTGAGATGTGATGTTTAAAAGACTAAAACGAATGTGGAATTGGTATATTTATAACATGTTCATATTTTCTCGAGAGTACAAGACATATTATGAGTAAAGGATGATTTCCGGGGTGGAATGGGAGGGGGTTGTTGAGATTTTTGAGGCGTAACTGCAATTGGATAAGTACTGTTAATTTCAGAAAAAGTTGTTTGCTTGGTGTAAATTAATGTTGGATATGCTTATCCTAATATTTTAACAATCGTGTAATGTTTAAAACCCAATAAACATATGGTTCAAAAAAAAAAAACACGCTCTGACGAAACGATAGCGGCAGGGCAGGCCAGGACTTCCAAGGCGTACAGAGCCAATTCCCGCCACATGTCCAGCTTGGATACCCAATAATTATAAGGCACAGAGGAGTCTAGGAGCACTTTAGTACGATCGGCAAGGTACTCCCTCAGCATCTTTGCAAACTTTGCATTCCTTGTGAAACTACCCCGCACCTCAGGGCCTGTGGTACGGGAGGTGCTGAGAAAAGTGTCCCAGATCTTTGAGAGTGTTCCCCTACCTCTGCTGGATAGGACTTGTGCCTCTCTCTGCGGGACACCTTGGTTGTTCACTGAATCGTGACCTCTGCCGCTTGCGTTTTCAGAAGAGAATTTTTTTTAAAATTCCGCCACTATGGCCTTCTGGTACTGCAGCATTTTCGTAGACCTCTCCGCTTCAGGAATACGAGAAATAAAGTTCTCTTTTTAGCGTGGGTCTAAAAGTGTCACCAACCAGCAATGAATGTCCGACACGAGGGTCACGACACAGGCAGCGTAACATAAAGTCAGCCATGTGCGCCAGACTGTTAACAGTCAAGACTTCTGGGTCCTCACCAACAGCATGACTGGCCATGCTGACCTCCTCCTCCTCTCCCCTGTCCTCTGGCCATCCATGCTAAACCGACGGTCTGACGGTTGTGCATGTATTACCGTCAAATCCGAATGAAAGTAGCTCCATTTCTTCATCTTCCTCCTCCTCCCCGTCATAGTCCCCAATGCACATTGGGATGAGATGAGGCTGGGCTGTGTGCAATCACCCAGTACGGATCAAGTCATCCTGCTCCGCCTGCAATGCATCGTCTTTGATTTTGAGCATAGAGCGTTTTAGAAGACAAAGAAGCGGGATGGTGACGCTAAGCACACACACATAGACACACGAAATGTGACACAAACACTATATATTACACCTATACACCGAGCACACACACATAGACACACGATATGTGACACAAACACTATATATTACACGTATACACTGGGCACACACACATAGACACACGTGGTATGTGACACAAACACTTATATATTACACCTATACACCGAGCACACACACATAGACACACGATATGTGACACAAACACTATATATTACACCTATACACTGAGCACACACACATAGACACACGATATGTGACACAAACACTATATATTACACCTATACACCGAGCACACACACATAGACACACGATATGTGACACAAACACTATATATTACACCTATGCACCGAGCACACACACATAGATACACGATATGTGACACAAACACTATATATTACACCTATACACCGAGCACACACACATAGACACACGATATGTGACACAAACACTATATATTACACCTATACACCGAGCACACACACATAGACACACGATATGTGACACAAACACTATATATTACACGTTTACACTGGGCACACACACATAGACACACGGTATGTGACACAAACACTATATTTTACAGGTATACACCAAGCATACACACATAGACACACACATCCATTCCCATCATTGTCTGTGTCATACAGCACGGCTCCTCCAGGGACGGTCGCTCTTAAGGCCACTTCACACACACAGATATCTGAGTCCAATATCTGAACAGATCTCTGGTTGCAGTGAAATCATGGATACATTGCTCCATGTTGAACACAGCCACAAAATAGAACAATGTATCCATGATTTCACTCCAACCAGAGATCTGTTCAGATATTGGACTCAGATATCTGTGTGTGTGAAGTGGCCTTTATACTCTGACAAAGAGATGGGGATTGTGAGCACAGGACTCCTTATATGATTAAAAATTATCTACAAGTGTTTAACAAAATAGGATTTACAAACTGGAGAGACAATAAGAGGAATGTCTTCATAGGATCATCTATCTAAATGTCATCTTTAACAAGATCTGCAATATTCTTCATGTTATGAAAAAAATACATTTGAAATAAGCCCCATCCTGTTGTTCGGGGGGTCACTAGTGGAAATATTGACCTTAAAGGAGTTGTCCAGAATTCTATAAACATGACTGACTTCTTTCAAAAACAGCGCCACCCCTGTCAACAGGTTGTATGTGATATTGCACCTCATCTTAATTGAAGGGAATGGACCTATGCTGTAATACCACATGTCACCTGTACACAGGGGTGGTGCTGTTTTTGAAAGAATGTAGTAAAGTTTTATTAATCCTGGACATCCCCTTTAATGCCTTGTAAGTTCTGCTTGATAACTGGCTACAAATGTAGGAATTAAGGAGGTCCCCAAACTCTAATTACTCCCATCATGAACATTGTGAAGATTGAAGCCTGCGGGGGGCGCTCCTTCTGCTATTATACGGCAATTACAAGGATTTTATAACTTTTATCACTGAGCGATTTTTCGTTTTTATTTTTCCCTCCGCTTCTTCCAAGAGCCAGAACTTTTTTATTCTTCCTTCCACATCGCCGTACGAGGGCTTGTTTTTTGCGGGATGAGTTGTACTTTTAAATGACATCATTCATTCTACCACAAAATGTACTGGAGAATGAGAAAGAAATTCCAAGTCCTTTGAAATTGCAAATAAAAGTGCAAAAAAAGTGCAATTCCACAATTTTTTTGAGTTTTTATTCATCATGTTAACTATATCGTAAAAGTGACTTCATAAGTTGATTATCTAGGTCAGAATAAGAAGATACTGAACATTGTTTTTCTATTTCAATCATAGAAAACCCCAGAAATTTGTAAAAAAAAAAAAATAATAATATTTAAAATACATTTGCTTTATTCGCCATTTTCCAAGACCCATGATGTTTTAATTTTTGAAGATACAGGGCTATGTAGGGCTTATTTATGTGCCCTGAGCTGACATTTTTACTGATACCAATTTGAGTCAGATACAACATTTTTGATCGCGCCTTTTATGGCATTGTATTGTAACAACGTGGTGGCCCAAAAACCATAATTCTGGCGTTTTAATTTTTTTTACATTACGCCATTTACCAATTGGATTAATTTACTTCATATATGGATAGCTTAGATTCTTACGAACGCAGCGATACCAAATATGTGTATTTTTTTTACTGTTTTATTGCTATTTTCAGTTCAGCTCCTTTGGGGGCCCCTATGAGAGTGGGGGCCCTAGGCAACTGCCCAGTCTGCCCCCCCCTAACGCCGGCCCTGTATACAAGTACACACAGCACACACACTCTGACCTATGTTATGGATAGATCACACTCCATCATGCCTCCTGCTCTCTGTCATGTGTCTGCCGCCCCTCCCCCTCCTGAGCCGACACTTGTGTGTAGCAGAGGATACTGTACTGTACAGAGCATGAGTTTCCCTGCTGTGAGGTCAGCTCATCTCCCCACAGTGAGGGAAATCACAGCCTGCAGACATGGCTGAGCAGGGAGGCGGCAGAGATCAGGGAGCACAAGAACCACCTGGCTCTCTGGCGCCCCCTCTGCAGTGTGACTGCCGGTGCCCTGTGCCATGGTACAACTCCCTGGACACCAACTGGGGGAGAGGCAGGACATGTGGAGCTGGATCAGTGCACTTTCTTGTCCTCTCACTCACAGCTACAGGACTCAGCAGTGGCAGGACAAGGAAAAGCATCGGATGCTGCACTGATCCCGCATAGAAGATGCCGGGCTGTGGGATGTTTCCTGCCTGGTGGCCTGTGCTGGGATCGTCCCTCTGTATTGTACACAGGCAGCACAGGCCACATATTACACTACTTCAGCTGGATTGAGATCCAGCTGCTGACGTGCGGAGGGATTCAGAGCAGGGGCGGCCACTTCAAAGAGGGAGAACTGAGCATGAGCGACCTGTAGGAGGTGATTTACAGGTCGGACGGGGTTCCCATTACTACAGACACTAGGGGGCGCCATACCTAACATCATTGGGGCAAATCTTTTAAATGGAGCATAATTTTTAATAAATTACATTACAATAATGTTTATTTAAAAGATGTCTGCAACATTAGCAGTTTATTGCTTCGTGACACAAACCCTTTAATATAATAGAATCTTCTATAAAATCTATATTCATTATATTGCATACATGTAATAATCTTTTTGTGTGGTGATGTATTTTTCCAGAATGTCTGGTTGAAACATTCAAGGCCAGACAGCGTACTTCCTCTAGACATGTAGGTGATTAATTCAAGCAATGTGCTCATTAAAAGATAAGATAAGATAAGATAAACTTTATTGATCCCGGAGGAAATTACAGTATTACAGCAGCAGAACAAAGATCAAGAACAGTTCACACTTTACAAAATAAGTCTATATGGACAGCAGATGCGGGTAGACTGGTACATGTACCTCACCTATTCCCCCCATACACATAGAACTTCACATAGTCTTGGGACGCTTTACACTTATACATTTGTTAAACATCCCCACAGCTGTCGGAACAAACGATTTTCTGTATCTTTCCTTTTTACACATTAGTTGGATTAGACTCTTGCTGAATGTGCTCTTCTGCTTCGCAAACAGTTCAGAGAGCGGGTGTGTATTGTTGCTCATTATAGCCTTGCATTTCTTATTAATTCTATCCTCTAATACCTCCTCGAAAGTCCTAAGTTGTAGACCCACCGCCGCACTAGCCTTCTTGATAAGTTTATTCAGCTTATTAGCATCAGCTGTGCGCACACTACTACCCCAGCATATTATTGCAGCAAAAATTGCACTCGCCACAATAGATTGGTAGATCATTTCAAGCATTTTGCTACACACAGTAAACGACCTTAATTTCCCTAGGAAGTAAAGTCTACTCATCCCTTTCTTGCAAACCTTCTCCATATGGCACCTCCAATCAAGCTTGCTGTCCAGGTGAACCCCCAAATATTTGAAATTCTCCACCATCTCCACATCCTGACCATCAATAGTGATAGGTAAGCAATCCTTCCTGCACCTTCCATAACTCAACACCAACTCCCTGGTTTTCTTTACGTTGAATTCTAAATGGTTAGCCTGGCACCAGTCAACAAAGTCCAAAACCACCCTTCTGTATTCCTCCTCCCCCGGCCTCTCTCAATACCTCTGACTATCACTGAGTCATCAGAGTACTTCTGAAGGTGACAAAGGTCTGATTTATACTGAAAATCAGCTGTGTATAACGTAAAAAGGAATGGCAACAGTACCGTTCCCTGAGGGGCTCCAACACTGCTCCGAACACTATCCGATACGGCCGCCCCCAACCTTACGAACTGTGGCCTGTCCGACAGGTAATCAATGATCCAATTCACTAGTCCCACATCAACCGCCATTTCAACCAGCTTTTTACGTAATAATAGTGGCTGTAAGGTATGGAATGCACTGGAGAAATCGAAGAACATGGCACGCACAGTGGTTCCATCATTGTCCAAAAAGGAATGTACTGTTTGTAGCAGATACGTTACAGCATCGTCCACCCCCAGACTCTGCTGATACGCAAACTGAAGGGGGTCCGTAAAAGCAGACACCCTCGGACACAAGTAGGCAAGTACAATTCTCTCCAAGGACTTCATCGCATGCGATGTTAAGGCCACCGGTCTATAGTCATTATGGGAGCTCGGGAAGGTAGTCTTGGGAACCGGCACCAGGCAAGAAGTCTTCCATAGAACTGGTACTCTCTGTGATTGTAAGCTCCAGTTAAACAGGTGCTGGAAGACAGTGCACAACTGATTTGCACACACTCTGAGGACACGTGGACAGATACCATCAGGCCCTGCTGCTTTACCAATGACCAGCTTACTAAACTGTTCCCTCACATCATTTTCTGAGATCAAGAAAGTCTCTACCTTCCTCCCCCCAGTTGATATTGCTTGTCGCTCCCCGGCCTTCTCCCCTGTTGACATTGCACATTTATCATTGAATCTGTTGAAAAAACTCATTCATTTCATTAGCCATGATCAGCCCCCACCCCCTGATCTGACCTTGCCTTAAACCCAAGTCAATAGCTTCATTCCCGCCCACACTTCTCTGGAGTTGTTGTGTGACAATTTATTTTCCAATTTAATTCTGAATGCTTCACGGGCAATTTTAATTTTCCCCTTTAAGTCTCTCTGTACAGTTTTTCATCTCCTCCTTGTCTTTGCTGTTAAAAGCTTTTTTCTTTCTGTTTAGTAGATGTTTCAATTCTTTTGTAATCCAAGGCTTGTTGTTTGCATAATACCGAATCTCATGAATAGGTACAATATTGTCAGTACAAAAGTTGATGTAATCAGTAACTCTCCCAGTAACCTCATTAACATCATCATTATGTTCCCACATAACACCTCCCAGTCTGTACAATCAAAGCAGTCTTGTAACCTCTTCTCTGCTGCCGGAGACCACTTCCTTATCTGTTTAATTGTCACGGGTTTGTTTGCAGACAACTGGTTGATAGGCTGGAGACAATAGTATGAGGTTGTGGTCAGATTTCCCCAGGGGGGGCAATGCAGATGATGAGTAAGCATCCTTAACACTGGCATAGAGGAGATCCAATATATAATTGTCCCGTGTAGAACATTTGACATATTGATAGAACTTTGGTAATGAGATCTTGGCTCGATTAAAATCCCCAGAAATGACAGTTAGAGAGTTAGGGTGTTTCGTCTGAAGCCGGGCAATCACCCCAGACAGTACTTCCTCAGCTGCCTCAGGATTTGCAGATGGTGGTATATACGACACCACTGCAATAACAAGAGAGAATTCTCTAGGCAGATAGTAAGGCCTGAGGCCCACTGCTAATAGTTCAATGTTTGGGCAACAATGTCTCTCCTTTACTGTTACATGCCCCTGATTACACCATCTGTTGTTAATGTACAATATCACCCCTCCGCCCTTCTTCTTACAGCACTTCACTCTGTCCCTGTCAGCCCGAACCATATGAAACCCTGGTACCCATACACATGAATTTGGGAAGTCCTCATGCAACCAGGTTTCTGTAAAGCACATGAGACTGCATTCCCTGAACTCCTTCTGGGTCTTACTCAGAGCCAGCAGTTCATCCGACTTGTTACCAAGCGATCGTACATTACCCATGATGATGGATGGGACCGCAGGTTTAAACCTTCTCCTCCAGGATCTTCTTGCCTGCTCTGCAACCTCTGTAAGGTCTCCTCATTTCCCGTGGAACATGTGGTATTGCAACTGCTGGAGAAGACTTTGTCCTGCGCAGTTCCAGAAGACGACTCCTTGAATACACTACTCGTTTAGTGACAGACCTAGGGACAACCATCCGATCAGTGATTCCATCCATCCCACGAGGCCTCTCCGTGGCATATTGTATACGGTGCTCTCCGCCGAGCACATATGGCTGTATCACTGACACAGGCAGTGGGCAACAGCATACATCCATCGGTAGTATTAGCTGAGATGGACCATATAGCGTACCCCAAAGTGGCCATGCCAGCAGGGGACTTGTGAGTGGTAGTGGAGGATCCAGTGTGAAAAACATATGCTGTGTGCCCAGCGGCAGTAGAAAGTGTGGGGTGTGCTGCATTTTCCATCCCACAGCAGACCAGCGTGCAGGAAACGTCGCAATCCGCAAGATGAAAACATTGCATAGATCCAAGTTTGAAATTAGAGGTCCAAAAAAAGACATCAGGAAAGGTACAAAGACTGTAGCAAAACTGTAACAAACAAAATAATAGCTGCTGCAATGGGCTGCCACTAGCAAGGCGCCCTATTGTCTCCACAGTCTGGCAGAGAGCAGACAGCACGTCAGCACACCTCTGAAAAGTTCCTTTTATTTTATAGTCATGGAAATGTTCCAAATGTATGTGATATGTAACATGTATAGTGTAACTTGTATAATGTCATCCTTCAATGTTGATTATAAAAATAGATTTACCCCAGAAGAGTCAGACACTCTGGTATATCCCTTCTGAAAGGTGATTTTTGAGCTGTCTCCTCATATATGAGAAATAAACCTGGGTGTTGAGTCGACCTCAGCCGTATCTGGCCATTTCATTCCATAGAGGGAGTTTTTCCTGATAACCCCAACAGTAAGAGGATCTAGTACTGAACCCTGAGGAACCCCAACAGTAAGAGGAGGGGACCTAGGACTGAACCGTGAGGAACCCAACAGTAAGAGGCAGAGGCCTAGGACTGAACCCTGAGGAACCCCAACAGTAAGAGGAGGGGACCTAGGACTGAACCGTGAGGAACCCAACAGTAAGAGGCAGAGGCCTAGGACTGAACCTGAGGAACCCCAACAGTAAGAGGAGGGAACCTAGGACTGAACCCCGAGGAACCCTGACAGTAAGAGGAGGGGACCTAGGACTAAACCCTGAGGAACGCCCCAACTGTGAGAGGAGGTGGAGGGGAAGCAGAGCCAGCAAAAGATACAGTGAAGGAGAGGTAGGAGAACCAGGAGAGAGCGGTGTCCTTGAGCCCGATAAAGTTGAGCATAGTAAGGAGGAGCTGGTGGTCCATGGTGTTGAAGGCGGCAGAGAGATCCAGGAGGAACAGCAATAAGTAGTGACCTTTGGCTTTTGCAGGTAATAAGTCATTAGAGACTTTGGTAAGGGCAGTTTCAGTGGAGTGTAAAGAGAAGAATCCAGATTGTAGACAATCGAGGAGACCGTGATCAGAGAGATGGTGGATCAGACGGGAGTGGACCAAGCGTTACAGGAGTTTAGATATAAAGGGAATATTAGAGACAGGTCTGCACTTAGCATTGCAGTTCTGGTTGAGGGATGTTTGTTTTGAGTAGGAGGATTATGATGAAGTGTTTGAATTAAGAGGGAAAGATACAAAAAAGTTCCCGGATGAAAGGGGTTATGATGGGTGCGGGTGGGAGGGGATTCCAGGCTCTGAAGGATTGTACAGAAATATCCTGTCGGATGTGGTTGATTTTGTGTAAGATGAAAGTGGCCAGATCGTCTTCGCTGAGGTATTTTCGGGCTTAGGAGTGGGTGAAAGGTTTCGAAGAATCGTTCTGGGTTGTTGGTTTTTAGTTCTGCGGTCATCCGTGATGTGATTTTATATATTGCAGCTCCGCACACAAATTTGGTCTGTGTTGTTCACCTTTTTTTGAATAGTTTAATTTTATTATCTCTCTTTTATTACGATTCCATGTTTTTTTGGAAAGTGAAATTCAGTTTGTTCTTTCCAAGTTTATTAGCTTCACGTACTCACTGTAACTATTATCACTATCAATAGCGATGGTGTGACAGTCACTAATACAGGTAGTATAAACAGCAGGAATGTCAGGTTCCAGGAGAACTCGTAGTATGCAGGGAGTAGACAGAGACATGGTCTTTTTAATGGCTAATGTGAACATGCTTCCAATCTGCATGCATACTAATTTGTGCTTCAGATCAGGTTTTTTTTTTTTTTTTTAGTAAAAGGATACAAAGTGCCCGACCCCCTTCACCCTTTATTGAGCTAAGCATTTATAATGCTACTCATTGCTATGTGTCTTTATTTTGGAACTTAGGTCACTCTTTACCTTTGTGCACATTGATGCCAGTTTTGACACATGGAAAAGTTTGAAATTAGAAATAGATGGGCACTGTCCCAAAATGTGTGCACTTTGACATGGTGGATTGGCTCCTTACCTTTCAGCACAAATGTAGTTACCAAGTACCCTGTTATTTATTAGCACTTTTTACTTCTTTATGGCAGGGTATTTTTTTCAGAATTTTTTTTTAGTTTTTTTCTCCTTCCAGGAAGTAAAGACAACAGGGAAGTCGGGTAATCCAGGGTCAGATTCCAGTAGAGCGTGAAGTATTTAGAGAGTAGACAGGGAATGTCATGCAATGATCCAGGGTCTGGCTTCCAGGAGAGTTGTAGTATTCAGGGAGTAGATAGACCTAGTCATGCAATGGTCCAGGGTCAGGCCTCCAGGAAAGTTGTAGTATTCAGGGATTAGATAAACATAGTCATACAATGGTCCAGGGTCTGGCTACCAGGAGAGTTGTACTATTCAGGGAGTAGATAGATGTAGTCATGCAATGGTCCAGAATCAGGCTTCCAGGAGAGTTACAGTATTCAGTGAGTATATAGACATAGTCATTCAATGATCCAGGGTCAGGCTTCCAGGAGAGCTTGCAATTCAAGAAGTAAACAGTGGCGAAATCATGCAATGATCAAGGGTCAGGTTTCCAGAGGAGCATGAAGAGGATTGCAACATTTCAACGTAACAATTGCCTAAGCAAAATATACCAACGCTGAATGCCATTTATTAACTCTTTTTCTTTTTTATCAGTGGCAAAATTTTAAATATGAGATAAAAAGGCAGTGGTGGGGGGGGAATGGTTTACCTGTTGGAGTGTAGTACAATATATTTTATGAAGGAGTAAAGAGTCCAACCTAGCGGATGCAGCCTCCTTTATTCTGTAAAAGATTCAATTAGAATAAACCGATTGCTGAAATATGATATCCTTCAATGTGTTTCATGAAATGCATTTTTGAAACGCATTGACAGATGTGTTCATTATTTCAGCAATGGGTTTTACTGTAATTTGAACATTTTAACAAATAAGGAACCCTTTACCCGTGAAGCTGGATGCTCGTCTATATGAGCCATTAAAGTAAATAAACGAGTACAAAAATGTTGCTCCCATTTTTAACATAAAAAGTTGCAATTTGTGCAAAGATTCTACATGAAAGTTCAACACCTCCATCTCTTTTTTTTTTTTTTTTTTTTCTACCATTGTGAAATACACAACCAAACTCCATCCCCACAGTCACACATGGCGGTAGCCACATCCTGCTGTGGGGAGACACTTCTTCAGCAGGGGCAGGGAAGCTGGTCAGAGGTGATGGGAATATTATTTGTGGTAAAGAATCACACAGACATTATTATATAACTGCAGTGAATAAAACACGAGAAAACTTTGCTTTATTTATTTGCAAAAAATATCATGCACAATAAACCCTGAGATATGGTGTTGGTGTAAAATGAAATCCGAGGACTGCGACTGCTGGATTCCACTTTATGAAGAACACTTTGGTGGAGTTTTATCCCTTTCTGTTGTCAATAAGGAGGGCAAACAAGAAATGGTGCATGAAACTTGGAAAATCCTATATTCATGGCTGACGGGAATTTAAATAAACACATTGTACATAATAATTAGGACGGTGATGATCCTGACCACTAACACTAATCCTGATATATTGATGATTAGTAACGTACAAAAACCCCATAAATATCTTATAAAACATTGGCACAATATAACGAAGTGTAAACTTAGTGCAAACATATCACCATAGTACACATTTTCACTTAATTGCACCTTTGCTCACAGTACATTATTCCTTCGCTTCAAAAACTGGAGTTTGTCAATAATTAATTTGCCGCAAACAATATCTCACGCCCAAGTTGGAGGGTCACAATTTATTAAGACTGGCGTGTAATAGTCAAGTCTAAAAATCCACTGTTCCATTAAATTGCACCAAATTATTAAAAGGTGACGTCCCTTAAAAAAACACTTTATTCAAGTTTTGTTGAGCGAGATGCGAAAAGTAAAAAAAAAAAAGCGACTTGTTTATAAAATATGGACAGTGTTTTGACTTTATAAATCTATCTATAAAACTATATGATAGAACCTTTGTAGAAAACATTGCAAAATAGCAGCATAGACTTTAGTTCCTGTGGACCATCATCCCCATAGAGGATCATTACTCGCATCATGCCTCTGAATGGAACATGGATGTCTTTAACCTGAGAAGAGTTCACAACGCCCCCCCCCCCACCCACCCGAGGCTCACTGTAGCCCCCTACCGACAACAGCACCAAATTGAGGAGTAAAAAAGCTAGACTAGACTTTCTAAGGGCTTCTACTTGATACACTGTAGCTTCAGTAAAGCGGTTTCAGCCATCTACACGTATGTCATACGCAGATTCTGCTATATGAATGGGACGATGCTAAGGGGGATTGGGTTGCTTGGATGATGCTGCTTGGGCGAGCTCATACTTGAGGACAACCTCCACAACTTCCAGCATGCACAGCATTTTCCTCTCTGGTGGCAGCTGCTCCATTTTTTCTTCAAGACATCTATACAAATGGTAATTCCCCTTCTTTGGTGGAACTTGGGGTTCCATCTGCCTTGAGGCTCCATCCATATTGGGATCAACATGCTCCAGATTGAAAAAAGTTGCTTGAGGTTGGAGATTTTGAGAAGTGCTGCAAAAAGACAGTAAAAAGCAGGTCAGAACATCAACCATTCATAACGCGACCCTTCTAGGTATGACTGGCCCTGCTGTCTTATTCCTTATATGACTCTTCCTGACATGAACCTCCTAGCAAATTTATATTGACATGCACCTCCTAGTTGACCCTACTTGATGTGCACCTCCTAATTAACCCTACTTGATGTGAATCTCCTAATTGACCCTACTTGATGAGCACCTCCTAGTTGACCCTACTTGATGAGCACCTCCTAGTTGACCCTACTTGATGTGCACCTCCTAGTTGACCCTATTTGATGGGCACCTCCTAGTTGACCCTACTTGATGTGTACCTCCTAGTTGACCCTACTTGATGTGCACCTCCTAGTTGACCCTACTTGATGTGCACCTCCTAGTTGACCCTACTTGATGTGCACCTCCTAGTTGACCCTACTTGATATGCACCTCCTAATTGACCCTACTTAATATGCACCTCCTAGTTGATGTGCATCTCCTATTTGACCCTTCTGCTATGACCTGGTATGGGGTTCATTCTAGTTCCTTTTTTACTGTTTTTCTAAAGTTGGCCACCATCAATTAAGAGTGTTCAGCCAAGAACTATTGCTCCCAACTTGACTTGTTCTCCTGAGATGGACATGCAGTTTTTTTTTTCAATGGATAGAAAGACAGTACTGGCATCTTGCCTCCTCTTGGGACAAAGGTTGTGACACACTGACATTAAACATTCTCGCTCTTTCTTTCCCCTGACTAAACACCACCATTAACTCTCTAGTTTGCTTGTGCTGTTGATCCTGACAAATTCAGCTAACATGTATCCAATGTGCAGGCCATGCCCACCACACTAATATGGCCACTGTGAATGCAGGAAACTCTCCTAAGATCCTTGCTAGAAGTCCTAACCTAAGCAGGGTTCCCCTTCTCTAAGGGTTCCACGTTGGTCTCTGACGTTCAAGCATTTTAGGATAAAAATGACTTACATTCTGGCAATGGACGACTGATTTAGAAGTCCATCCGGTCCTGTTACTGAAGGAGCGATTCCAGTGGGATTTCCTGTTAATTGAAGGATCAAAACATTAAAACTATTTTCTAGTGTGTCCCGAGCAGGGACAGGTCTATCCTGTGTGTGAATTTTTTGAGACCCATATGCAAACTATAACTTTCTGTGATGAGGTGGGTGTCTGTACCAAGAGGCAGGTAATGAACTGTTTGAGTCCACCGGTTACAGGTGTTGTGGTCTTATATGCCATTCACTATTTTTGTTTTATCTTGGCCTATAAGATGAATTGTGCCACATCCAGATGCCTCTGCTTTTACAATGTGGCACTCCAATGGGTGGGAACTGTAAGACCCTGTAGGAAGGAGATAGTGCTAACTCACCCCTCGGTTAGGTGTGTCCCTGTTTTCTAAATGCAATCCCCCATCAATTTGGTTTGGTTCCTTGGGGGTGACGCAGCAGAAAAACCTCAATCGTAAGAAGGAGGATGAGATTGAGGACAGACGCAGGCACGTGATGTTCTGAACCAAGTAGAAGTAGCCTGGAAAAGTGGCAGGTTTCTGGGCGAGAGCACAGTGACTGCATTATAAGTCCCTGGATACCATCCTCTGTAACCTCTACCCTTTGGGTAATTGGAAAAAAAAAACAAACTACCATATTTCTGACCATTTTTTTCCTTTTTGGTTGGAGTCCTTTGCTTCTTGCCCTCCCTTACCCCCTCTTGCTCAATTAGACTTGTCGTGTTGACCATTCCTCTCTTTCGATGAGAGAAAATTTGGTTTTTGGAAGCCATTCGAGGAGTGGATATTAGGAAGATGTCAGGGTTTGCTAGAAAAGCTAAGGTTGGAGACTAGTTAAGTCAAAAATATAAAAATATAGCGGAAGAAAGTGGTTCTAAATGATGTATTGATGTCTTCTTTCAAGGTTTGTGACTATTGAGCTCTTACCCCGCTGCAGAGCGCAGACTGAACGCCACAGATCCTCCAGATTGACTCTTGGATTATCCAACGTTTTTGTGTCCACACTGTCTTCCCGTACACGCATAACAGGTCCTTCTTGAAAACAGTCGCCCTCTTCAGTTTGTGTTGCTTTGTCAAATATCCAAGGCTCAGTCCTAGAAGGGAGACCATAGATGAGAGATGTCTGGTTTTAATGTTTCTAATTCTGGAAGGAAAAATAAAACTGTACAGGAACGTGCGAATGCAATAGGCTAAGTATAATCAATTCTGGAAGTTATTGACTCATCTCATACAGCTGTTGTGCTTTTATAGCCCCATGACAACACATCCTGAGCCAGGACCTTCTGTCTTTCTCGTAGTTTTTATCATCATCTATCTCAAAGTCTAAACCAGTTAGGTAAAAATGTGGAAACTGCGGATTGAATCCATGCCAAAACAAATAAGATCAGAGTTTGGAAGTGTTGTGATGAAAACGAAGGCGCAAGTCCATTTTGGAAGTAAAACTACAGATATTGAATTTATCTTTTGCTTCTTTTACTTCTATTATTATAGGCTGTAGCACATTAAAAACAAACTTTTTTTTCCAGTAACAGCGCCCCTTCTGTCTACAGGTTGTATCTAGTATTGCAGCTCAGCTCCATTAAAGTGGACAATATTGATCCGCAATTTTATTGTGTTTAGTGATGACTACAATCTAAAGCTAATAAATATTACAGAGACATAGCTGAAAGCGGGTGCAAGCTAGGCATAAATCCTTGGTGCTGGGCGGTGAAGAAGCAAGCAATGCTGGAAGACAAACGGTGCTAACACTGGACAGTTGACAGAGATAGATAAGTTCCTGGGGTGTTAGATTGTTATTGTTTGTCCATATAACAGTGCTACATTATGTTATATGTTTGATTAACATGACATACCTGGAACAAAGGAATCCCCGGCACTGTGGGTGGTATATTGACGATTTGCCAGTCGTTTTATTATATCACAGGCACTGGACTTTACCTGGATGGGTTTAGAATTGAAGGACAGCAGGAGCTTGACTGCTCTTGATGTTAAATTATTCAGACCAGATCAGGAAAGTAATTGACATGAAACCCTCTGAGCTGTGATTGGTACAAAGTTTACTAATGACTGGAGAAATAAATAAGTTTACACTGGTCTTATTAACTTTACGTGTCACTGTAACGTCTATGGACTCTTGTGTATGTGGTTCTTAGTTACATGGTGGAAACATTATTTAGCATTTTATCTTTTGCAGCTTTCATGGATGACAGTACATTGCAAGCAGCTTAATTCTGTTCAGTTTTAGAGAACGTGTCGGCAGTTTTTAATAAGTAGAGACTGGGCCATACTGGAGTGGACCTACAGATTAAAATGATACTTGAGGTGAAGAAATCTGTTTTGAAGACTTTCTTTAATCTATGTTGGAAGTTTTGCTCTATTCATATGTTCATGCATTGGGGCCTGAGGGAGGGACTATGGGAATTCTCTTCAACGCTTTTCCAGCCCCTCCAGTGTCTTTAGGTGTTTATTATTTATCTTTCGTGAAATTTTGTGCTTGCCATGGGTGGCGCATGTGCAGATTGATCTCATGGTGAACTTCAGTAAAATGGAGGCAGTGAGCAATATTCGAATGCACAGCCGCAGACACCATTACCTGAAGACTGCCAAGAGAGCAATCTGTGCAAGTGCTGCCCATTCTTACTTAAATTTCATGTTGGCTTCATCCTAGCCACAAGTGGAGCTTGCACAGATTGATCTCTTGGCAGTCTTTAGGAAAATGGCGCCGGCAGCTGCTGATGTGCTAATTGCTCATTGCTATTGATGCTATTTTACTGAAGTCCACAATGAGGTCAAACCGTCCAAGCAGCGCCCATCTTTATTTAGATTCCATGCCAGATTCATCCTATAGACTGCGAGCCCTCGTGGACAGGGTCCCTGCCCCTCCTGTACCTGTACGTCCTGATCGCCTAGATTTAGTGTACTTGTTCTTGTCTCCCTTATCCTCATGTAAAGCGCCATGGAACCTAATGGCGCTATATAAATAAAATAATAATAATAATAATCCTAGACGCAGGCGGCGCTTGCACAAATTGATTTCTTTCCATAAAATACCCTGAGGATAGGGAACACAAAATGGACAGTGCCGTGCAGAATCTAAGCGCAATATTAAGAAAATCACAAATAAAAGTGCAGAGCTGATGCACTCCCCAGAATTAGGTTGAAGAAACAGCGTACTGGCCCTGGTGGAGGATGCCAACCAAGGTCCTAGTACCTCGGTCTGTTGCACAGCTCCTAGTCCACGAGGCAATCCTCAATCGTCCGTAGGTCAAAGTGAAGAGATACAGAAGACTAGTCTAATGCCAGCCCACGGATATGCTTGGGTAAGGCAGAAAAGGTCAATAACAGCCAGGGCTGTGGAGTCAGAGTCGTGGAGTCTGAGTCAGTTTTGGTTGGAGTCGGAGTCGGTAGAAATGTACCGACTCCGACTCCAGCTTTAAAAAGAAATGTATTAATATTTCATAATTGAACTTTCATATGAATTTTATAAATGTTACTCAAATATATATGTTCTATCAAACTATGAACAACAGTGATAAGCAGTTCTACTGGAGATAGAGACATTTCTTACTTCTTGTGTGTCACTGTTCTCCACTGCCCTTATCTAATCTTATACTTGGTTAAGTTCCTCATGCTGCCCCAACCCCCCTACTTACAATGTATGAAACTGAAAGTGAAAATGTGTTGCAAATTCTTAGTAGTAGTAAAGCGCCTCCTCTAGACTAGATCATACTAGGTGTGCGTCTTCCAAGCATCTCACAGCTGCCTGCTACTCAGAAGAGGAAGACTGTAAGAAGTATTATCCTTTCAACAAACTTTGCATCAGTTAACTGTGAGTACATGAGGAATAATAACAGCATTACTGACCACTATATCAGTTGTACGACCTGGCAATAATTTTGTACAATTGTTTTTAGGAAAAACAATTGTCATTTGGATTGTGAATGCAGAATTAAAAACCTGGGAATGTCAAAGAAGCGTCACATTAAATCAGCTGTATTTGAACATTTCACCATCACTCAAGATAGAAAACATTGTCTGTCAGTGTATGACAAATGATCCAGACGAAAACAAATGCTGTGAAGCCAAGATGAGTGCATATTCAGGCAAAGATAAAAATGCTCCTACCAGAGCTTCTAATCTAAAGAGACATTTACAGCGCTTTTATCCAGAAGTACTGAAAGCAGTGGATGAGAAAGACTGCATCCAAACCAATGAACCAGTACCCAGCTCTTCCAGCCAAACAAAGGAGCAGAGAACTTTGCAGCCATCAGTTGCAAGATATTTTGTCAGTGACAAAGTTACTGTGACAATGACAGTAGATACATTTCAAAAACAGATCATAGAGCTTGTTGTAAAGGATAGTGTGCCTATTTCATTATTTTCACGACCAGCTTTTATGTGTCTGAATAGGGAAATGGCCCGCAAGCTTGGTGTTTCTCTGGAGAGAGAGAGTATTTGAAAATTAGCTTTTAAACAAAAGGAAGAACTTAAAAAACTCTCAAGGGACGCTTTCTGTTTCTTAAAATGGATGCCTGCACACGTCACAGAGTGAACTATTTTGCCATCAATGTCTGATTTGTTTGTGACAAAAATGAAATAGTTACCAAGACATTGGCAGTAAAAGACATCAAAGCTCATCACACCAGTGAGTTTCTCCAGGTCTTGGTGGAAAAGATTCTGCAAGACTATGAACTTAAAAAAGAGCAAGTTCTTTCTGTCGTAACTGACAATGCTTCAAATATGATAAGTACTATTAAACTAATGAATGAGAATAATGATGGTGACCAGCAGCTAGAAGAACATTCTGGGTCCACAGACACAGAAATGTTTGAAATAGAGGAACACAGTATTGTAACTGAGGAGCAAACTGAAGTTTCTTCAGATGAACAGCAACATGATAGTTTAGATAATCTTGTTGAAACTGTGTCAATACGTTCTTTCATTCATCACATGCACTGTGTTGTACATATGCTACAGCTGGCTATAAGAGACAGTCTGCAAGAAGGACATGCTACTGCACTGATTGGCAAGGTGAGAAAATTGGCTACTGTTGCCAGAACCCCTAAAGTTGACTCAATTTTGAAGAGATGTGCTGGAAAAGGAGCAATTATTGATCAAGCCACACGATGGGGCAGTACTTACTTAATGATTCAGCGCTTGGTTGAACTGAAAACCTTTCTTGTAGACATAGCTAACCCGCAACTGACGCTAAATGAAAGTCAGTGGAATCAAGTGACTGAGCTGGAAAAATTGCTAGAGCACCCATTTACAGTGACTAAAAATTTACAAGCAGAGGACTTAACTCCAGGTATTTTCTTAAAGGAGTGGAAGAACCTGATGCTTCGCCTGTCCCAAAGAGGAGGGTTAATTGCAAGTGGCATTGCTACATCAATGAAACGGAGAGAGGAGCTACTATTACAAAATAACATTCTTTTGGCAGCTGTTTATGTAGACCCAATGCATCAGATTCTTCTAGATGATCAACAGCTAAGTAAAGGAAAAGAAGCTCTGTTTGAAATAGCAGTAAGGATGAAAGGGTTGCAGAACAGTCAGGAGGAACAAGAAGAATTTGGTCGTCCTGCCACATCTTCACCCTCATCATCAACTGATGAAGAATTTAATTTCGAAAAGTATTTGGATCACAAGGACCGTGCAAAGCGTCCCCGCATAGAAGAAGAGTCATCTCCATCAAAGGACACAGCCAGTACATTTCAGCAGAATTTTTCATGTGCACTAAAAGAAATTGAGAAATTTGACCGTTCATCAAAAATAACAGTGCAACAAGCGATTCCTCTGTATCCTGACATTGTCAGAGATGTTGCCCGAGTGGTTACTGCTTTGCCACCAACCCAAGTTAGTGTAGAGAGGTTGTTCTCTGCTCTCAAAATAATTAGATCAGATTTGAGGGCATCCATGAAGGAGGATCTGAGAGAGGCAATACTTTTTCTGAGGACAAATTTATAGATTTCTTCTTATTAACTGCATAACAGTGTTTATTGCATATTTACTTACAGTTTATAAAAGTTATTTGCTCTATTCTAATTGTATTCTAATAAATATAGTTTTTGCTCTAAGTGGTCTGATTACTTATATGATGGTGAGAAACTGAATAAGCACGATGGTAATATTTTACAACAGTAAATTTACTGTTACGAATTGGCCATTTATGAAGGAGTCGGAACTGAAGTCTGAGTCGGAACCTGATCAAATCCAGGAGTCTGAGTCAGAGTTGCAACTGTGGCTTACCGACTCCACAGCCCTGATGACAGCTCTGAATTTTGTTCACTATATTGTAAAGATTACTCACCAATGTGATTCTCCAGCTAATATAGCACATTGTATGATATTCAGGATCGCCGGCATTAGATTGGTTTTCTGTATCTCTTCACAGATTGATCTCTTGGCAGTCTTAAAGAAACTGGTGCCGATGGCTGAGATTGTACAGTGCCATCGGCTCCATTTTGCGGAAGTCCACAATGAGGTCAATCTGCACATATGCCACCCATGGCGAGGATGATGCCAGCCTGAAATTTAAATAAATATAGGTAGCACTTGCACCAACTTGGCAGTCTTAAGTAAATTGGCATTGGAGGCTGCGCATGCACAAATCTCTGGGTCACTTTACTGAGGTCCACAATGAGATCAATCCTAGCAAGTGCCACCTGCGGCCAGCGCAAACTATAAAGATGAAGAAAAGACGCCCAGAGGAAGGGAAGGGGCTGGAAAAGAACTGAAGTCCCTTCCAACAGTCTCTCCCACAGGTCCCGATGCTCGGAGATATGAATAGAAGAAAACTTCAAACACGGATTAAAAAATATCTACAAAACTGAATTCTTTCCCTCAGATATAATTTTAAATCAGTATGACCTCACCAATATAGCCCCGTCTGTACTTGACTTAGTAAAATGAGCCAGAGAGCTGTCAGAAACTGAACTGACAGGTTCACCTTAATCCTAACAACTTTCCTCTCTCTTGTGAATTTGCATCTAAGTTAAGTTATTTCAGTTAGTAGGAGCTTAGATGGACATTTATGATAGGAGAAGAGGGGACAACTATTGGGATTGAGCAGCTTGCAGTGTATTGTAATGCATGCAAGCTCCAGCTAAAAAGCAGATAAAGTGTTCAAATCTTTTGAAGAACTACAGAAACTATGAAAAGAACTATCCAAGATACGCCCCCACCATCGGACTTGGTGCTCCACCACCATCGGACCTGGCACCCCACCACCATCAGACATGGCGCCCCACCACCATCGGACCCGTCGCTCCACCACCACCAGAGCAGACCCAACCTACTGTCTCTCTCCCCACTGCCCTGTAAAATGTAAGCCCATTAGGGCAGGGTCCTCTCTCCCCTCTGTACCAGTCTGTCACTGTTATTTTGTTCATTGTATTTTTAACTTGTCTGTATGTAACCCTTTCTATTGTACAGCACCATGGAATCAATGGTGCTCTATAAATAAATAATAATAATAATAATGTATATATTGCTCAACACTCATCAATCCCAGCAATCACATGTGCTACACACGCTCTTTGGTGTCACATGCTAAGCGGATATCCTACTCCCATGAGATGCTGGATTTGTACAACATCACCAACAGTGCTCCTAGTTCTGATATTCCTTAACATTGCATTCAAACCTCCATTTTTCTTTTAATCCAAGCCATTCATCTTCACCTGGTTAGCCAACACAAGCAGCATCCAGTTTATCAGATCAGAAATTGACATGCAACAATGACAGGATCGGATAAATGGTGGAGATGGAGGTTGGAATTCACCAAATCACTTATATCTCGCTCTCATTCCAATACATAAAGAAATACATTGACTTCCAATGACCTAAAAGTAGAGATGGTGCAAATCTTGCATGCGGTGGCGGTGTTGATCCCAGATAGCGGATGTGTAAGGTTGGGTATATACAGTGCCAAGATAAATTGTGCCCCAGTATTGCACTTACCTGTCCTCACCCTCCGGTTGATATCTCAGGCGCCATGTGAATTGTGTTTAACACGTTCTATAGACAAACACAAGGAAGGGCAATGACATGACGGCACCCACCCTCATAGGAAGGGTTATCCTGGCTAATATGATTGTTAGGACTGATCCTAGGAGCAGCTCAGCTTCTATGGTCAACCTGCAAATTGTTATTGTATAGAGCTACATGATACATTTGCATCTGTAGCAAATTCTTACTTTCTTCTAACATTCCAAATGGCCTTTAGACCCAGCTTGTTTTCATTTTCTGTCTGTTCAAGACCATTGAGGCTTGCAGATTTGCCACTTATGTTTTTTCTTCTTTTTTGTGCTGTGTGATTTTTTTTCATTGACTTGCATTGTGGAGTCTTGCACTATTATCGCATCCACTTGCAGCTTGTTGCTACTTTTTTCTCATCAAGAATCTGGAGACAAACGGTTCATCTGCTCTGACTCCTGTATTAACACTGGTCTGAATTCAATGTGAGATTTTCTCGCATTGCACTCATCCGATTTATACGCCCATGTGTCTGAGCACTAACAGTGAGGGCAGTCAGGGAGGGGAACCGGTCTGCCACAGATGGTTGTGAGCCTCCATCAATGGAAATCTGCAAGCTGAAACTGCTTAAACCTATAGCTGGGATGATTTAGTAAAACCTGCATTTGAAGGGGCTTGACCTGATGGCCCTGGAGGTCACTTCCAACTCTACCATTCTATGAGTCATGAAAAATGCAACAAAACCACAATGTGTGAACATAGCCTAAGACTGAGCCATGTGACCTATTCTGAATGGAACAAGGCTGTTAAAAAGACTAATATAAGCAAAGGGAGCAGGGGTGTAACTACAACAGATGCAGGAGTTACAATCACACCTGGAGCCTAGGGGGCCCCTTTGGCCTATAGAAAAGACTATTGCTATTAAAGATTTGCAATAATTGGGGGCCCTATTGGAGCTTTTGCATCGGGGCCCATGAGCTTCAAGTTACACCACTGAGTGTGAGGTTTGATTAATAGTAAACACAACATTCTTAAGATTTCCTATACGATTTCCTGGACATAAATATGTCAGACGCAAACTGAGAATCAAAGAAAAGTATGTAAAGCTATAGGGAAATCTCATCATCCGAGTGCTCAGAGCAGAGATCATCAGAAGACAGGTAGATCCTTGTAGTGACCACCAGGGGCATAACTACAACAGGTGCAGGGGCTGCAATTGCACATGGGCCCTGGAGTCTAGGTGATCCGAAAAGTCCCTTTGGCCTATAGAAAAAGACTAATGCTATTAAAGATTTTCAATGACTGGGAGCCCAATTGGAGCTTTTAAATCGGGGCCAATGAGCTTCAAGTTACATCACTGGAGACCACCAGGCACATTAAGGAGTCCTCCAGGCTATATACTCACTGGGGGAAAGTTCCCTGACTCCAGTCCTCAGGAGCCACTAACTGGGCAGGTTTTCAGGATTACCTTAGCATTGCACAGGTGAAGGACTTATCACCTGTGCAGGAAATTATATTATCACCTGTTCAATAGTAATGGTGGGTTTACACGCCGCGATATCGGCGTCCAACTCCGACCCAACTCCGACAAAAAGTCACGTGGGTCGCGAGTTGGAGCCGATATCGGGTGCGCGTTGTATTGTTTTAGCATCCAACGCGATGCTGGAACGATGCCAAAACGATATCGGAGTTGAATAGCAAAGCTATTCAACTCTCCGATATCGTAAGGCCGTTGTACCAGCATCGCAGCGTGTGACAGCCCAACTACGATGTGCACGCTGACGTCACCCATTCACTCCCATGTTAAATGGTTGTTCCTGGGTTGGTGGGCGTGCACATCGTAGGGACGTTGCATCCCGATATCGCGGCGTGTAAACAGGCGATGCGATGCAGGGAGAAACGTGCACTAAATGCGCGCTCCCGCGTCGTTGCCTCCGATATCGCCGCGATATAGGGACGTGTAACCCCACCATAAGGAAATCCTGAAAACTGCACTGATGGTGCCTCCTGAGGACTGGAGTTGGGGAACTCTGCTCTGGAGAAAAGGGTAAGGAAATCAGCTGCCCCAAATCTGTATGACGCTTGGAGAGATCTCTAGCTTCCATAAAATCTCTAGTCATTGTGCAAGTCACAGAACGGCTTATTAGGAAGAAATCTGTAAGTAGAGACACTTTTTTTTCTTTCTTCCTTTTGGAAAAGAGCTAATTTGCATATCTTATGCAGTGATTCCCAGAATCCTGATGATAGACCTGGACGCTGCGTTCTCCCGCATAGGACACTGGTGTGCAGGGGCGTAACAACAACAGGTGCAGGAGTTGCAATAGCACCAGGGCCCTGGAGCCTAGGGGGCCCCAAAAGTCCCTTTGACCTATTGAAAAAGACTAATGCTATTAAAGATTTGCAAAAATTGGGGGGCCCGTTGGAGCTTTCACATTGGGACCAATGAACTTCAAGTTATGCCACTGCTAGAGGATTGATGCTGCACCCAGAATGTGAGGAAGTCTGATGGAGGGCACGTATCCCGAGAGATCTGACACCGGAGGTATTAACAGCAGACAATTCCTTACAAGGAGCCTCGTGACTCATCAGAGCCATGCAAAGTGGGAAGAAAAATACAAACAAGGTATCACTGACTCACAGAAGAATAACCAACGACTTAGGCTGGGTTCACACTTGCGTTTGGAACGCGGCGCACTGAACGCAGCCAAACGCTTGCGAACATGCGTTCCTATGTTTAACATGGGAACGCATGTGCCTGCGTTTGGCTGCATTTGTGTTCGGATGCGCATAATTTGTGCACCCTCCGAGCACACTCTGGACAGAGTATGTTGCATTTTTTGTGCGTTTGCGGGTACTCGTTTTATCAGCAAGCGCACAAACCATGCATCGAAGTCAATGGATCCGCAGTGTCCTCCGCATGACAGCGCAGGAGAACGCTGCGGATCTCATTGAAATCTCTCCTGGTGGCCGCCGGTGATCAGCGGCGGACACTGGGAGATCAGCTACAGCCGCCGCTGCTCTACCGCCGGTGTCGACGCGGGAGATTTGAAGAAACAGTTGATCTGACAACTGTTTAAATCTCCCGCGCTGACACCGAATAGGTGAGGTCGGCGCGGGAGATTTGAAGCAGCGATAAGCTGTTTTTTATCTCCTGCACCGATATCACCCTATTTGGTGTCGGCACAGGAGATCTAAACAGCTGTCAGATCAGCTGTTTCTTCAAATCTCCCGCGCCGACACCGGCGGGAGAGCAGCTGTGGCTGGGAGGAGGAGATCGCTGCCTCCCAGCAGCCCCAGAGACAGCTGATTGGCTGGTCGGGCTGATACTAATCTGAACGCATGCTGAGATTCTCCGCTGCGTTCACATCAGTATGGGCTGCGTTTACACTGCGTATGCGTCTGCATGCCATAAGCATGCAGACACATACGCAAATGTGAACCCAGCCTTACAGCGGATGATTCCTTACAAAGACTTTTCACCCATCAGAGCGATGCGGATAATGTAGAATATCAGATACTCATAAGAGAGTAGAGGCTAAAGGGTAAGTTATGTCCTTGGAGCTTAGGAAATAAGACATTATTTTGGGAGAAAAAGGCACAAATAGTGGCAGGCTGGGCTGGGGGACAAAGATGTATTTGCCCCTCAGGCGGATGTTTGGTGTCACCGGAGGACTGGCACTGTAACTTTTAATTGTGGCTGCCAGCCACAAATTCCTAGAAAATCCCTGTAGTATGTTATTATGGGTTATGTCACAGACTGGGCACATGGAGGCTTATTTTGGAACAGAAACTGAGGTCACAACCCAAGTTTTGAGATTTAGTGGAGAATTCGGAGAGTTTCCACTTTAAAAACTGCTCCAAAATGCTCTACAATATCATAGTTTTTAGCACTCATCCCCTCCCTCCTCCGCCTTCTCTCTTCGGTCCTTCGTTTCTTTTCGATCCCTTTTCTTTCTTTGATTTTAGAACTAGCAAGTGAAGTTGTTAAAGTTTTGGAAATAGATTCTGGTTACATCAAGGTCTTTATTATAAGAGATCTGTATATTATGTTCACACATGTAAAATTTTGCTAGAGCAAAAATGCAGAAACCTTAGGGGCTTTAGGAAATCCGGGTTTCTTGGCAGGAGAAAACCTGCATGTTTTTTGTTTGTGCATTTATGTGTGCAGTTTTTGTTTGTTTTTAGTTTTTTTGTGCATTTTTTTTCACAATTTGGTTTGCTGCATTTATTTCTGCGATTTTGCCATAGAACACTGCAAAAATACAGAAAAGAATTGACGCTCATTGTTTCCCAAACACAGCAAAACTTGCGCAGGTTTCAGTTTCTGAAAATACGTTAAAGGGGAACTCCAGTGAGAGAAAACGTTTTAGTACAGTTCCTGCCCTGCTACATGATGAAGCAGAGCCATGGATGCTGGGAGCTGCAGGATCATCCTACATTCCAGCCCCCTCACACTTCTGTATAGGCAGGGAGTGTGGCCGCCAGCCCTATACTCACACATACAATTCTGTCCCTGATATACCATCCTATGTGACAGAGGGTCCATTCTTGAAATAGCAGTCATGTCACCAAGCAGATACAAATACACACTAAGATCCTCTGCTGTATGATAATGCATAATGTGTACTGTTATTATGAGGCTAGGAGCAGATGCAAATCATTACATTGATCGATTCAGCTCTGGATGGTCTCCCCTCCCCCATAGGAACATGACAGATTCCTAGCCCTCCAACTTTCAATGGATCATCATCATCATCATCAATCATCATCATCCCAATCATCATCATTCCTATCATCATCATCATCCCTATCATCATCATCATCCCTCACTCCTCACTCGAATGAAGGCTGATCCTGCATCCCCCAGGGTCCATGCCCCTGACACACCTTTCACACCCCTGACACACCTCCTGTCCTGCTTTTTGCTCGTACATGAAGCTCTCAGGCTTTAAATTTTCTGTCCCATGAAGGAGGGGTGAGAGCTGAGGAGCAGATATGATCTTATTGATTTAAAAGTGACTGCAGTGCACAGCTCTGCTTCATCATGTAGGAGGGCAGGAACTGTACTAAAAAGTTTTCTCTCCCCGGAGTTCCCCTTTAAAACAATGAGTGTGCAGAGCTTTTCCCTGAATTACATTGTTTTTGATTTCCAGCTAAACCTCAGATTTAGATTAACATAAAACCAATGTAAAAACTGAGTACAAAAACTCAGTGAGCGAACATAGCCTTATAGGAATTGAGGCTCATGGGCCCCATTGTAAGAGCGCCAGCAGGACCCCCAATTATTCCAAATCTTTAAAGGGAACCCGTCATCAGTTTTGGGGGTTATAAACTGTGCCCACCACCTTTTAACATGATGTACTTGGAGTTCCTGTAACCCCTTTATATCACCAGACATCCCCCTGCACCTCAGAAATAGTCTTACTCTTTCTGTCCAGCACCATGTGCTAATTTCTCTTGTGGGTCATATAGGTGTCTGCAGATTGCGATTAGCCCCGCCCCGCTCCATGCCAACACCCCTTCTGACTGTGTGCATGTGAATGATGTTGCTATGTCATCTACACAATTCCCAAGTCTTGCGCCTGCGCAGTGGCGCCTCACTGTGCCCTATTGAAGAACCAGTAAATCTTTTGCACAGGCTTCAGCCTCTCATCAGCTGCACAGTGCCCAATGTCTTGCGCCTGCGCAGATGAATCACTGGCTGTTCTATAGGGCACACTGAGGCGCCACTGCGCAGGCGCGAGACTTGGGAATTGTGTGCATGACGTCACTATGTCATCCACTTGCACATAGTCAGGAGGTCAAACAGTGTTTACATGGAGTGGGGTGGCGCTGATTGCAATCTGGAGACACCCATATGAGCCATAAAAGAAATTAGCATATGGTGCGGGACAGAATAAAACTCATTTTCTGAGGTGCAGGGGGACGTATGGGGATATAAAGGGGTTACAGGAACGCCAACTACATCATGCTATGGTGGTAGGCAGGGTTTACAACCCCTAAAACTGGAGACAGGTGCACTTTAATAGCATTGGTCTTTTTGTATAGGCCAAAGGGACAAGTGTGGCCCCGACATTCCAGAGCCCAGATGTGATTGCAGCCCCTGCACCTATTGGATTTACACCCCTGTATGAGCCCCATAGCGGTCATTGTGCCTGTACAAAGCTGCTGACAGCAGGGGTCAGTGTGGATGGTGGATTAGAAAGCTGATAACTCCCTCTTTTATGATAGGGAACTTTGGGGTGGGTGCAGAACTAGATAACCAGCAGCCCGAAACTGCTTCTTGGGCACAGGCCGGGAGGCCATCTGCCTCTTTGTCACCCGTCCCTGCCCATCCCTGCTTTTAACAATCGGATTCAAATGTATCTCTGTCCCATTGGGACAAATAGAGTGGAAATTCCATCGTGTTTAAATTTTTCTAGACTGCTCTGTCTATTAACAGCTGGGGATTTGTTACAATGTGTACATATTAGCTGTGTAAAGGATTGTTTACAAATTGCTGATGTTACATTGTATCAACCATCATTGATTGTAAATTACAATCAATGATGGTTGATACAACGTAACATCAGCTTGTGAGCTCCCAGTGCAGCTGCTTAATATACAGGTGTCACAGGTGTTTCTTGTCCGCAGGTTACACCTTATGGAACATTTACTTTTATTTTAGTCTGAAAGGGTTAAAGACTCTCTTCTGGCAAAGATTCCTTTTTGCTTTATTCACAGCTGTAGTATCTTGTTATCATTCTTTCTGCTATAGTTACCCACTCCTGGTGTTACTCCATGACGGTTATAGTCTTGCTATACTAGTCTTGCTATACTGATGACATTGAAGGAGCCTGTGTCTGGAGAAAGCTGGGGTGTTGTTAGAACTTACAATTGTAGCTATGAAGTTCCTGCTGTTGTGTCTTTCCCTACCTGTTTGTCTTACCTTTCTTGTGTTGTTTTAATTGTAGTAATGGGACTTGTGTCTCGCTGGCCAGCTCACTGTCCAGGGTAAGTGTAGGGTCAGCAAGGGTTTCGGCAATTGACGGTAATGAGGGGGGGGGAGGACCCGTATAGGGACGTTAGGGAGCGTAGGATTCAGCCACAATGAGTGTTCGGAGGCTACCTCTGCTCACTCTCCCATACTCTAGGGCCTTCCATTTACATTTTTCCCCGTTTTTCCCCCCATGTTTTCTTGTCCGGGCGTGACATACGGCTTGCGGTCCTATATATTGTGTACCCAGGTCTCTTACCCACTTTCTTGGACCGGAACGCTGAGCTTTTCCTCTTCCATGCTAGATTGGGGCTGAAATAAAGCAGAACACAGGATCAATGGCATCTCATCATTTTCCCTATTATATCTGCTATTCATATATTAGCTTCTTCATAACCAAGCAAAACTCCTGATGTCATCATATTGTGTGGTCCTTTAAGAGGATATTTAAAGGGAATGTGTGAGCAGGTTTTTTCTATGTAAGCTGAGGACAGCATGATGTAAGGGTTAAAAAACAAACAATAGTCAACTTTGCCTCTCATCAGGCAGAATGAAATTGTTACGTAAACTAAAGGCTTTATCACCTGGTGATTATAATTACTGGACTAAAATGTCACAAGCAGGGCAGTCCAACATGCCCCTCAGTATACAATCTCTATAGATAAACCACCCAGTAGCCACATCGAAGCGTGTCTTGTATACTGAGTCCCTACATAAGGGCCACTTTACACACACCAACTTATCTGTCCAACTTCTGACCAACTTACTGGTTGCAGTGAAATCATGGACACATTGCTCCATTTTGTGGCTGTGTACTAATGGAACTGTGTCCATGATTTCACTGCAACCAGTAAGTTGGTCAGAAGTTGGACAGATAAGTTGGTGTGTGTAAAGTGGCCATAATGGTGGGTTTACACGCCGCGATATCGGTGTCCAACTCCGACCCAACTCCGACAAAAAGTCACGTGGGTCGCGAGTTGGACCCGATATCGCTTGCGCGTTGTACAGTTTGAGCGTACAACGCGATGCTGGAACGATGCCAAAACGATATCGGAGTTGAATAGCTGAGCTATTCAACTCCCCGATATCGCAAGGCCGTTGTACCAGCATCGCAGCGTGTGACAGCCCAACTCCGATCTGTACGCCGACGCTACCCATTAACTCCCATGTTAAATGGTCGTTATTGGGTTGGTGGGCGTACACATCGGAGGGACGTTGTTTCCCGATATCGCAGCGTGTAAACCGCCGATGCGATATCGGGAAAAGGGCTGAAAAAATGCGCGCTCCCGCGCCGTTGCCTCCGATATCGCCGCGATATCGGGACGTGTAACCCCACCATCAGACTCAGTTTCTATTGTATGTCAAGGCTGCCTTCACATTGTGTTTTTTGGGGATCTGTGTCTATCCGTTTTAAAGCGGACATACACAGATCCGTTTGTGTCGTCTTTCTTCATGCACCCAGAATCGGAGACTGCTGCGATTTTGTGCTGCCTTGAAACAAATTGGACACAAACCGACAAACAAGGATTTGTTGCTGTCTTTGCCAAATAACATGGGGTCTTTGGAGACGGATCTGTGAAAAAAACAGATCCGTGGACATCAGTTAACATCCGTTTGCACAGATCAGTGCTTGTCCATGGAGTCCTGGAAATTCAAGGATCAAAACCGATGTGCAAAAAACAGTGTGACGGAGGCCTTAGGCCCCCTTCACATCACGATTTTTGTGGAACCGTGGCTGTCAGTTGTAAAACTGACAGCCACGGATCCGATTTGGCTCCCATGTATGCCTATGGGCACGGGTTGGTCCTTGATGGCCATCGGTGTGTGCAGGGATCCGATTGTGTCTGCTGTTTTCACGTGCCCAAAATTGGAGCCTGCTCCGATTTTGGGTATAGCGAACACATTCACACAGAATTGGACAGCATCGGATCTGACGCTGTCCTATTCAAATGACATGGGGGTCTATGGAGCTCAGATCCGGGAAAACACAGGATCGTTTCCCGGATCCGGTGTTAGTGTACTGAGCATGCTCACTACACTAACACTGCTCTGTGTAATTTCACTTTAGCAGTGTGCCTACATACACCGCATACGAGTAATTAAATAAAGCAATGTGTTAAAAATAAAAAAAATAAATGCTCACCTCTCCGCCGGCTGTCCAGGACCCGAGATGAAGACGTCCGGATGCTGCCATTAAAATGTAATTGGCCGGTAGCGATCAGGTGGTATGTGACGTGACATATCACATGATCGCACCGGCCAATCACAGATCTTTAAGGTCCTGGCAGCATCCGGACGTCTTCATCTAAGGTCCTGGACAGCCGGCGGAGAGGTGAGCATTTATTTTTTTAATTTTGCTTTCACAGTGTATGTAAATACTACATATCAAATAAAGACTGATGTAACATGTACATGTAAAGGTGCAAGCAAAAAAATGTATATACTATGAAAAAGAGATATGCTGCAACATTAAATGAATGTGGATGAGCTAATTGGCTATAAAATGAATGGCAAGGCTGTGTGTACAACTAAGACAATGTTTGTGGCACCCCAGTGACCAGGCGACCACAGGTTGAACTGCAGCCGGGATAGGCAGGAGGGTCACTCCACGCAAACACCCACACTCCGACCCTGAGCCCAAGTCACTTCATGTCGGGCAATGGATGGTGGGAGTAGTAAAGTGGGTGGAATGGTAGAGAGAAACCGGGAAAGCGGTGGAGGAACTAGACTCAAGGGGACCTAGGAACACTAAGTTGGGCGAGTAGATCGAGATTCCCTGGAGGGTGAGGAGGAGGGAAGCATCCCAAGCAGAGACACCCTTCAGCTGATAACTGACTGAGGCAGAGACTGAACGAACAACAGGGCCCGGTGGCCTGCATCATTAATGGCCAGCCGGGAACCCAGGCTGAAACCGGTGAATGGTAGAAGGAGCCAAGTGTGCCCGATTAACCCCGGGACACTGGTGGCTGGCCAGAGAAACCAGAGTGCCGGCTCTGTAGATGTGGCCGGGAATGCTTCGAGCCCCTAACCACGAGACATTCGGCGGGGTGCGGGAACTCTATGTCCCGAGACCCAACAACCGGCACAGAGTAGGACAAAGCCATCGTACTAGGGCTAGTGACCCAGAGTGTGGGATGCATCACTGCGAGGGAGCGGAGAGAGGAACAGAGGGCCCAAAAGGTACACTGAGGGGAGTGACGCAGAGGAGCCATCCCAGCTGCAGTGAGAGCCGGAGACCATAGCTGTTGTGTGGACCCGGACCACAGAAAGTGCAAAGAGAACTGTTAAATGCTAAAACTGAGACTGTGGTGTTGTACGGCAACAGAGTAAAGTATCCAGTAAACTCAAGAACGGTGCAGAGGTTGTAGTGGCTCACCTGCGGAGCTGCACACATGTTTCCTGCATAGGAGAAGCTGCGGGAGAGAGTAAGAGGCCTCAGCGGTGGCGGTGGCTATATTGGCCACAATCCACGGGTGGCATCACTTTCATCCTTAAAAACTGTCCCCTTTTATTGACCGCCCAAGGCCACGAATCCGGATCTTGACCCCTGTGACTCCCACAGCAGAACTGCAGCCCGGTTCCGAGTAACCCACTGCCCTGGTGGGGGAGCCATTTATATAGAAGAGGGACACAGTAAATACTGTATTGGATTAAAAAGAAAATCGAGAGACTTGGTTTCAACACTAGCTCCACTGCGAAGAGCCTGGTTATTTGATATGTAGTATGACTTATTTTTGACCGCCCTGTAGCCTCGTATATTCCTCCATTTTGCTGTAGCCCAGAACAAGAGACATACCATTCCAGTCGGTTTTTAATTGCATTCAGAGGCATATAAACCCATTCTAGCAATAGCATATCTCATGTAGTGACAGTGTTAGGAACCGATAAGATGGGAGCTCCTTGTCGCGGTTACCGGGCTGTTCGCAATGGCGCCAGTGTTGAAGCTAAGTCTCTTAATTTTCTTTTTAATCCAATACAGTATTTACTGTGTCCCTCTGCCATATACACATTGTCTTAGTTGCAGGGGCGGACACAGACTGTAGTGGGCCACTGTGCAGGAGATTTTTTTGCCTCCCCCCCCTCTATTATAGTGCAAAATTATGTAAATATATTGATTGTAATATTTATAAGTGCTGCATATTTTAGTGCGGGAAAATCTGCACAAATCAATTCTTGCTATGAGTTTTCCTCACACTAAATGGCCTGTATATATAATATTGAGGCTATGCAAGGTTGTATATATTCTCTGGAGGCTATTGCTGGGCTGTATATATTATTTGGAGGCCAGCACAGCCTCCAAATTACACACTGTATATATCCCAGCACAGCCTCCAAGTAACATATACAGTCCAGCACAGCCTCCAAATAACATGCTGTATATATGAAACCACAGCCTCCAAATAACATATACAGCCCAGCACAGCCTACAGGTAATATATATAGCCCCCCCCCCCGTTCCATAATGCTCTCCCCTATATGCAGTCCCCTAGTACTTCTTCCCCTATATGGCCCCCCATTCATGCAGCTTCTCCTCCCATGTGGCACCGCCATTCATGCGGCTTCTCTCCCCATGTAGCGCTCCCATTCATGCATCTTCTCCCCCCATGTGGCGCCCCCATCCATGCAGCTTCTCCCCCCATGTGGCGCCCCCATCCATGCAGCTTCTCCACCCATGTGGCCTCCCATTCATGCAGCTTCTCCACCCACGTACCTCCCCAAGTCATGCTGGTGTGCACCCCCAATTCATGCTGCTGCTCTCTAGTCTCCAGCCCTCCGTCACTTTTACCTGGAGCAGGAGGATTCCATTCTCTGTGTCACAGCGCAGCAGTGTTGTCGCTTCCAGGTCAAAAAGAGCTCAAGCTGAGCTTCAGCCTCCATGGACACTGAACCCGGAAGTGACAGCGCGATCAATGCAGCTTCCAGGACCGGACAGGGACCAAAAATCAGCCCTGGCAAACAAACGCTACCAGCCCACATACGATATCACCCATCAGCCCCGATCAGTGAAATTTGATTTTACGTTGTTATGGCCTCATCACTTTCTAAAAGGAGTTTTCTGAAGAGCCAAATGTGAATGGTGCAGCAGAGGGAATAATCAACCACAGCTCCATTCACATGGTAATCTAAAAAGCTCCGTTTCTCAGGATTGTGGGGTCCCAGCTGTCAGATCCACAGCAAAGAGAAAGTCATCACCTATACAGAAGTGATGACTTCCATATTGGGGATAATCAATTTAAATAACATTTAAATGCTAAAAATCCCTAACTCCAATACCGCCTCTGACAACAGAACAAGAAAAGTGGTACTGTTCAAAGTATATATACAGAATAATACAGATACTGAGGATTACACCCAGTATACAGGACAGGAGAAGTGGTACTGTGCAGTGTATATATACAGAATACAGATACTGAGGATTACACCCGGTATACAGGAGAGGAGACGTGGTACTGTGCAGAGTATATATACAGAATAATACAGATAGTGAGGATTACACCCAGTATACAGGACAGGAGAAGTGGTACTGTGCAGTGTATATATACAGAATAATAGACACTGAGGTTTACACCCAGTTTACAGAACAGGAGAAGTGGTACTGTGCAGTGTATATATACAGAATAATACAGGTACTGAGGATTACACCCAGTATACAGGACAGGAGAAGTGGTACTGTGCAGTGTATATATACAGAATAATACAGATACTGAGGATTACACCCAGTATACAGGATAGGAGAAGTGGTACTGTGCAGTGTATATACAGAATAATACAGGTACTGAGGATTACACCCAGTATACAGGACAGGAGAAGTGGTACTGTGCAGTGTATATATACAGAATAATACAGGTACTGAGGATTACACCCAGTATACAGGACAGGAGAAGTGGTACTGTACAGTGTATATAGAGAATAACACAGTCACTGAGGAATACTCTTGCTCTTCATCCACAAGACCTCCTTCCAGCATGGGAAGCAATGTCTGACATGTATGGGTAAGTGTTTGCTTTAAATGGCCCTCTTTACACTGTATTATGCTGTCTACAGGACACATCAGAAATATAAACATACGTAGAGTTAGGACTACTCCAACTGAGACATTCCTTGACGCTGGGGGATTAGCTCAGGAAATTCAATTCTGCAATCTCCTGCAAAATGTCTCTATTTTTGTGCAGTTTGGCATTAACAGGTGTAGATACACATATATATTTTTTTGCAATTTCTGGCTGTGCTGGCATCTTGTTTTTCTGAGGATTACACCCAGTATACAGGACAGGAGAAGTGGTACTGTACAGTGTATATATACAGAGAAATACACATACTGAGGATTACACCGGTATACAAGGCAGGAGAAGTGGTACTGTGCTGTGTATATAAATATACAGAATAATACAGACACTGAGGATTACACCCAATATACAGGACAGGAGAAGTGGTACTGTCCAGTGTATATATACACAATAATACAAATACTGAGGATTACACCCAGTATACAGGACAGGAGAAATGGTACTGTGCAGCGTATATAGAGAATAACACAGTCACTGAGGAATACTCTTGCTCTTCATCCACAAGACCTCCTGCCAGCATGAGAAGCAATGTCTGACATGTATGGGTAAGTGTTTGCTTTAAATGGTCCTCTTTACACTGTATTATGCTGTCTACAGGACACATCAGAAATATAAAAATATGTAGAGTTAGGACTACTCCAACTGATACATTCCTTGACGCTGGGGGAGTAGCTCAGGAAATTCAATTCTGCAATCTCCTGCAAAATGTCTCTATTTTTGTGCAGTTTGGCATTAACTGGTGTAGATACACATATATATATTTTTTTGCAATTTCTGGCTGTGCTGGCATCTTGTTGTTCTCTGGTGTGGTTTGGGTGGCTAACCACCACTCGCTGTGCACGCTAGAAATTGTCTGTTGCCATCTGCATTTGACTCCATTATTTTTGGTAGCTGTTCACATGCAGCTGCCTCCTCCAGCCTTCAGGTTTTTTTACATCAGCTTCATTCACCCAGACTTGACATGCTTTACCCCATAAGGACAGGATGGCCTGGTGGGGGTTAAACTGTGAAATAGCCCAGACACCTGTGGTGCATGTTGCAGGTGTCTGGGCCTCAGTTGCTCTTCATCCACCAGACCTCCTGCCAGCATGGGAAGCAATGTCTGACATGTATGGGTAGGTGTTTGCTTTAAATGGTCCTCTTTACACTGTATTATGCTGTCTACAGGACACATCAGAAATATAAAAATATGTAGAGTTAGGACTACTCCAACTGAGACATTCCTTGACGCTGGGGGAGTAGCTTAGGAAATTCAATTCTGCAATCTCCTGCAAAATGTCTCTATTTTTGTGCAGTTTGGCATTAACAGGTGTAGATACACATATATATTTTTTTGCAATTTCTGGCTGTGCTGGCATCTTGTTTTTCTGAGGATTACACCCAGTATACAGGACAGGAGAAGTGGTACTGTGCAGTGTATATATCCAGAATAATACAGATACTGAGGATTACACCCAGTATACAGGACAGAAGTGGTACTGTGCAGTGTATATATCCAGAATAATACAGATACTGAGGATTACACCCAGTATACAGGACAGGGGAAGTGGTACTGTGCAGTGTATATATACAGAATAATACAGGGACTGAGGATTACACCCAGTATACAGGACAGGAGAAGTGGTACTGTGCAGTGTATATATATACAGAATAATACAGAGACTGAGGATTACACCCAGTATACAGGACTGGAGAAGTGGTACTGTGCAGTGTATATATCCAGAATAATACGGAGACTGAGGATTACACCCAGTATACAGGACAGGAGAAGTGGTACTGTGCAGTGTAGATATACAGAATAATACAGATACTGAGGATTACACCCAGTATACAGGACAGGAGAAGTGGTACTGTGTAGTGTATATATATACAGAATAATACAGATAGTGAGGATTATACCCAGTATACAGGACAGGAGAAGTGGTACTGTGTAGTGTATATATATACAGAATAATACAGATATTGAGGATTATACCCAGTATACAGGACAGGAGAAGTGGTACTGTGCAGTGTATATATAAGAATAATACAGATACTGAGGATTACACCCAGTATACAGGACAGGAGAAGTGGTACTGTGCAGTGTATATATACAGAATAATACAGGTACTGAGGATTACACCTTGTATACAGGACAGGATAAGTGGTACTGTGCAGTGTATATATACAGACTAATACAGATACTGAGGATTACACCTTGTATACAGGACAGGAGAAGTGATACTGTGCAGTGTATATATACAGACTAATACAGATACAGAGAATTACACCCAGTATACGGGACAGGAGAAGTGGTACTGTGCAGTGTGTGTATATACAGAATAATACAGAGACTGAGGATTACGCCCAGTATACAGGACAGAAAAATGATACACAAATACCCAGCAAGCTGCTGTATATAGATAACCCAGACTCAGCCAGACCCTGGAGATGGGGAAAGATGAAAGTTGGCGGCAGCAGGCCCAGTGCTGGGCGCAGAGAGGAACAGAATCCATGGAGGCACGGGAAAGAAGAGAGTGAACTCCGCCCGCAGGGAAACTTTCTGATGCTGCACTGGCCACCAGCATACAGGAGCCCATAATAGACCCTACATAGCATTAACCCCCTAACACAGGCAGGTCCGTCCTTACACAGCATTAACCCCCTAACATAGGGGTTTTGTGCTGTGTAGGGGCCTGACTATCACAGCATTAACCCTTAACACAGCATTAACCCCCTAACCCAGCATAAACCCCTACACAGCATTAACCCCATCACAGCATTAACCCCTAACCCAGCACTAACCCCCTAACCCAGCATTGACCCCTAACACAGCATTGACCCATAAGACAGCATTGACCCCTAACACAACACAGCATTAAAGAGGACCTGTCCCCCTGGTGCATGGCAAACTAAATGCAACACTGAATGCAGCATGTCTCCTGCAGTCAGGGAAGGAGTCCCCCACCAGTGGCAGCTTCTTCCCCCCCCCCCCCCCCACCGCTCCTCACCTGCAGCCACCAGTGACAGCATCCCCCCCTCCTCACACGCAGCAACCAGTAACGGCATTCCCCCCTCCCTGCTCCTCACCCAGGCTCAGGCGGCTTGATGCACTCCTGCCTCCTCCTTGTGTATTCCTCCCCCTTCTCTTCTACGTCTGTGCGCCTCCTCCTGCTCTGTGTGACTCTGGCCTGACATCAGCACCAGATTCTTCCCTTCCTGCTCTCTGAATAAAGCTTAAATAGATAGTATCACACAGGATAGGATTAGATACACAGCTCAGCAGACAGTATCACACAGGAGAGGATTATATACACAGCTCAGCAGACAGTATCACACAGGATAGGATTAGATACACAGCTCAGCAGACAGTATCAACAGGATAGGATTAGATACACAAGCTCAGCAGACAAGTAATCACACAGGAGAGGATTATATACACAGCTCAGCAGACAGTATCACACAGGATAGGATTAGATACTACAGCTCAGCAGACAGTATCATACAGGATAGGATTAGATACACAGCTCAGCAGACAGTATCACACAGGAGAGGATTATATACACAGCTCAGCAGACAGTATCACACAGGATAGGAATTAGATACACAGCCTCAGCAGACAGTATCATACAGGATAGGATTAGATACACGGCTCAGCAGACAGTATCACACAGGAGAGGATTATATACACAGCTCAGCAGACAGTATCACACAGGATAGGATTAGATACACAGCTCAGCAGACAGTATCACACAGGAGAGGATTATATACACAGCTCAGCAGACAGTATCACACAGGATAGGATTAGATACACAGCTCAGCAGACAGTATCATACAGGATAGGATTAGATACACGGCTCAGCAGACAGTATCACACAGGATAGGATTAGATACACAGCTCAGCAGACAGTATCACACAGGATTGGATTAGATACACAGCTCAGCAGACAGTATCACACAGGAGAGGATTAGATACACAGCTCAGCAGACAGTATCACACAGGAGAGGATTAGATACACAGCTCAGCAGACAGTATCACACAGGAGAGGATTAGATACACAGCTCAGCAGACAGTATCATACAGGATAGGATTAGATACACGGCTCAGCAGACAGTATCACACAGGATAGGATTAGATACACAGCTCAGCAGACAGTATCACACAGGATTGGATTAGATACACAGCTCAGCAGACAGTATCACACAGGAGAGGATTAGATACACAGCTCAGCAGACAGTATCACACAGGAGAGGATTAGATACACAGCTCAGCAGACAGTATCACACAGGAGAGGATTAGATACACAGCTCAGCAGACAGTATCACACAGGATAGGATTAGATACACAGCTCAGCAGACAGTATCACACAGGATAGGATTAGATACACAGCCCAGCAGACAGTATCACACAGGATAGGATTAGATACACAGCTCAGCAGACAGTATCATACAGGATAGGATTAGATACACGGCTCAGCAGACAGTATCACACAGGATAGGATTAGATACACAGCTCAGCAGACAGTATCACACAGGAGAGGATTAGATACACAGCTCAGCAGACAGTATCACACAGGATAGGATTAGATACACAGCTCAGCAGACAGTATCACACAGGAGAGGATTAGATACACAGCTCAGCAGGCAGTATCACACAGGATAGGATTAGATACACAGCTCAGCAGGCAGTATCACACAGGATAGGATTAGATACACAGCTCAGCAGACAGTATCACACAGGAGAGGATTAGATACACAGCTCAGCAGACAGTATCACACAGGATAGGATTAGATACACAGCTCAGCAGACAGTATCACACAGGATAGGATTAGATGCACAGCTCAGCAGACAGTATCACACAGGATAGGATTAGATACACAGCTTAGCAGACAGTATCACACAGGATAGGATTAGATACACAGCTCAGCAGACAGTATCACACAGGATAGGATTAGATACACAGCTCGGCAGACAGTATCACACAGGATAGGATTAGATACACAGCTCAGCAGACAGTATCACACAGGATAGGATTAGATACACAGCTTAGCAGACAGTATCACACAGGATAGGATTAGATACACAGCTCAGCAGACGGTATCACTCATGGGCATAGATTGTTTGTTCCTGGAATACTGCTGGTAAAATTTGCTCTTTTCTGTATGAATATTGCAAATAAATATTCTGAAATGAATAGAAACCAATGTAACAAGTGATTTGTGTTTTGCTAACTAAAAAGGAGGATAAAGGATTAGGGGAGGATTCAGGCCTATGATGACAGGTAGTAATCGTCCGCTATGTAACCTGTGGTTTGTGCACATTGGCTTCAGAGTCTGCCAATCTGTGTGTAATAATGGAGCAAGGACTTTATAGTGCAATACTGCAGTGTATACACATAGTAATGTACATACTGACTGTAGACCAGGTGAGATCAATATGCTATTCTCTAACCCCACATGCATGTATTCTATTGCTCCTTGTTATCAGCCATTTGCAATACAAAAATTCTTGAAATCTCCCCGTCCCCCTCCCCCAACCATGAACAATACAATATATAAAACTTAAGGGCCCGTTTCACTCTTCAGTGTGTCGGCGAACCGACCAACGATCCGAATTGACCTAGATCGCTTGAACGTCGTTCAGTGATCGCTAGTGAGATGTCACGTATAGATCTTGTTAACGACGCAGCAACGATTCCGCGACAAGAAAACTATACCTGCGGTCGTTAGCTCGCCTACGTCCTTCACTTCTCAATAGGCGAGGTCGTTAAAGACATCGTTATCGAGGTGTCACACACACCCATGCTGCAGGTTGAACGAACACTCATCATTTGGTTTAAGGTCCGGTTCACAAACCTCCCATCAACGATCTGCCCGATTGTCGTTGATCGGATGAACATGTCACACTGAATGACTGAAAACCCGTGACATTTCAATGATATCGTTAGCGATATCGTAGTGTGTGACGGGGCCTTTACAAACATGTTTCTACAGTCATGAGTCGTCCTTCCCCATCACATCATAACCAGCTACACTTTGAGTTAACCCCTTAATGACCTCCAATTGGATTTATTTTTGCTACAGTGTCAAGAAACAAGTGTATCCAGACTGTGCCGATATCTGTAAAGAGCGTGGATCAGCGGGGTCTGACATTACTGACACCGCTTATATCCAGTCGTATATGGCCCAGTGTGGGGAAGTCAAACCTGCCAACTTCTGACCTATATTATAGTAAATGACAGCTCTGTGCCCTATCCAAAAAGCTCTTAACGGGTGAAATATAGGGAAAAATGGTCACACCATTGGATGCAGATATGGGGCGCGGTGTCATTTGTAACATTTTTCCCACAACAGAAATTTGGTGTAAAGTAACAATGAGTCGCACTCATGGGATTAATGAGGCCGCTATTAATTGCAAATAATAGGATAACATTACAAAGATTTCTCTGCCAAGAACCTCAGCCAAATTCTACAGGAATCGGATCCCTGAGCCGCTACCTGGCACCGCCCAGAGTTCACTGCTGACAGTGGTTTGCTGTAGGTATTATTATACAAGTCACAAATGTTGTGGAAGATTAAGCAACATTGTATCCTGCAGTCAGAGAAGTTCTGAGCTTACACAGGGCGTCTCCTGTAATTATTGTGGGGGTATAAAATGAATGTAAAGTTTTGACATCCAGAAACAGAACTCATTAACCTATACTTAGCTGAACACTTATCGCTTCCCTGACTATATGGATGACAAACTACCAAACACCTGAAAAAAGAAACAGAAGCGTTGTGTTACTACCAGTAGAACCATCTGGAGGTTGGCGGACCTCTGGAGCAGTCACATTGTTTCCACACTTTGCGCTAGAGTTGGATAAATCCCTTCAAAACCTAATTCTGGCAAATCAATTAACAGCAAAAAAATTAATTCACAATGGATAAAGTTGATGTGAATTCCAAAGGCCAAAAACAGAGTTGAAAAAACCAACAAATAAAAAATGCTCCTCTTCCTTGAGCACCTCCCGGCCACCGCTGGTCCTCGAATCCCCTCTTCTGCTTTCTTTTGTCTATTTGCTTCAGGCTTCTCCTTGCTTTTGTCAATGATTTCCATTCACGTGTCCATATACAGCAGGACGCACATCATTGTGTATAAATGCGGTAAAGATGCGGCACTCATCCGGATGCTGGTTTCAGTGCAGCTTTATTTAAACCATGCGGTTACGAACAGGGGAGGGCAGGGGTGCATGGGACTACAGTCACTGCTTTGCACCAGTTGGTGCTTCTACGGGTCCAGATATGAGGTATCTGGACCCGTAGAAGCACCAACTGGTGCAAAATGGTGACAGTAGTCCCGTGCACCCCCTCCCTCCCCTGTTCGTAACCGCATGGTTTAAATAAAGCTGCACTGAAACCAGCATCCGGGTGAGTGCTGCATCTTTAACGCATTTTTACAGCATTCATCAGTCTTCTACTCTGCAGAGAAACCCCGGTTTTCTGGCTGCCATTTCTGATCTCCCATTTGGATTACCACCAGCCTCAGAAAGGTCAGTGCCCGTTTTTTTCTTCTTGCAACTTTTTTTACATCATTGTGTATGTTGCGTCTTATTTGGTGACTAGGGGTCTAGTGATTGGAAGAAGATTGGAGCCCCCAGACAGAAGAGGTGATCAGAGGACCAGCGATGGCAGCAGATGGTTGTGTCAACGGTTGAGGAGAGGAGATAAAAGGACATTTAATCTCTTTCTGGCCATTGAAAAAATGGGTGCTGGGCAGATTTAAAGTAAATGGCAAGTGATTCGGATATTTCATTTCTTCGTAATATTTGGGGAGTTTTAATTTACCATAAAATAATTTGAAAGAAAAATGTCCAGGCATTGATTAAGTATGGTACTGGTAAGAAACGCGTTGCTCACTACCTGCCACGCTACCGTTGTGCTGAATCTTTATCACTTGGATTTTACCATTGATTAAATAAACCTGCCATTTTTATAGACGGGATGGGTGCTGTACCTTTATATTTTTATCTTATCTTATCTACCTTATCTTGGAGTCCATTCACCGTGCATTTAACACTCAGCATATCTTTTATGTTTTTTACAGCAACCCTTGAAAAAATTTACACAGATCTACTTTATAGCTTTCTGTGAAGAACGTTCTGGGCACAGAATCTGCTCTCCCTTGAAATGTGAGAGTCACCAGACTTTACTGACTTGTAGGCCCTGACATATCCGAGAGAATAGAAAGTTGTCTGTAACCAGACGGAAGTGTTGGCCCATCCTGTAATAGTCAATGCAAGGAGAAACCGTTACATATCAGCTCACCACAATACCAAATAAATTCCACAAATTCCGAGATAGGTGCACGGGTCTTCATGGTTAGTGTCAATGAATTTGACTTTTTTCTTTAAGGCAACTGTGATCCAGCTCCAAACAGTAAATGTGGTGATTTTTCCAGCAGTTTATTAACACATCATTGCAGTTTATTTACATCAACGGAACATTAGTGACATACCAGTCTGTTCCAATGGCAGATATGCCAGCCTGGCATTTGCTTTCATAGTTCACTATAGTGTGTCAGTGCAGAAAACACAATCCAAACACTGACTTCGCAGTCCACCATCCAGGAAAATGCCTCACTGGGATCACCAACTCATGTCAGTTCCAGACCCTCAGCAGGACTGAGGCTTCCTGAACACAGAGGCAGTCCAGGCTCCCCCATGGCCTCCTCACCGCGCGTCTTCCAGGACACCAGCCACTTCCAAGCATACCATCCCAGGTGCCTTCCAGGTGAATGTTTCCTCTAACCACTAGGAGCGAAGCCTCACAGGTTCTGCCAGTCTCTCCAGACATCCATGGTCTCTCTGTGAGCCCACCTGTGCTCACACAAAAACACTTTATAAGGTATGAGCCACACCCATCCTCTCATCAACTTGCAAACTTAACCCTCATGGCACCACAACTCCCATAGTGACCTGTCTGGGTTTCTATTGCAGAGCATAACTTGCTGAACTAGAAGTCCCAGCATACATGTTTGCTATGCAGCAAGGCGCTGCATTACATAAAAATAAAATTAACTATATTGGAACATTAAAATCCCTCTATGAACAAGGATAATTCCAGCATGAGTTTCGAACACATCCTTAATCATAGATATTGAGATCATACCTATGACGAAGGACAGTTGTTTTTGAACCTGTCCTGGAATTTTCCTCAATTTTTTCCTTGTTCCCACGGAGGGATATTCATGTTTTGATTACCGTATATACTCGTGTATAAGCCGACCCGTGTATAAGCCGACCCCCCTACTTTTGCCCCCAAAACCTGGGAAAACCTATTGACTCGTGTATAAGCCGAGGGTGGACCCCAGCACAGGTATACAGTCCCCCCCCAGTGGTATATAGCAGCCTCCCCAGTGGTAGTATACAGCAGCCACAGAGGTATATACAGCAGCCTCCCCAGTAGTAGTATACAGCAGCCTCCCCAGTGGTAGTATACAGCAGCCTCCCCAGTGGTAGTATACAGCAGTCTCCCCCTGTGGTAGTATACAGCAGTCTCCCCCTGTGGTAGTATACAGCAGTCTCCCCCTGTGGTAGTATACAGCAGTCTCCCCCTGTGGTAGTATACAGCAGTCTCCCCCTGTGGTAGTATACAGCAGCTCTCCCCCTGTGGTAGTATACAGCAGTCTCCCCCTGTGGTAGTATACAGCAGTCTCCCCCTGTGGTAGTATACAGCAGCCTCCCCCTGTGGTAGTATACAGCAGCCTCCCCCTGTGGTAGTATACAGCAGCCTCCCCCTGTGGTAGTATACAGCAGCCACAGAGGTATATACAGCAGCCCCTCCCCTGTGGTAGCATACAGCAGCCCCCCCTGTGGGTATACAGCAGTGCCTCCCCCTGTGGTATATACTGCAGCCCCTCCCCTGTGGTAGTATACAGCAGCCCCCCCCCTGTGGGTATACAGCAGTGCCTCCCCCTGTGGTATATACTGCAGCCCCTCCCCTGTGGTAGTATACAGCAGCCCCCCCCCTGTGGGTATACAGCAGTGCCTCCCCCTGTGGTATATACAGGAGCCCCTCCCCTATGGGTATACAGCAGCCCCCCCTGTGGTATATACAGCAGCCCCTCCCCTGTGGTAGTATACAGCAGCCCCTCCCCTGTGGGTATACAGCAGCCCCCCCATGGTAGTATACAGCAGCCCCCCCGTAGTATATACAGCAGCCCCCCCTGTGGGTGTATACAGCCCCCCCCCCCCCCGTTGCTGCCGCACACCTGTAAAAAGAAGTTCTTTCATACTTATCCTCCTGCTGTCACCGCGCGCATCCTCTGCTCTCCTTCTTGCTTGCACCCGGGCCCCGGCGTCCATCCATATGACCGCGCACAAATAATGACGTCATTATTTGTGCGCGGTCACGTGGATGGACGCCGGGTGCAAGCAAGAAGGAGAGCGGAGGATGCGCGCGGTGACAGCAGGAGGATAAGTATGAAAGATCTTCTTTTTACAGGTGTGCGGCAGCAACGGGGGGGGGCTGTATATACCCACAGGGGGGGGCTACTGTATACTACCATGGGGGGGCTGCTGTATACTACCACGGGGGGCTGCTGTATACTACCACAGGGGAGGGGCTGCTGTATATACTACGGGGGGGCTGCTGTATACTACCACGGGGGGGCTGCTGTATACTACCACGGGGGGGCTGCTGTATACTACCACAGGGGGGCGGGAGAGCACTGACAGTGCTATGTAATATGCACGGCTCCCCCTGCCGCTGATGGACAGGGGGATGCAGTGCATATTGCATTGCACTAATGAGCAGTCCCACGTGACCGGCCGCTCATATTACAGCCTCCCCCTGCCTCCTCCAGCCCCCGGACACCGGCCCCACACAGTCAGCCGTCACTGACTCGTGTATAAGCCGAGGGGAGACTTTTCAGCACAATTTCTGTGCTGAAAAACTCGGCTTATACACGAGTATATACGGTAATTGAATTTCAACTTACGATTTGGATCTGGATCACTTTGCCTCAAAAAATCTCCAAGCTGTAATATCTCAGAGAATCCAAGGCCGACTCGAATGCCAAACATTCATGGTGGACCATACCATAGTTGGTGGTGAGCTTATGGTTCAGACATGTCAACCACCAGTGCCAAACCCCAGATCAAAGGTCTAGTAAACAAATTCCTGAAATTAGGTGTAATCAACTTAGGCTACCTACAGAGGGACAGTCTTAATTTTGGAAATGCCCCTTTAGCCCGTGTTGTCCACTTGACACATTTTCTTTGAGGGTTTAAGGGCTCTGCTACATTAGCAGAATGTGGCATGATCCTGCGATAACAGCTCCACATTCTCAATAGAGCTCTTAGCTGTTTGGATTTTTTTTTTTGGTTAAGGATTGGGTCAAAATTAGACCCAATTCTTAAACAAAAATATCCAAACTGATATGGATTGGGTCTAATCTTGGATGGTCTTCACATTATTCACAGCACCTCAATATCCCAAGTACAAGGTTAAGGGTTTGCAATTTTGGCAAATGACATTTCCAGCCGGCACTAAGTATTTTAATGTTGTCCAGATATGGAGAAGTTCATCTACAATGGGGTTTGAGGACTTTGTCCATTGACCTTTGGAAAATTGCCGGAGCCCTATGTAACCCAAAAAGCAAACAGATATATTGGAAGAGGCTGTTACATCTATTCGAGGCTACAGGCACAAAAAGGGCATCTTGGACAGTTGAGGCACAAGCTGCACCATTAGGCAGAGCCCCGAGAAACCCTGACACCCTATAACCCCAATAGAGGGATCTGGATTTACAGAAGGGTCCAGGAGATTGCTGCCTATGGAAGGGCTGCAGTCCAGAGAAAGGAAAGTTGCCAAGCAGGGTCAAAGCCGAGAGGTCAGGAAAAGGCCAAAACAGGATCCGGTAGAGAATTCAGTGAACTGGGTCACAACCAAGATGGCAGCAAGATACAAAATTAAAAGACAGGAGAAGCATCAAAAAAATAGGGTGGGGTAAAACAGGAAAACACTAATACAAGACAGGAAACTAGCTAGGGAACCAAGAGCTATATCTGGCAGCTTCCAGCAGAAGGCTGAAGGTAATAGTGTGGTGTGGTGCTTTACAATAGGTTGACGTTAGGAGCTGATGACTTCAGCTGGACAGCGCACACATACATCCACTCTGTCAGGCTGTGAAATACTACAGGTCCCACTGAGCTGCTGACAGGCCCTGACTACTGTGACAGCTGTGAGGGGCCCGGTGGTGAATGATATTACAGGGGGCCTGTAGGAGAGCTGAGGGGGTGGACCCCAATCTCCTCTGGTCCCTGCCCTCTTACCTCTTCTACAGATCTTCTCTTCTGCCAATCTTCTCTAGGCCTCGCCACCTCATCTCTTGAGTGGGTCCACTCTTCTGTCCATCACTGCTGTGCCCCACAGCAGAAGGGGGGGGGCTCACTCCAGATTTCCGCATTTGAAAGCAGATGGTTTGTCTGATTCCATGTTCTCGCTCACACTCTTCCGAAGTCTGCGCTCCAGGCGGAGGCACGGCGGCCCGGGCTGCTATTGATGACGTCTCTACTTATCAGGATTTGCGTGCTACACACAGCTCAGCTGCAACAATTATTTCAGCTTTTCCAACCAGCATGCAACATCTCTAGTCGGCGAGTGTGTAATTCGTGATCAGGGTCTCCTCACAGCATAAATAACACACTTGGTGCACTTGGGCTCATACCCCTGGGTATTTCCTCCCTTACCCCCTGGTTCCCCCTCCTTGATTCAGTCTGCTTGTGTTCCATAGTACCTTATATATGCTTGTTGGTGCTATATATATCCATATAAGCTTATCTCTCTCCTTATGGCGGTAGGCAGATTCCTCTCCATAAGGTAGAAACTCCTTCTGGCCGGGGCGGGGACAATTTGAGGACTCTATTCACACGAGAAACCTACTGGATTTTCTTACTTGGCACTAGACATCCTCTTGGTCTAAACCTTAGATGGGACTTAATGTTTCACTATTGACAATATTTTCATAGTGTAACTTTCATGTACAAGCACATTACATGAACAGTTTTAATTATATCGTTTATATATAACTAATTGGTTATCATTGGTGACTGTTTCCTATAGAAATATTAATTCAATATTACAAATTTTCTCATCTTTGATGATTTTGTGCCATGCATGACGTCAGATTTGATATACATTTGTCCTTTTTCTATATTTTTACATATATTGTTCTTCTGATTCTAAATTTTTTCTGCTGTATTTCGCAAATTTATTGCAGTTTTAGGAGATGAAATCTTATCGATAAAAAAATGTACTTGTACCATATGAGATTTTTATATATTTTTGCAACTGTAACTTTGTGGTTTTCTGTAATTTTAATTATTTGTGTTTCCACCTGGAAATGATTGCTCATAATTGTACACTATGTCATTGCTTGGTTTTTAATTTTATCTTTTTGTCTGCACTACCCATTGAATGTGAACTGCATACCATTGTTTTGTAATTATATCAGTTATAATAACAACTATGGGCACCAATGTTTAGCCCTCATCTTTGCCTATAAAGCAGTGGTTGCAGTCCACATTCTCAGGCTTGAGAAAGGATTTTTAATCCGAAACGCATCGCCCAAGACACTTCCGTCCGCATTATTGCATGAAGATCGAGGTCTTGCATTGATGTAAATCTGGGAGTCTGAAATGAATGTGAATTTTATTAAATATTTGTCAAACACCGGGAGCTGGACAATCCTTCCTTATCTTCATTTCGCTGTGCCTCTAGGACGCAGGTCCATGTATACCGGGACACGTGGTGAGCTGATTTTTCTGCTTTCTGCTTTCCTCCCTTACCACCTGGTTCCCCCCTCCTTGATTCAGTCTGCTTGGGTTCCATAGTACCTTTTATATACACTTGTTGGTGCTATATATATATATATATATATATATATATATATATATATATATATATATATATATATCCATATAAGCTTATCTCACTTCTTATGCCGGCAGGCAGATTCCTCTCCATAAGGCAGATAGCTAGTTCTCCAGACCTCGTCTTAGCCTCTCATAGAGCCAGATCAGAACTCACACACACTACACTGATGAGGGGCAGTCACCCCAAAATTCAGCGTCTGCAGTTTGGGGTTCTGATCTGGCACAAATCCTAAATCATATTAAAAGGCTTGTTAAAGAGTCGATTATAACTTTAAGGATTGCTACCTTTATTGGGTGGCATTAGAGTTTATCACTTCCTCTCCGAATTGACAATTTGTATATATTTATATGCATTCTCATCCTCTTCTCAAACAACAGGTATAGGGGTACTAGATGTACTGGTATTTTTGGTATCCATGTAAAATTGTTTTGTACCGCATTTGTTATGTAACATATATCTAATTTTTTTTCATGTGCATGTTTGACCTATTGGTCTCTCAGACATAATACGGCTTTCTCTTATATGCACTGGCACTTTGTATTACTCTATATGTGGTAATATTGTGGGGGAACAGCTGTGCACCCACACTTCCTCATCCGGTAAGCCTACAAACCACAATGAGATCCAGTCCACTGCCCTTCGACCGGCATTGCCCCCTCCTACTGTATCCCCACCCGTCCCTCATAGACTATGAGCCCTTGCAGACAGGTTTCCCTCCCCTCATGAATCTGTATGACTTGATTGTCCACATATATTGTACTTTTCCCCATCTGCCATTTCCATATGTAAAGCGCCATGGAATCTATGTCGCTATATAAATAAATAAATAAATAATAATAATAAGAAAAAGAAGAAGAAGAAGAAGATTCTATTTGTCTTTTAAATGTTTTTATGGTGTTTTGTATAAATAAATCATTTGTGTTCAGCCAGCACATTGGTTTTGGACAATTTATTGTACACTACATGCTGTATTAGTGTATCTATATACTGTATGTATATAGTGTGGATCTATATATACAGTATAGTGCTGTGTATACAAGATATACAGCTGGCAGTCTCTAATGTACATATGGCCGGCAGCCTTTAATGTTCATACAGCCAGCAGTCTCTAATGTGCATACGATCCGCAGCTGTTTGCATTGTGTATACGGCCCGCAGCAGTCTTTATTGTATATTCTCTATTCAGGACAGCCAGCTGCAGTCTCTATTGTGTATTCTCTGTGTGTATAGCCAGCAGCAGTCTCTATTGTGTATTCTCTATTGTGTGTATAGTCAACAGCAGTCTCTATTGTGTATACAACCAGCAGCAGCCTTTATTGTGTATACAGCCTGTAGCAGTCTCTATTATGCATATGGCCAGCAGACTCTAATGTGCATACAGTCAGCAGTCTCTAATGTGCATATGATCCGCAGCCGTTTGCATTGTGTATACGTCCAGCAGCAGTCTCTATTGTGTAGTCAGGGTGTATAACCAGCAGCAGTCTCTATTGTGTATTCTTTATTGTGTGCATAATCAACAGCAGTCTTTATTCTGTATTCTCTATTGTGTATACAGCCAGCAGCAGTTTCTATTGTGTATATGTGGCGCCCCTGTGGCCAGGCTGCCACAACTGGTACTACATGTATTAATATATTCTTGGTGGTGTGAACACGTTTTACAGCCCTGTTCACATTGTGATCTGGCTCAGTATCAGTTTTTCATTAGTTTCTTGTCCTACAAGTTGAGAAGTGCTCCACCCCTTCTCACTGAGCCTGAACACATAAATTGCTGTTTCTACCTTGTGTGCCCATAATGAATCTGGCCCTGCTGCATCCTGCATCTATGAGGTATGTTCACACTAGATCAGGTTTTAAATACGTTAGTCTAGGACTGTTCTGATAGGGGTCACCGTGGAGTGGTAGAACCGCTTCCGTACCTTTTTTGCAGAAAACGTACTAACTAAGAACCCTGCTGTTGACACTATTTTGCACTTGCTTTTTACTTTTATGGCAGTGATATATGTTTTTTGGACGTTTTTTGCACTGTCTTTTTTGTGATACATATTCTTGGTGGTGTGAACACGGTTTACAGCCCTGTTCACATTGTGATCTGGCTCAGTATCAGTTTTTTTTTTTATGTATTAATATGTGTGGTGTCAGACCTGCAGAGGAGGTAAGTTTGCTGAGACCTCCAAATACTCCGAACACATATGTACTCCAGGCCAGGGAGGTGCTGGGCAAAAGAGACACACCTTCAGTGCAGTCTTGACCTACTGGCTGGAGGGAAGAGTTAGGTTACAGGTGGGAGGCAGAGAGGAGTGAGCTTGAGTTGAGAACGAGGCAGCTTAGAGACAGCATGGAACGTGGAATGAAGTGCTGGGCAGAGGGCCTGGTAAGACGAATCTGCTGCCAGCTGTGAAAGTTGGGCAAATGAGCTAGCTGCAACAGGGGTACCAGCCCCAAGTCTCAGGGAGACTTCAGGACCGATCATGAAACTGGAAGTCACTGGGCTTCAGGTACAGCAACTCACGTTGAGGACCTTCCCGAGGCTCAAAGGGCTATATAGGGTCAGAGGACTAAAGACTAATCGCTCGCAGGACCTGCAGCTACCTGCCTGGCAGGGAACAGTAACCACGGGACACTTAGGAGAAGACAAGGGGTAGCAACTGTCAGGATGGGAAATGGCAGCTGGAAGGCCATATACCCTGCGTATTCTGGGTTGGCCAAGCTGCAATCCTGGTGAATACTGTACCCCATTTGGGTTGTAACCTTGAACCACAAGTATAGGGTAAGAATCGCAAGATTGTGTGTTGTCTGCTTCTTCCTTCATCCTCTGTACCATCCACCATTCCATCGATCCACCCTCAACACTTTCCAAGGGACCCATGTCCTGACTGGAGAGGGCTTAACATCTGGCTGCCACACCATCGCCCTTTGGGAGCCCCTCACAGCAGCCCTTGGCTCCCTATGGCCACACACTGCAGTTGGCATCATGAACTACTAATTCCCCTGTAAATATTCCCTTAACATGTCCGGCTAGGACCTCCAGGACCACGGCTGTGACTCCTGAAATGTTAATCCCAGATGATCGATTACACCGGCCCTATGACTGCAAAATATACAGCTATTGTGTATTCAGCCCAAAGCAGTCTCAAGAGTGTGTGTGTGTGTATATATGTATATATAATCTATGTTTGGGTGGAGGTGGAGCCTGGGTGAAGGCTGGGAAGAGTCTTGGGGCTCCCAAAATTATGCCAGTGAGGAGCCCAGAAATTCCTAGTGGCAGCCCTGGGTCCCAGGCACTCTAAACTTAGTGGATGGGCAAAGCCTGCGCTCTCCAGAGATTCTGCCTTTGATGTCTTCTTTATCTCCAGCGCCACCTACAGTGTGAATATGGCGGTGCCCAGTGACAGAAGCAGACTCTGGTTGGGATATGAAAGAGACCTTTTGGGATGACAAATGCAATATAGCTAACATCCATGGTGGGATCTGCCGGTATCCTTTGTTTTGGTCAATTGTAGAGAAATATCCATCATGAATGAGTTTCTCAATTATTCCTGAAATTTACAATGTTACACTAAAATTGAGCAAACTCGTCCACCACATCAAAAGGCGAGGGTCCATACTAGTGGTTAATTTAGACGCGATCACTTGTCCTCTGTACTGATCTGAAGTGTACGGAGACCATGATCCTAAATAATGAACACATTGTACATATCAAGGGGCATCGGTAATCTAGACAGGTAAACACACCATGAAGGATGCGCGATGCTTCTGTGTGGATGGTGTGGAGACCTGATCGTTATTGTGTTTTTCTCTATTTATTCCGTCAGGATTTCCGGCTTTTCCAGGCTACCTTCAGTGCTTCCTCGCCCTTTGTAAAGATGGAGTTTGCTGCTTCACCATGTCTATGTGTTTCCTGCCCTCCTCCTTATAAGTTCTTTCAGTCTTCCTGACCAGTGCTGAGATCTTGTTGCTGTGTAATCACCTTCTTCTGCTTCTCAGGCGGCTCTGCATTGCTGCTTGACAATTACATGCACAGTGCTATCTTGGTCCTTCTCCTGCAGCTATTGTGTGCTTTCCATGGATCTACGTGCTGCCAGCTCTGTAAGGACTACAGTAAGCCTTATCAACTGTGTATAGTTGTGCTTGTTGCAGTGCATTGTCCAGGACTGTTCGGGACTGTGATTTCTAACTGCACTGCATAAGCTTTAATTCGGGACTTTAATTACCATGCAATCTTTTTTCAAGGACTATACCTTAATCAGGCCACATTCAATCAGAACTGAATACTAGGACTAAAACCATAAATTGGCTGCACTCAATCTGAACTGTGTCACAAAGGAATAAACAATAATTGTGCCACACTCAATGTGAACTGTGTGAGGACTGTTTCATTATTAACCCTTCTCTGTGTGAACAAGGATCTAGGACTTATCCTGTATTGGCCTTGCACTTAATAGGACTGTGTATCCTCTGGACTCATACTGCTGCCGACTATACCTTGTTTTATTTTCTGTATTGTGTTTTACTTGTTAATTTGTGTAGAATATAGATTTGAACTAACCTTGTCTCTGTTCCGTTATTGCCTTATGCTATCAGCTTCTTCGAGTTTTCTACAAAAGTATTACACTATCATTTTATAGAAAATCACAAAAGGTGTTTGCTTCTGGCTTTAAGAACCCGACCATCAAACTGCTGAAGAAACGGAACAATAAATATGAACGTCTCCTATAATTGAGGTATCTACATATAATCTCCGGCCGCCGCCAGCAGCTTACAGCCATAATCATGTAATCAGGAGGCTTAAAGGATAATTGAAGTTTTACCGGCTGAAGTGGTTTACATACAGTCACTTCATTATGTGGCTTGTTGAAAAGCGAAAGGCCCTAAGACATAATTACAAGCAAGAGGGCGCTGACCGCTGTGTGGTTTTTTTTTCTTTATCAAATGGACAGGGTCCGTATCAGAGAATCCAAAATTATGATTTACGGTATTCTGATTTCAAAATATTTATTGTAAGTTTCCAAGGGTCCATATTTCGGTCCCGATGCCTCCTCTTCCACCTTTGCTTTCGCTAAGCAAAGGGCTTCTGAAGTGAAAAGGGGAATGATGTAACAAAAGTTATTTTGCACATAAAAGTCACAAAGTAAATAGGCCTCCTGCTGTTTACTGGGGGCTGTGTGCAGCTTCCTGCTGTATACTAGGGGCTGTGTGCAGCCTCCTGCTGTATACTGGAGGCTGTGTGCAGCTTCCTGCTGTATACTAGGGGGCTGTGTGCAGCCTCCTGCTGTATACTAGGGGCTGTGTGCAGCCTCCTGCTGTATACTGGGGGCTGTGTGCAGCCTCCTGCTGTATACTGGGGGCTGTGTGCGGCCTCCTGCTGTATACTGGGGGCTGTGTGTGGCCTCCTGCTGCATACTGGGGGCTGTGTGCAGCCTCCTGCTGCATACTGCAGGCTGTGTGCAGCCTCATGCTGCATACTGGGGGCACCCTCAGCCTAATACTTGGTTGCACAACCATTAGCCAAAATAACTGCGATCAACTGCTTCCGGTAACCATCAATGAGTTTCTTACAATGCTCTGCTGGAATTTTAGACCATTCTTCTTTTGCAAACTGCTCCAGGTCCCTCATATTTGAAAGGTGCCTTCTCCAAACTGCCATTTTAGATGTCTCGACTGGTGTTCTATGGGATTCAGGTCTGGACTCATTGATGGCCACCTTGGAAGTCTCCAGTGCTTTCTCTCAAACCATTTTCTAGTGCTTTTTGAAGTGTGTTTTGGGTCATTGTCCTGCTGGAAGACCCATGACCTCTGAGGGAGACCCACTTTCTCACACTGGGCCCTACATTATGCTGCAAAATCTGTTAGTAGTCTTCAGACGTCATAATGCCATGCACACGGTCAAGCAGTCCAGTGCCAGAGGCAACAAAGTAACCCCAAAACATCAGGAACCTCCGTCCATGTTTGACTGTAGGGACCGTGTTCTTTTCTTTGAATGCCTTTTTTTTTGTCCTGTAAACTCTATGTTGATGCCTTTGCCCAAAAAGCTCTACTTTTGTCTCATCTGACCAGAGAACATTCTTCCAAAACGTTTTAGGCTTTCTCAGGTAAAGTTTTGGCAAACTCCAGCCTGGCTTTTTTATGTCTCGGGGTAAGAAGTGGGGTCTTCCTGGGTCTCCTACATACAGTCCCTTTTCATTCAGAGCCGACGGATAGTACGGGTTGACACTGTTGTACCCTCGGACTGCAGGGCAGCTTGAACTTGTTTGGATGTTAGTCGAGGTTCTTTATCCACCATCTGCACAATCTTGCGTTGAAATCTCTTGTCAATTTTTCTTTTCATCCACATCTAGGAGGTTAGCCACAGTGCCATGGGCTTTAAACTTCTTGATGACACTGCGCACGGTAGACACAGGAACATTCAGGTCTTTGGAGATGGACTTGTAGCCTTGAGATTGCTCATGCTTCCTCACAATTTGGTTTCTCAAGTCTTCAGACAGTTCTTTGGTCTTCTTTCTTTTCTCCATGCTTAATGTGGTACACACAAGGACACAGGACAGAGGTTGGGTCAACTTTAATCAATGTCAACTGGCTGCAAGTGTGATTTAGTTATTGCCAACACCTGCTAGGTGCCACAGGTAAGTTACAGGTGCTGTTAATTACACAAATTAGAGAAGCATCACATGATTTTTTCTAATAGTGCCAATACTTTTGTCCACCCCCTTTTTTATGTTTGGTGTGGAATTAGATCCAATTTGGTTTTAGGACAATTCTTTTTGTGTTTTTTCATTGAAGACAAATTAAATGAAGATAATAATAAAAAGAATTTGTGATTACAATCATTTTCAGGAAGAAACTGAGTATTATCTGACTGAATTGCAGGGGTGTCAATACTTTTGGCCAAGACTGTATATAATTGGAGTGGCTTATACGGATCTTTATTAACTCAAACAATGTGCTTTTGGGGCTAATAACCCATTTACAAATTAAACTTGTACCTGTTGGATTTTTTTATCCTCCTTAATAACATTTGATTCCAAGACAAATGGGCCAGTCCCCTTCATCACCCCAACAACGGGGGTTGGAAATCAAAACTTTAAAATTTTGTTAGTGAGTTTTTATTATATTTTTTTTTATTCTTTGGATACTTTTTGCAATTTGAACATATTCTTGACAAAAATATATGGTGAAAGCCACAGAACTGTCATTTGCTGTCCGTCATGCTTATTATTACACTTTTTTTTTTCTTTTGCAGGCTCAGGCTACTTGTCTGGAGGAAATATATTCATGTTTTGACAACAATAAGATGCAATATGCTCCCTTAAAGGAAAGTATCCTCTACTTTGGATGCCACCTGGAAGTACATAGAATGAGATGCTGTCATCATTTTCCTTTGAAACATTTCGTTTATGGGTTATATCACCCTCCTGGAAATATCAAGACATGAAATAGACTCCTCTACATATTAGAAAAAGCAGATATGAATACCACAGAGAAGGATGTCGTCTATATAACCGCCACAGTAAAAGAAACAACCAGAAGGTGAATAACAAATGATATTAATGCTCTTTCCCTGCAACAATGAAATAAAATGTTTACAAACATTCCGCATTTACACTACCGTTCAAACGTTTGGGGTCACCCAGACAATTTTGTGTTTTCCATGAAAACTCATACTTTTATCAAATGAGTTTCAAAATGAATAGAAGATATAGTCCAGACATTGACAAGGTTAGAAATAGTGAGTTTTATTTGAAATATTAATTTTCTCCTTCAAACTTTGCCTTCGTCAAAGAATGCTCCCTTTGCAGCAATTACGCATTGCAGACCTTTGGCGGGTCTATTTAATGAAGCTACCAGATGAGGAGCTGTGAGGTGTCCATTTCTCACACTAGAGACTCTAATGTACTTGTCTTGTTGCTCAGTTGTGAGTGGGGCCTCCCACTTCTCTTTCTACTCTGGTTAGAGCCTGTTTTGCTCTCCTCTGAAGGGAGTAATAATAATAATATTTATTTATATAGCACTATTAATTCCATAGCACTTTACATACATCAGTAATGCTCTTGGAGCTCACAATCTAAACATCCTATCATGTCTTTGCAATGTGGGAGGAAACCCACGCAACATGTGGAGAGCATACAGACTCCTTGCAGATGTTGTCCTTGGTGTGAATTGAACCCAGGACCTTGGGACCTCAGTGCTGCAAAGACTGCAGCGCTAACCACTTGAGCCACCGTGCTGGCCACACCCACTGTTGAAGCTCATCAAGAGAATACCAAGAGTGTGCAAAGCAGTAATCAAAGCAAAAGGTGGCTTCTTTGAAGAACCTAGAAAAGACATATTTTCCGTTATTTCACACTTTGTTGTTTAAGTATAATAATTCCACATGTGTTAATTCATAGTTTTGATGCTTCAGTGTGAATCTACAATTTCATAGTCATGAAAATACAGAAAACTCTTTGAATGAAGGTGTGTCTAAACTTTTGGTCTGTACAGTAGAAAGTGGGGGAACTGTATTTGTGTGTATTGTTTCAGGCCCCTAGAGGTGGTCAATTGGAGCCCCCTTTTTTCTTTAGTTTTGAGTACCTGGCCTCTGTAATATATGGACCTCTTAGGCACTTACCCCCTTCTCATTGATTTGATTTTAATAATGCCGATCTGTTCATTATAATACTGTTACCTGTCTTCGTCATCGGTTTGCCTTTTAATTGTGTCTTTTCATTTCATATTTTAGCCACGTATGCACTTTATGGGAATTTCCTGAATATGTGAAGTCTCCTGGACCTGGTTCATTCCTTATATGAGGTTATGAAGATACAACAAGGAGTGGATATGCACATCTATTACTACCTATATTGGACCTTAGGAACAAGGAGTTATTGATTGATGGACTTTCCACCATGTTATTATCTCTGCTACGTTGTATTTTCTCTTCCCCTATGTTATATATTAGTTCCTCGCTCAGGATTTGCAACTTGTAGATTCTGCATTAGGCGTTCCTTTGAACCAGCACATGAGGGGTTAATGCTGACCCTCTCATGTTGCTGGGCAACCAGAACGCATTGTACTATGTGGTTTCTACGAGCGGGGACCTAATGCGCAGCTGCACACTCCGGCGGTCATGTGACTATAACGTGGCTGGAAGTAGGCGGCGACCCGGACTAATGACGTCTATAGGAGTACTCTTTCCTTCCAGGTACGCCGCTCCCAACCGTGTCTGCAATCACCGCTGACCACCGGCGGTTGTGCGGTATGCGCTACCATTGCCCCCCTCATTTTGGCACCACATTTAAAGAGGACCTGTCACCAAACCAGGCATGGTGATCTAATTACAGCACTGGATGCAGCATGTCTGCTGCATCCAGGCAAGGGGTCCCCCAGAAATTGAGCCGCCCTGTACCCCGAGATAATACACTTAGAAAACTTAATCCTGCAGCCAGAAAGGAGGTGGCAAGAGGCTGGAGCCAAAGGGCAGACGCTAGTCACTACACGGACAAGTCGTGAGGCACGGTAGTCAAACGTACTGTGGTCAGATACCAGAAGAGCAAGTCATGGACTAGTGATAGAGAAAGGTCACAATCTAGGGTTCGAATACCAGGATGATAATGGATCAAAGCAAAGGGAGAAGGCAAATGGATGGCCAGAGAAGGGCGAAGGTAAGACACCAATAGGTCAGAAAACAGAGCACAGATGAGCAAAGCCATCATGCACCAATGAGCAAATGCTACGACTAGCAGTGCTCTGCGACTGACTGCTCAGCTAAGTAGCTGGGCAATCAAAGAGAACAGGGAATATGCCCAGCACCCCCCAGTCTCAGATTGATTATCAATCAAAACACCAACAGCTCAACACGCCTCAGGACTAGATTGGACAATGGAGCTGTCACTCACCAAACTGACAGACTCAGCACGGCCCTGATTCCATAGTTCAGTAAAATTGTCACTGATTGTTCCCAAGACACACTGAGCAGTGGAATTGTGACATAGCAAATTAAGAACCCTGCTGCCATGAAGTTAAACCATACTCTCACCATTGTTTGCCAGCTTTCTGCCTATGCAGTGTACTCAGAAATCCACCAATCAATGTGTGGGTGGAGTTGAGGGCCCAAAATTCAGAGAACTGATTGATCTGCTGCAGATAAAACAGTTTTTAATCTGAACTCCAGCATCCAGTAAAGTAAGTGACGCATCACTAGAATCAGGGTCTCTGCAATTATATCATGCTGCTCTCAGATTGGGTAGCAAAAACCTTGGAACAGATTCCTTTGAAAAATAGCAAAAAAGCCCCACAGATACCCTAAAAAAAAAAAAGTGAAGACTATATCCTATTCTTTGTAGAGGGGTAACTATAATTGGTACAGAGAATGCTGTCATACCTGGTCCTGGTGGTTCCAAAAGGTCCTTTTTAGTGCATATAAAATGACTTATAATGTGAAAAAAGCATGATAATTGGGGTCCCTGTTGGAGATTTTGCATTAAGGGTCACAGATAGATTCATCATTGTGCAGGTGAATAGGAGCTGATGCTTGGATCTTGGCACGGGGAACGGGGCCAGATTTACAGCTGATCAGGAGGGGAAAAGGGGCCCTATCAGTTTAGGGAACCCAGACATCAATCTGCCACATTGCACTGATGGAAAGATACAATGTAATTATTATTACTATAAATACACAATAGAGTGAACCGTAGTCTATAATCAGCTACAATCTGACAGACGCCACCACCACATCACCGTGTAATGATGATCGGATGACTCACGCGGTCACAGTGGGAAATCCTCTACATTCATTAGATTACATGGCTGGTTTACAAGCCAAATTCTCCAGACGGCTATGTTTATACCACTCCCCTCCCCCACCACTCCTGTTTCCTAAAGGGCAACACTGCCCTCTCTATACAGGATCTGTAATAGCTTCTACTATTCTAAGAGCTGACATCTCTACATAAGGAGGAACTATCCCCATTAGATCCCAGTCTTAGCCTCTCTCCAAACCAATTCAGATCTCATACTTTGCACTGATGAGGAAGCAATACCCATAACACCGTGTCTGCAAATTGAGATTCTGGTTTGGCTTTTATCCTAAGTCATATGACAAGGTTCGTTAAAGGGTTGATATTGTCTTTTAGGATTGCTACTTCCAATAGATGGCGCTACAGTTCAAGTCTACTTCCATAAAGAGAAACACTATAGCTTAGATAGTAGTCTAATGGGGATGTCACATGCGTCAATATCGCGGGCAATATCGCTGCTGCACATGACATCGCAGCGATATTAAAGCGCGTGACAGGGCGTTTTAACCAGCGATAAGTCGCTGGTTGATGGTCTTCAGGTTTTAGAACTGTTCTAAAACCTGACGACGGTCAGCCCGGTGGACACGCAGCATCGCTGCGTGTGACACCAGGAGATGAGCGAATCAGCCAGCTCCAGGCCTCTCAGCAAGCGCTGGGAGCTGGTCTCCAAGGTAAGTGCGGGTATCTAGGCAGCGCGCGCTGCCTAGATACCCGATGTATACTTGGTTACCAGCCTTCTCCGCTCACCGGCTGGTATCCAAGGTTACACAGCGGGGCACTAGTTACCCGCTGTGTACCTTGGATATCAGTCGGTGAGCGGAGAAGGCTGGTAACCAAGGTATACATCGGGTATCTAGGCAGCGCGCGCTGCCTAGATACCCGCAGTTTACCTTGGATACCAGCCTGCTCCACTTACCGCAGGCTAGCAGCGGGAGCAAGACATCATGGAAACTGATATTTAAATAATTTCAACGATGTCGCTGGTCCACTTATCGCTGGTTGAGTCTGTCTGTGTGACAGCTCACCAGCGATCAGCCTTCAATGTCGCCAGCGATGAGATTGCTGACTACATTGACGCGTGTGATGGCCCCATTAGTCTCTCACCTGACCAAATCAGATCTCATACTTTGCACGATGAGGAGCAATACCCAGAAACACGTGTCTCCATAATTGAGATTGGGTTTGGCTTTATCCAAGTCATTTGATAACTCATTAAAGGGTCGATATTGACTCTTAGGATTTCTACTTCCAATAGATGGCACTTGAGTTAAAGTCCTCTTTCTCTCTGAAGAAATGCTTTGCATATTACCACAGGGGCATTGCAGCATTTAAGTCTCCTCATACTGACATGTCACTCTCCACAAGGAGAAACCTTACCCCTCAGACCCAACTTAGCATCTCATACAGCCAAATCAGATCTTATAATTTGCGCTGTTAAAGGGTAACACTCCAAAACACATAAATTGAGATTCTGGTTCGGCTTATATTCTAAGTCATATGACAAGGCTTGTTAATAAGTCAATATTGACTTTTAGGATTGCTACTTCCAATAGGTGGCGCTAGAGTTCAAGTCTTCTTCCTCTCTGAAGAGGCAGTTTGGATATTTTATTTCCCAGAGGATCATTGCAAGACATTAACGTATCCTCACAGTGGCATGTCACTCTCCACAAGAACAGAAATTGCCCCTTAGACCCCAGTTAGCCTCTTGTACAGCCAGATCAGATCTCAAACTTTGCACTGATGAGGTCAACACCCCTAAACACTGTGTCTGCAAATTGAGAATCTGGTTTTGCTTTTTATGCTACGTCATATGGAAAGGGTCAATATTGACTTTTAGGATTGCTACTTCTAATAGGTGGCGCTAGAGTTCAAGTCATCTTTGAAGAGGCAATTTCTATAGTTTCTACTAATGCCAAGACAACTTTCTCCTTCTACTTGTCCAACATAGGCACGCAGTAAAAAATGCCTAATATAAAAAAAAAAAATGGTTTGTAAGACTCTACCCATTCATTACTTTTGTACAAATGCTGCTGATCATATATATATGTATATATATCAGACAAAATTTCTCTGCAGCACTCAGCTACTACCAATAATGCACACGTACATATATGAGGAAAAAATTAAAAACTACGTGTTTTTTTTAAAAAAACTCAATATTCTTATTTTATTTCTTTTCTGGGGTTCTTGGTGCATACATTGGCCAATGTCTGTTTGCTCATCAACCACGACACAGTTGTTTGATCCAGCATCACTGCTAGCACCAGTTCACATTATGTCTTGAGTGCTGTGCAGTTTATTTTTCTGTTTTATGTATAAGATGTGGAGTTGCTGGCTCCATGATTACACTTGCACCCTCATCGCCCACAGGTGGTCTGAGGTTGAGATCGTGTCCACCCACTTAGAAGTGGGACAGGGAAGAAAAGAGAACAGGGATCTCAGTGCAGGACTCATCAGACCTGGGGACACTGTGACATGGTTGATGAGCAAACAGACATTGGCCAATGTGTGTACCAAGAACCCCAGAAAATAAAAAAATAAGAATAATGAGATTTTTGAAAAAAACCTAAGTTTTTCATTTTTTCTCTATACCGCTTGTTACATGAGATTTTTCCGGTTGTTTGATCCACGTCGTGCTAGCACCAGTTCACATTATAGATTGGATTAGATACACAGCTCATATCAGACATGTATCACACAGGATTGGATTAGATAACAAAATTCAGCATACAAATCACACAGGATAGGATAAATTAAAACACAGCTCATCAGACAGTATCACACAGGATTGGATTAGATACACAGATCAGCAGACAGTATCACACAGGATAGGATTAGATACACAGCTCAGCAGACAATATCACACAGGATAGGATTAGATACACAGCTCAGCAGACAGTATCACACAGGATAGGATTAGATACACAGCTCAGCAGACGGTATCACACAGGATGGATTAGATACACACTCAGCAGACAGTATCACACAGGATAGGATTAGATACACAGCTAAGCAGACAGTATCACACAGGATAGGATTAGATACACGCTCAGCAGACAGTATCACACAGGATAGATTAGATACACAGCTCAGCATACAGTATCACACAGGAGAGGATTAGATACACAGTCAGCAGACGTATCACACAGGAATTGGATTAGATACACAGGTCAGCAGACGGTATCACACAGGATAGGATTAGATACACAGTCAGCAGACAGTATCACACAGGATTTGGATTAGATATACAGGTCAGCAGACATATCACACAGGATAGGATTAGATACACAGCTCAGCAGACAGTATCACACAGGATATGATTAGATACACAGGTCAGTAGACAGTATCACACAGGATATGGATTAGATACACGGTCAAGAGACAGTATCACACAGGATAGGATTAGATACACAGCTCAGCAGACAGTATCACACAGGATAGGATTAGATACACAGCTCAGCAGACGTATCACACAGGATAGGATTATATACACAGCTCAGCAGACGGTATCACACAGGATAGGATTATATACACAGCTCAGCAGACGTATCACACAGGATAGGATTAGATACACAGCTCAGCAGACAGTATCACACAGGATAGGATTAGATACACAGCTCAGCAGACAGTATCACACAGGATAGGATTAGATACACAGCTCAGCAGACAGTATCTCACAGGAGAGGATTAGATACACAGCTCAGCAGACAGTATCACACAGTATAGTATTAGATACACGGCTCAGCAGACAGTATCACTCAGGATAGGATTAGATACACACCAGCAGACAGTATCACAAAGGATAGGATTAGATACACAGCTCAGCAGACAGTATCACACAGGATAGGATTAGATACACAGCTCAGCAGACAGTATCACACAAGATAGGATTAGATACACAGCTCAGCAGACAGTATCTCACAGGAGAGGATTAGATACACGCTCAGCAGACGGCATCACACAGGACAGGATTAGATACACAGCTCAGCAGACAGTATCACACAGGATAGGATTAGATACACAGCTCAGCAGACAGTATCACACAGGATAGGATTAGATACACAGCTCAGCAGACAGTATCACACAGGATAGGATTAGATACAAAGCTCAGCAGACGTATCACACAGGATAGGATTATATACACAGCTCAGCAGACGTATCACACAGGACAGGATTAGATACACAGATCAGCAGACAGTATCACACAAGGATAGGATTAGATACACAGCTCAGCAGACAGTATCACACAGGATAGGATTAGATACACAGCTCAGCAGACAGTATAACATAGGATAGGATTAGATACACAGCTCAGCAGACGGTATCACAACAGGATAGGATTAGATACAAAGCTCAGCAGACGTATCACACAGGATAGGATTAATAACCTCAGCAGACAGTATCACACAGGATAGGATTAGATACACAGTCAGCAGACAGTATCACACAGGATAGGATTAATACAGCTCAGCAAAGTATCACACAGGATAGATTAGATACAAGCTCAGCAGACGGTATCACACAGGAAGATTAGATACAGTCACAGACGTACAACAGGAAGATTAATACACATCAGCAGACAGTATCACACAGGATAGGATTAGATACACAGTCAGCAGACATAACAAGGATGGATTAGATACACAGCTCAGCAGACAGTATCCACAGGATAGGATTAGTACAAGGCTCAAGAGTATCACACAGGATAGATTAATACACGGTCAGAGACGTATCACACAGGATAGGATTAGTACACAGTCAGCAGACAGGTATCAACAGGATAGGATTAGATACACAGCTCAGCAACAGTATCACACAGGATAGGATTATATACAAAGCTCAGCAGACGGTATCACACAGGATAGGATTATATACACAGCTCAGCAGACAGTATCACACAGGATAGATTAGATACACAGATCAGCAGACAGTATCACACAGGATAGGATTAGATACACAGCTCAGCAGACAGTATCACACAGAATAGATTAGATACACAGCTCAGCAGACAGTATCACTCAGGAAGGATTAGATACACAGCTCAGCAGACAGTATCACACAGATAGGATTAGATCACAGCTCAGCAGACAGTATCACACAGGATAGGATTAGATAACAGCTCAGCAGACGTATCACACAGATAGATTAGATACACAGCTCAGCAGACAGTATCCACAGGAAGGATTAGATACACAGCTCAGCAGACGTACACACAGGATAGGATTAGATACACGCTCAGCAGACAGTATCACACAGGAAGGATTAGATACACAGTCAGCAGACAGTATCACACAGGATAGGATTAGATACACAGCTCAGCAGACAGTATCACACAGGATAGGATTAGATAACACAGCTCAGCAGACAGTATCACACAGGATAGGATTAGATACACAGCTCAGCAGACAGTATCACACAGGATAGGATTAGATACACAGTCAGCAGACAGTATCACACAGGATAGGATTAGATACACAGCTCAGCAGACAGTATCACACAGGATAGGATTAGATACACAGTCAGCAGACAGTACTCACACAGGATAGGATTAGATACAAAGCTCAGCAGACGGTATCACACAGGATAGGATTAGATACACGCTCAGCAGACGTATCCACACAGATAGGATTAGATACACAGCTCAGCAGACAGATCACACAGGATAGGATTAGATACACAGCTCAGCAGACAGTATCACACAGGAAGGATTAGATACACAGCTCAGCAGACAGTATCACACAGGATAGGATTAGATACACAGCTCAGCAGACAGTATCACACAGGATAGGATTAGATACACAGCTCAGCAGACAGTATCACACAGGATAGGATTAGATACACAGTCAGCAGACAGTATCACACAGGATAGGATTAGATACACAGCTCAGCAGACAGTATCACACAGGATAGGATTAGATACACAGCTCAGCAGACAGTATCACACAGGATAGGATTAGATACACAGCTCAGCAGACAGATCACACAGGATAGTGATTAGATACACACGCTCAGCAGACAGTATCACACAGGATAGGATTAGATACACAGCTCAGCAGACAGTATCACACAGGATAGGATTAGATACACAGCTCAGCAGACAGTATCACACAGAGAGGATTAGATACACAGCTCAGCAGACAGTATCACACAGGAAGTATTAGATACACGCTCAGCAGACAGTATCACACAGGAGAGGATTAGATACACAGCTCAGCAGACGTATCACACAGGATAGGATTAGATACACAGCTCAGCAGACAGTATACACAGGAAGGATTAGATACACAGCTCAGCAGACAGTATCACACAGGATAGGATTAGATACACAGTTAGTAACGTATCACACAGGATAGGATTAGATACACAGCTCAGCAGACAGCATCACACAGTATAGTATTAGATACACGGCTCAGCAGACAGTATCACACAGGAGAGGATTAGATACACAGCTCAGCAGACAGTATCACACAGGAGAGGATTAGATACACAGCTCAGCAGACAGCATCACACAGTATAGTATTAGATACACGGCTCAGCAGACTGTATCACACAGGAGAGGATTAGATACACAGCTCAGCAGACAGCATCACACAGTATAGTATTAGATACACAGCTCAGCAGACTGTATCACACAGGAGAGGATTAGATACACAGCTCAGCAGACAGTATCACACAGGAGAGGATTAGATACACAGCTCAGCAGACAGTATCACACAGGAGAGGTTAGATACACGGCTTAGCAGACTGTATCACACAGTGAGAGGATTAGATAAAAGTCAGCAGACAGATAAAAAACAGTAATAGTGATTAGATACAACTCAAGCAGACAGTAATCACACAGGGAGGATTAGATACACACTCAGCTAGACAGTAATCGCACAGTAGAGGCTTAGATACACAGCTCAGCAACAGCATTACACACAGTATGAGTATTTAGATACACGCATGGACAGTAGACTGATTAACACCTAAGGATTAGATAGACGCTACAAGACTAGCATCAACTAGTTATATGTATTATTAATACACACTCAGGGACTTTATTCGCATCAGGAGCATGAGATTCAAGTACCACTGCTATCCAAGACGTATCACCATCAGGAGAGTGATATAATACACTAGCTCATGCAAGACAGATCACAGGAGAGGTGTAACTACCACGGCTTAGCAGACTGTATCACACTAAGATCAGATTAGAAAAAATGTATCTAAATATGAAAAAAAATCATTAAAATGTGATGGAGCTTTCTATATCCAAAGAGGAGCATAATTACGACAGGTGCAGGGATGCAATCACACCCGTGCCCTGGAGCCCAGGGGGCCCCAAACGTCCTTTTGGCCTTTAGAAAAAGACTAAAGCTATTAAAAATTTGCATTACATTTCAAAAAGACATACTGATAGGATATTTACATTGTGAGCCCCAATGGGGACAGTGATGCAAATGTATGTAAAGCGCTAAGGAATTAATAGCGCTATATAACTGAATATATTATTATTTATTATTAATAATAATTGGGGGCCCTGTTGGAGCTTTCGCATCAGGGCCCATGAGCTTCAAGTTACGCAACTGTATCCAAAGACTGTATATGAGCCATCAGCCGCAGCAGTGAGGCCTGAAATGACCTGAGGCTTCATGTAATGACAAGTGGCCATTACAGGGCTGTAAACCTATGTGCCAAGTGCCCTGTAATGGCTTCTGTCTGCTTATGTTACAGCAGTTACATTGATCCCAGTGAAGGGAAGGGAAATCCTGTCTGGAGAATGTGCTAAATTAATCATCAGGACAGCTTAACACAGGATCTCCTCTGCTATGGTTAGTGCAGGGTATACGGCACCGCCACCAGGGATATGGACATATGGCAAAAGAGGAGGCCAGCAACCCGATCGCTTCATACAAGCAACATAACGCTCGGAGAAGACCCTGGTGGACCAATCTAGGCTCGGAGAAGACCCTGGTGGACCTGTCTAGGCTTGGGCAATACCTTGGTGGACCAATCTAGGCTCGAGAAGACCCTGGTGGGCCAATCTAGGCTCGGAGAAGACCCTGGTGGGCCAATCTAGGCTCGGAGAAGACCCTGGTGGACCTTTCTAGTCTGGAGAAGACCCTGGTGGACCATTCTAGGCTCGGAGAAGACCCTAGTGGACCAATCTAGGCTCGGAGAAGACCCTGGTGGACCTGTCTAGCTTGGGAATCCCCTTGGTGGACCAATCTAGGCTTGAGAAAGACCTTGGTGGACCATCTAGGCTCGGAGAAGACCCTGGTGGACCAATCTAGGCTCGGAGAAGACCCTGGTGGGCCATCTAGGCTCGGAGAAGACCCTGGTGGACCTTTCTAGTCTTGGAGAAAGACCCTGGGGACCATATCTCAGGCTGGAGAAACCTGGGACTTATTAGTCTTGGAGAAGACCCTGGTGGACCTGTCTAGCTTTGGAAATACCTTGGTGGACACATCTGTTCTCGAGAAACCTGGTGGACCTGTCTAGGCTTGGGGAATACCTTGGTGGACCCATCTAGGCTCGGAGAAGACCCTGGTGGACCTTTCTAGTCTTGCAGATTTATCTAGATTAATCTTCCTACAGAGCACTCATCCATCAATTTGCCATGGCTTGAGATCAAACTGAAGGCGTTAAATAAAATAAAACATTTATTAAGATCCAAACTATCCCCAGACCGATCATCTCACATATTAAAATGATGGAGCCTATAAGTGATTGTGTCTTTGCCCATCCTGTTCCCCCCATTGTCTCCTAATGGTCATGGCCATCTATTGGAAGAGTCAAGACTTCTGTTGGGCAGAGCATAGGGATTGGGGACTCGGGGGAGCCCCTTTGTCTTCTGTAGAAAAATCATCAGCACCATCAGGTCCAGTATAAGCATGTAAGAGTTTAATATCCTACTGTTCATAATTGCCCTCTTACAACTGGACCCAAAACAGTCCCCCACATGGCAATTAATGGTTATTTCACATTCATGTGTTGGGTGATTGGCCCTAAGATATTGCTTTTGATAACATGATATTGTGACTTTGTTTATGGAAACAGGCAGGGTGGGCATGAGGCTGGTGAGAGGGACCAGAGGATGTGACGTGATTCATTAATTTAGTAGATTTCCAAGATTACAAAAACAAGTATTTAATTGTAAAAGTCGATGAGCCGTGTCTGGTATACTGAGCCATAAATGCACAACCCAGGGAATAAAATGCTGCTGTCTCTTTAAAAAAGTTAACTTTTTTTCTAGAAATTTGTTTTAAGCCAGTTGCAGATGAGCAGACAGTGGCCGGGACCCGGAAGAACTTAAGGGATATAGCAGCCGGGCCCGGTGTCTATATCTTGGGTGCTGGGCCTCATAACAGTCGCTATCTGCAGGGTGCCTGCTGCCCTCTGTTTACCAGCAGGTGGCGCCACCTGTGATGACCAACTCACGTCACATCATGGTAGGTGCACCCCTGAGAATAAGGCTCATGCCGATCTATCAGAACTGAGTGCGGCTCTCAAAGTTAGGAAGGTTTGGAACCCCTGGTTCATTATATTTCTTCCTCACGGTAAAGAAAGACTGAATGACAATCCGGCTAATCAACAGGCAGATCTGGCTAATCAATAGGCGAATCAGGCTAATCAACAGGCAGATCAGGCTAATCAATAGACAACCTGGCTAATCAACAGGCAGATAAGGCTAATAAACAGGCACATCAGATTAGATCAGGTTGATTTAGGGTATGTGCTCACGGTCCGGAGGAGCTGCTTGTTGGACGCGGCTCCTCCGGACCTGAGTGAAACAGCGGGTGGCCGCAGGGAGACCACAGCCGCCCTGGACTCACCATGAGCGGCGGGTGCGGGGCGGCTTCTCCCTGCAGTCACCTAATGGCAGCCGCTTCCGACTCCGCAGCATGAAATAAGCATGCTACGGAGGAGCTGAATGCCGGCAACCCGCACTACAGCTCCAAACACGCTGCGGTCGGGTTAAGCATAATGAGAATGGGATTTCTGGAAATCCCATCCACTATGCTAGTACTGTGCTGCGCAGCGTTTTGGACACAGTGGCAAGACGTGCGTCCAAAACGCTGCGTATACTCATCATGTGTACGCACCCTTATTCTTCCAAAAATGAACGTTTCCGTTTTCAGCCTGTTGCATTATGCTAGGAAATAATGTGTTACTGTGGCGCCACATGCTGGTCACAGGGTGACATTACATGGCAGCACGAAGGTTTAGCCATTCAGCTATATAAAACCAACAGGTGAGAACACAGCCAAGTTTTATTGCATGTTTTTCAGCTGTTACTTCACTTATATTTTCTATCTATTGTAGATATACCTTATTTATTTGGGTGATAAATTAATAATGTAGAACCTCTTCCTTCCAGTTGTATACACTACTGTTCAAAGTTTGGGGTCATTTAGAAATTTCCTTATTTTTGAAAGAAAA
>JARQOC010000004.1:425200911-425212040 GCA_033576535.1 Allobates femoralis | reverse complement strand
AACTGGTACTCTCTGTGATTGTAAGCTCCAGTTAAACAGGTGCTGGAAGACAGTGCACAACTGATTTGCACACACTCTGAGGACACGTGGACAGATACCATCAGGCCCTGCTGCTTTACCAATGACCAGCTTACTAAACTGTTCCCTCACATCATTTTCGGAGATCAAGAAAGTCTCTAACTTCCTCCCCCCAGTTGATATTGCTTGTCGCTCCCCGGCCCTCTCCCCTGTTGACATCGCACATTTATTGTTGAATCTGTTGAAAAACTCATTCATTTCATTAGCCATGATCAGCCCCCCACCCCCCTGATCTGACCTTGCCTTAAACACAGTCAATAGCTTCATTCCCGCTCACACTTCTCTGGAGTTGTTGTGTGACAATTTATTTTCCAATTTAATTCTGAATGCTTCACGGGCAATCTTAATTTTCCCCTTTAAGTCTCGCTGTACAATTTTCATTTCCTCCTTGTCCTTCCTTTTAAAAGCTTTTTTTTTCCTGTTTAGTAGATGTTTCAATTCTTTTGTAATCCAAGGCTTATTGTTTGCATAACACCGAATCTCATGAATAGGTACAATATTGTCAGTACAAAAGTTGATGTAATCAGTAACTCTCCCGATAACCTCATTAACATCATCATTAGGTTCCCTGGCACATAACACCTCCCAGTCTGTGCAATCAAAGCAGTCTTGTAACCCCTTCTCTGCTGCCGGAGACCACTTCCTTATCTATTTAATTGTCGCTGGTTGTTTGCAGACAACTGGTTGATAGGCTGGAGACAATAGTATGAGGTTGTGGTCAGATTTCCCCAGGGGGGGCAATGCAGATGATGAGTAAGCATCCTTAACACTCGCTTAGAGGAGATCCAATATATAATTGTCCCGTGTAGAACATTTGACACATTGATAGAACTTTGGTAATGAGATCTTGGCTCGATTAAAATCCCCAGAAATTAGTTAGAGAGTTAGGGTGTTTCGTCTGAAGCCGGGCAATCACCCCAGACAGTACTTCCCCAGCTGCCTCAGGATTTGCAGATGGTGGTATATACGACACCACTGCAATAACAAGAGAGAATTCTCTAGGCAGATAGTAAGGCCTGAGGCCCACTGCTAATAGTTCAATGTTTGGGCAACAATGTCTCTCCTTTACTGTTACATGCCCCTGATTACACCATCTGTTGTTAATGTACAGTATCACTCCTCCGCCCTTCTTTTTACCGCACTTCACTCTGTCCCTGTCAGCCGAACCATTTGAAACCCTGGTACCGATACACTTGAATCTGGGACGTCCTCATGCAACCAGGTTTCTGTAAAGCACATGAGACTGCATTCCCTGAACTCCTTCTGGGTCTTACTCAGAGCCAGCAGTTCATCCGACTTGTTACCAAGCGATCGTACATTACCCATGATGATGGATGGGACCGCAGGTTTAAACCTTCTCCTCCAGGACTTGATCTTCTTGCCTGCTCTGCAACCTCTGAAAGGTCTCCTAATTTCCCGTGGAACATGTGGTATTGCAACTGCTGGAGAAGGCTTTGTCCTGCGCAGTTGCAGTAGACGACTCCTTGAATACACTACTCGTTTAGCGACAGACCTAGGGACAACCATCCGATCAGTGATTCCATCCATCCGACGAGGCCTCTCCGTGGCATATTGTATACGGTGCTCTCCGCCGAGCACATATGGCTGTATCACTGACACAGGCTGTGGGCAACAGCATACATCCATCGGTAGTATTAGCTGAGATGGACCATATTGCGTACCCCAAAGTGGCCATGCCAGCAGGGGACTTGTGAGTGGTAGTGGAGGATCCAGGTGAAAAACATGCTGTGTGCCCAACGGCAGTAGAAAGTGTGGGGTGTGCTGCATTTTCCATCCCACAGCAGACCAGCGTGCAGGAACGTCGCAATCCACGAGATGAAAAGATTGCATAGATCCAAGGTTGAAATTAGAGGTCCAAAAAGACATCAGGAAAGGTACAAAGACTGTAGCAAAACTGTAACAAACAAAATAATAGCTGCTGCAATGGGCTGCCACTAGCAAGGCGCCCTATTGTCTCCACAGTCTGGCATCCACCGCACTGACACATCCACCGCACTGACTGAGAACTTCCTCTAATGCTAAGTGGCTGTAAGTCCATGGTGGGAGATTGGTTACAGATGCCACTCTCCATACCCAGAATTGTGACTCAACCAGTGCCGACACCGCCCCATGACTGAAAGCTCCGACATGGCGCCTGACTACACGGTTCGCCGTGGCACTGTTGAAGTTCATTCTGGAGAGGAATTACTTCCTCTTTTGTGATGACCCCTACCTCCAGCGCTGTCCTGGAGGGCGAACATGAGTACAGGTTACCATACTGGCGCTTTGTGAGGGGTTGACCCGTTACATCGACAGTATTTTTTTCATGTGGGATGACAAAAAAGAAGACCTTGATGCCTTTCATCAGTCTCTGAATAATATTTTCCCAGAACTTAAATTCACTATTCACTATGGATTCCTCACTGGAGAAAATGCAGTTTCTTGATACATTGTTTTTTTTTTTTAAAAGGATGGGGTTCTTTGTACGGACCTGTTTGTGAAATAGACCAACAGAAACAGCATGCTGCATTTTTCAAGTGAGCATCTTAGAAGGATGGTTGAGTCACTACCATGGAGCCAACTCCTTAGGGTTAGGAGGGTGGTTTGTTGTGATACAATGATTAATCAACAGCTGGAGAAAATGTGCAATAGATTCCTGGTTAGGGATAGACTGGTAGAGTTTAAACAACAAGCTCATATACATCTCGAGCTGAGCTTCTAAATCCTGAGAAAATTACTCATGAGAATAGGCGGATTCCTTTTGTAACAACATACAATAGCTTGAGCAAAAGGATTACGGACATTGTCAGGAGACATTGACCACTGCTGAAAAAAGGTCATATTGATATTGATGAGTTCAAGGTACCACCACTCTTCTCGTTTAGGAGGAGCAGAAATCTGAAGGATGAGTTGGTTAATTCTGATGTTGGTAGCTCTAAGGGCCCTTTCACATCAGCGTTTTTTTCAAATCGCGGCAGATGCGGTGAAAAAAACCCCATCTGCCGCGATTACCGAATACCGGCTGCACTTGCGGCACGGTTGCGGTAAACGCCATACAAGGTATAGGCGGACTTGCGGCAGGTGCGACAAGTGCGGTTTTGGCACTTGCGGCCGCGAAAAAAACCGCGGCTGATAGCATTTTTTTTCGCGGCCGCACCTGCCGCAAGTGCCAAAACCGCACTTGCCGCACCTGCCGCAAGTCCGCCTATACATTGTATGGCGTTTACCGCAACCGCGCCGCAATTGTGCCGCAAGTGCAGCCGGTATGCGGTAATCGCGGCAGATGCGTTTTTTTCACCGCATCTGCCGCGATTTGAAAAAAACGCTGATGTGAAAGGGCCCTAAGAAAGATGTGCAATTAACTCTGAGCAGTCTGAGTTTGTGGAATTTTCCTTGCCTTGGATGTGCCTGATGTGGCAATATGCTCAAGGCCCAACATTTTTACCACCCACAGTCCAAGAAGAAGTATACTATTAGTAGGAGATATACCTGTACGAGTAGCTTAGATTATGATACTGGGCTTTGAGTCTAGTTAGCAGCATATTGTTTAGCTAGTCTATATATATATATGTAATGTAAATAATGTAAATGTGATGCACTGTACAGGCTTGAGCACACTTAGATATCCTATCTATGATATCTACAGGGTGGGCCATTTATGTAGATACACCTAATAAAATGGGAATGATTGGTGATATTAACTTCCTGAAAACATTTCCAGATGGGTGGTGACCATGGTGGCCATTTTGAAGTCAGCCATGTTGGATCCAACTTTATTTTTTTCAATGGAAAGAGAGTCATGTGAAACATCAAACATATTGAGAATTTCATAAGATAAACAATGGTGTGCTTGGTTTTAACGTAACTTTATTCTTTCATGAGTTATTTACAAGTTTATGACCACTTATAAAATGTGTTCAAAGTGCGGCCAGTCAGACCAATAGCGGTGGTTTTGTTTGTTAACTTCACCATTCACAAAAACGTTTGCCTCATCACTCATCTGAAGGCAATTGTCTATGCTGCGAAAATACGATATGTGCAGCATCTGAAACAATGGATCCTGGAAGCCTGTGCTAACATTTCTTCTGCAGTGTTGATATCCGTATATCAAGAGCAGGAGAAAAGGGTTGCATTGACAATCCAACACAATGGGCAGCACTTTGAACACATTTTATAAGTGGTCATAAACTGGTAAATAACTCATGAAAGAATAAAGTTACGTTAAAACTAAGCACACCATTGTTTTCTTATGAAACACTCAATACGTTTGATGTGTCACATGACCCTCTTCCCATTGAAAAAAATAAAGTTGCACATAAATCCCATAGGTAGAGTGAGGCAAAATTTGACAACTTTAGTTATGGCAGATGACACAGATCAAGGACTAACAGATATTGAAGATTATACAGCCCGATTAGACAAATTAGCTTCAATCTTCCGAATACAAACAAGTAATGTCAAAACCCCAATTCCACGTCAGAAGAGTTAGTGACGTTAATGAAAGAACTACAAAACAAGATAACAAAAGAATTTAAGATCTGATGGGATCAAAATACTTTACAGACTTATATTTTTATCATGATGATTCCCCGAGGTCTTAGAATCAAAAAGAGAGTCACATCAATATAGTGAGGATTTCCACAAGGATTGGGATAATGTCCTCAGTGATTATTCGCTTAAGTTGATTCAATTGATCATAAGAGAAAAAAAATCGGCATCTGACTAACATCAAAAAAGACATTAAATCTTTACAGAGCAAAGTTAAAAAGCATACAAACACAGAGGAATTTAAACAATTTAATAAGTTAAATACAAACCTGAAGAAATTAGAAACAAAAATAACTGAGCTCAAGAAAAGTAAATTTGAAAGAGATCTTAAGGACTATAGAACAAATAATATCTATACATGGGTGAAACCAACAAGACCCCTTAAAAAACCTAAATATGGGAAGAATAAAACTCCAAAAAACCCCATCAAACCGATATTAAAAGATCCAAAGAAAAATAAAGTCACTTTTTGTGAAATGAATACAGCCTTGGAAACAACGGTTTATTCTTCAGATGATCTGAATGAAATTTCCCAAGAATCAGAGGAGGAAAATCCTGACTCACCAATTGAGAAGACTCCAAAAAACAGAGGAAGCGAGGTGGTAGAAAGCATAGAAGTAGATACACCATATGCAGGAATCGCATGAAGTAATCCAGCCAATCTGGAATTTGCCTAGTTACATCCTCACACAAGATGAAATTTCAGTTCTGTCTAAGGGTACCGTTACACGTAGCAATATCTTTCCGATAGCGCATACAATTTCACGGGAGCGCGCATATTTTTGGCACTTATTCAAGATCGCATAGTAGATGTCACACAGGGAGATAACGGCAGGCAACGCAACTAGGATGTTTTACGCAACTTTTGTGCACTGGGTATGAGCAACCCAGGGAACGAGCATTTAACAATTGGAGTGAATAGGGGAAGTTGCATTCAACATCGTAGTTTCGCTGTCACACTGCATGATCCTGCCAGATCGCATATGCAACATTGTACGGTTGAAGGGCTTGCACAATCTTCTTGCAGTATCGACCCTGTGATTTATTGCAGTCGCATTGCCCATTTACACGACACAACGCACCAACGATATCAATTGCAACGACCGTACCATGTGACTTTTTGTCGATGTTGCATTGCGATATTGTGACATGTAACAGTACCCTAAGGGTTTAACGTTAGCTCCAACAAATGAATTCAATGTATTCAGGACAATTCTTGATGAAAATCGTCTAGCAAGGAATATTACACGAAAATATCATTTCAAGGGGGAGGAAAAAAACCTGACAAAAAAAGTCAGTGGAAAATTAGAAGAGGATGTAGCGACTACAGTACCTAATTTTGAAGACCAAATAACGCTGATGAATCTAAGGACTTTGTCTAATCAGAATAATGTTGAAGGAAACAATTTGAATGAAACATTTCCAACTCCAAACCCATTTTTTTACCCAGTAAAATACCGTCCAACCAACCTGGATTTATTCCAGGAATTGATAGAAAATATCTACAGTAAACTCACTAAGCAACAATATACAAAATGATAGTACAAAAAATAATCTAACTTTGGGAGAAAAAAAAGGGCTTGGAGAATCTAAAGGAAAATCAGGACAAGGGGGGAGGGGTGGTGTTAATGAATGCTGGTCTTTACGAAAGACAAAATCTTGTGGTTTTGGAACAAAAAGATGAGTTTATGGAATTAAAAACATCCTACAAAATATTTAACAATATAGCATTAGAGAGTTTAAAATACTGTCTGGAAACTTATAGTGATTAAAAATTAAGACATTTATACTAGAAGCAGTGAAATGTTTACTGCATCATAATTACTTCAGTTTTGCAGGCAGATTTTTTCTACAAAAGAAAGGAGCAAGCATGGGGGCAAAATTCTCCCCATAGCTAGCAAATCTAGTGATGGGGAGATGGGAAGAATTATATCTGTAGGGTGATGATAACCCATTTAAAAACTGCATAGTGTGGATGGGGAGTTTCGTAGATGATCTGTTGTTTGTCTGGAGAGGCACTTTGGCAGAATTTAATAACTTTACTACTCATTTAAATAAAAACACCTTCAACTTGAGATTTACAAGCGAGCTGAATAGTGATAAAATCTATTTTTTGGACATGGAGATATCAATACAAATAAAGTTTTTATAACATCATACCGCAAACCAACATCGTGTAATACAATTTTACATGCAAAATCATGTCACCTCAAACATAAAATTAACAACATACTAGTAGGGGAACTAATAAGAATACATAGAAATAATTCTAAGACAACACATTATTTGGAAGAAAAAAACAAAACATTCGAAAGACTAACAGAAAGAAAATATCCAAAATAGTGTCTAGATAAAGCAGAAAGGATCATTGATAACATTGAAAGAGTAGATTTACTAAAAAAGAAAAAGAAAAGTAAAAATACTGGGGAAAAAACAATCAGTACAGAGTATAGTATAGTATAGTATAGTATAGTATAGTATAGTATAAAAACATAGCGACTATAGTGAAGAAATATCTACTACTTTTGAACCCAGAGGCAGATTTAAAAGAGATTCTGCAAAAACATCCAGTAAGATTTGTAAAAAGAAATCAAAAACCATTTACAATATTCTATTACCTAGTCTTTATACAAGCAAAAAACACCCAGCTTCCCAAACCTGGCTAACCACTAAAGGTTTCTTTAAATGTGGTGCTAGAAAATGTAAATGTTGTGGCTTTGCTAGTAAAACAGACAAAATAGTATCGTTGGAAAGGAAAGGTCTATAAAATAACAATTTATTAATTGTAACACCTCAATTGTTATATATTCAATAATATGCAATAGTTGTAAGCTACAATATATTGGTTGCACCACTCAACCGCTGAAAAAGCGGATCAGGAATCATATGTCTGACGCAATTAATGGGGTGGGCATAGGAGCTTCAGCGGTATCAAAACATTTTATAATAAACATGCTGGAGATTGGAGGGATTTCTCATTCTATGGAGTGGAAAAGGTTTTGAGACCACCTAGAGGGGGAAATTATAAGAGAAAACTTTTAAACAGAGAACGTTTTTGTAGATTTTTGTTAGAAAGTCGTACGCCACTTGGTCTAAATCATAGACATGATCTAATCATGCAATATTAATTAAACAGTAGACTAGAAACATAAAGGTAAATTACAATGTTGGTATTTATGATCAGCACAACTATCTGAATAAAAACCAAATAGAAAAAGGTTCTGTATAAAAAAAATAGAAAAAATAAACCTGTACAAAAGTATTACCGTATATACTCGTGTATAAGCCGACCCGTGTATAAGCCGACCCCCCTACTTTTGCCCCCAAAAACTGGGAAAACTTATTGACTCGTGTATAAGCCGAGGGTGGACTCCAGCACAGGTATACAACCCCCAGCAGTAAGGTATACAGGCCCCCCCAGTGGTATACAGCAGGCCCCCAGGCATATAAGCAGGCCCCCAGGGGTATAAGCAGGCCCCCAGGGGTATTCAGCAGGCCCCCAGGGGTATTCAGCAGGCCCCAGGGGTATCAACAGGCCCCCAGGGGTATACAGCAGGCCCCAGGGGTATCAGCAGGCCCCCAGGGGTATCAGCAGGCCCCCGGGGGTATCAGCAGGCCCCCAGGCGTATAAGCAGGCCCCCAGGGGTATAAGCAGGCCCCCAGGGGTATTCAGCAGGCCCCAGGGGTATACAGCAGACCCCCATGGGTATACAGCAGGCCCCATGGGTATCAGCAGGCCCCCAGGGGTATACAGCAGGCCCCCAGGGGTATAAGCAGGCCCCCAGGGGTATTCAGCATGCCCCAGGGGTATCAGCAGGCCCCAGGGGTATCAACAGGCCCCCAGGGGTATCAACAGGCCCCCAGGGGTATACAGCAGGCCCCCAGGGGTATCAGCAGGCCCCCGGGGGTATCAGCAGGCCCCCGGGGGTATCAGCAGGCCCCCAGGCGTATAAGCAGGCCCCCAGGGGTATTCAGCAGGCCCCAGGGGTATACAGCAGACCCCCATGGGTATACAGCAGGCCCCATGGGTATCAGCAGGCCCCCAGGGGTATACAGCAGGCCCCCAGGGGTATAAGCAGGCCCCCAGGGGTATTCAGCAGGCCCCAGGGGTATCAACAGGCCCCCAGGGGTATCAACAGGCCCCCAGGGGTATACAGCAGGCCCCCAGGGGTATACAGCAGGCCCCCAGGGGTATACAGCAGGCCCCCGGGGGTATCAGCAGGCCCCCGGGGGTATCAGCAGGCCCCCAGGGGCATTCAGCAGGCCCCAGGGGTATACAGCAGACCCCCATGGGTATACAGCAGGCCCCATGGGTATCAGCAGGCCCCCAGGGGTATACAGCAGGCCCCCAGGGGTATAAGCAGGCCCCCAGGGGTATTCAGCAGGCCCCCAGGGGTATTCAGCAGGCCCCCAGGGGTATTCAGCAGGCCCCAGGGGTATCAGCAGGCCCCAGGGGTATCAACAGGCCCCCAGGGGTATCAACAGGCCCCCAGGGGTATACAGCAGGCCCCCATGGGTATACAGCAGGCCCCCAGGGGTATCAGCAGGCCCCCAGGGGTATACAGCAGGCCCCCAGGGGTATTCAGCAGGCCCCAGGGGTATCAGTAGGCCCCAGGGGTATCAACAGGCCCCCAGGGGGTATCAACAGGCCCCCAGGGGTATACAGCAGGCCCCCATGGGTATACAGCAGGCCCCCAGGGGTATCAGCAGGCCCCCAGGGGTATCAGCAGGCCCCCGGGGGTTTATACAGCAGGCCCCCGGGGGTTTATACAGCAGGCCCCCGGGGGTTTATACAGCAGGCCCCCGGGGGTTTATACAGCAGGCCCCCGGGGGTTTATACAGCAGGCCCCCGGGGGTTTATACAGCAGGCCCCCGGGGGTTTATACAGCGCCCCCGGCAGTGGTATACAGCCCCCCCGCCTAGTACCGGGCCCCCATGCTGCGGATACAGTAGTTCATACATTACCATCTCCTGCAGCGCGCGGCTCCTCCATCTCCCGCCCGGCTTGTTGCTGTAGTGTCATGTGACGCGCCAGTCACATGACACTACAGGAAGATGCCGGCTGGGACTGGAGGAGCCGCGCGCTGCAGGGAGAGATGGTAATGTATGAACTACTGTATCCGCAGCATGGGGGCCCGGTACTAGGGGGGGGGGCTGTATACCACTGCCGGGGGCCGCCAGGGGCTGTGTGGGGCAATATGCACTGCATCCCCTTGCCGGGGATGGACAGGGGGATGCGTGCATATTAATGAGCCGGGCCCACGTGACCGCGCGGTGTCACTGTAGCCCCCTCCTGCCTCCTCCTGCCCCCAGTCAGAGCCCCCGTCCCCGTCACACACATGTATATACTCGCGTATAAGCCGAGGGGGGACTTTTCAGCCCAATTTTTGGGCTGAAAAAGTCGGCTTATACACGAGTATATACGGTACTTTTTGGATGAATTGAATCCATCATACTGTTTTGTTACTTTTATATATATCCACAGACTTTTGCATATAGTCATGTAATACATTCACCTCAAATCAACTATGTAGGCAAAATAATATAAAAGCAGCTTGCAAATTTCAAAGAGTAAATATATATAATTTTTTTTTTTTTAGTCCAAAATTAATTTTTCTGTTGTTCTTTTATTGTATCATCTGAGTATATTTAAGCATGTAACATTAAAATGTTGATATTTCATAAGAAAGTAGATGACACAGTTTGTTTGGGAACTATATAAAAACTCAGCAATTTATTAACTAGGATTATACTCTTGACAAATCCAAGGGTGATACGCCCATTTTTAATTATTTTAAATATATAAATTCTAAATTGGACCATGTCCACACTCAGAGTATTTCTTGAGTAGAGGCACAGTACAATATTCAGACCTAGAAGAAGACCTATACGGTTGAAACGCATTGTCTACCCACTGCTTTGTTAAACTCGGTTCATATAAGAAAAAAATAAAAATATATATATGTATATAAGAATGAAGCTTTTTTAATGAAGATTGAGAAATAAAGGATTTTAACATGCCATACTAAAAGCCCAGTCACACATAACGATGCAGCAGAGATCCCGGTAACAATAATGATGTGCAGAGATCACAGGTGTGTCATTTTTCACATTGCTGGTAAGATGTCAAACAGGTATCTCACCAGCGATGTGAAAAACGATGCACTAGCGATCCAGAATTATACCGATGTTGTTGGGAATTGTCACCCCATAGCGTAGCATTGAGATCGTTGGTCATTGTCCCTGTCAAACACAATGAAATAGCGCTCCCAGCGGAAGTGCAACGATGTAGAGATGATCCAGAGCAGTGTGTAACGATCAATGATCTCACAGCAGGGGCCAGATCATTGGTACGTGTCACACATAACGACATCGCTAGAGGGATAGTTGTTGCGTCACAAAATCTGTGACGCAACAGCGATCTCATTAGCGATCTTGTTATGTGTGACAGGGCCTTAAGGGCTCCTCTGCTGGATTATCTTTGCTCTACTTCCAAACAGGAA